>LR778289.1:40379590-40702163 GCA_902810595.1 Coregonus sp. 'balchen' | reverse complement strand
TTATACACTCTCTCTCAACTGCGTAGCAATCCAGCCAGCAGCTACTTTCCCTATTTTAGACATAACAAGCAAGAAGCCATTCCATCAAGGGCAGAGAGGGGGGGGAGTGGGCAGAGAGGAGGAGGGGGGGGGCAGAGAGAGAGGAGGGAGGGGGTCAGAGAAAGAGGGAGGGAGGGGTCAGAGAGGGAGGAGGGAGGGGCCAGAGAGAGGAGGGAGGGGCCAGAGAGAGAGGAGGGAGGGGGCCAGAGAGAGGAGGGAGGGGCCAGAGAGAGAGGAGGGAGGGGCCAGAGAGAGAGGAGGGAGGGGCCAGAGAGAGGAGGGAGGGGCCAGAGAGAGAGGAGCGAGGGGCCAGAGAGAGAGGAGGGAGGGGCCAGAGAGAGAGGATTTGTGGAGCACAAACAACATTGTAAATACAATCAATATTTATCTGATTACTTCTCTTCCCCTACTATTCGTCATACAACTATTTGCACATTGTTAATAACACTGTATATAGCTGATAATATACACAGAGACAGAGAGACAGAGAGAGAGACAGAGAGACAGAGAGACAGAGAGACAGAGCGACAGAGAGACAGAGAGACAGAGAGACAGAGAGACAGAGACAGAGAGACAAGCAGGGGACAGAGAGACAGAGCGACAGACAGAGAGACAGAGCGACAGAGAGACAGAGAGACAGAGCGAGACAGACAGAGAGACAGACAGACACACACACACAGAGAGACAGAGAGACAGAGAGAGAGAGAGACAGAGCGACAGAGAGACAGAGAGACAGAGCCGACAGAGAGACAGAGGAGGCGAAGAGAGAAGAGGACAGAGAGACAGAGAGACAGAGAGACAGAGAGACAGAGAGACAGAGAGACAGAGCGACAGAGCGACAGAGAGACAGAGAGAGAGACAGAGCGACAGAGAGACAGAGAGACAGAGAGAGTAAAGAAGGAGAACCCTCTGCAGTTTAAGTTCAGTACCAAAGGTTATGGATGCATGGTGGAGACAGACTAGTTAGAATGACCCCCCAGTACACTACAGTATATAAGGTTATGGATGCATGGTGGAGACAGACTAGTTAGAATGACCCCCAGTACACTACAGTATATAAGGTTATGGATGCATGGTGGAGACAGACTAGTTAGAATGACCCCCAGTACACTACAGTATATAATGTTATGGATGGTGGAGACAGACTAGTTAGAATGACCCCCAGGACACTACAGTATATAAGGTTATGGATGGTGGAGACAGACTAGTTAGAATGACCCCCAGTACACTACAGTATATAAGGTTATGGATGCATGGTGGAGACAGACTAGTTAGAATGACCCCCAGTACACTACAGTATATAAGGTTATGGATGCATGGTGGAGACAGACTAGTTAGAATGACCCCCAGTACACTACAGTATATAAGGTTATGGATGCATGGTGGAGACAGACTAGTTAGAATGACCCCCAGTACACTACAGTATATAAGGTTATGGATGCATGGTGGAGACAGACTAGTTAGAATGACCCCCAGTACACTACAGTATATAATCGTAGCCAGTGTCTGCGTTCCAAATGCCACCCTATTCCCTATATATGGTTAGATGGTGCCAACAGACATGGCAGCTCTGCTTCTAGCTCCGGAGCAACTTTGCAGTATTTTGTTTTTTTGTGTGTTATTTCTTACATTTTTAGCCCAGAAAGTTTTTTGTGTTATTATATACAGCGGAAATAACTTTTGGATATCTGAGTGGCGGTAACTCACCAGCATTACGACCAGGAATACGACTTTCCCGAATTGGATCCTTTGTTTGTACCCCCCAGGGAAATTTTACTTATCCCAGAGGCTGCTCCAAGACTCCGCCGGAGGAGAAGAGGTATTCGGAGTGGACTTCTAGTCCGACTCAGGAGGCGCGCACACCATCCACCGCTTCCGAGTATATTACTCGCTAATGTTCAGTCTCTGGACAATAAAGTAGACGAGCTCAGGGCGAGGATCTCCTTCCAAAGAGACATCAGGGACTCTGTTTCACGGAATCATGGCTCTCTCGGAATATACTGTCTCCGTCCATACAGCCAGCTGGGTTCTCAGTACATTGCGCAGACAGCAATAAAGAACTCTCCGGGAAGAAGGAGGGCAGTAGTGTATGTTTCATGATTAACTACTCATGGTGTGATTGTGATACAGAACGTCAAGTCCTTTTGTTCACCCGACCTAGAATACCTCACAATCAAATGCCGACCGTATTACCTCCCAAGAGAATTCTCTTTGGTTATAGTCCCAGCCGTGTATATTCATTTACATTTACATTTACGTCATTTAGCAGACGCTCTTATCCAGAGCGACTTACAGTTAGTGAGTGCATACATTATTAATTTTTTATTTTTCATACTGGCCCCCCGTGGGAATCGAACCCACAACCCTGGCGTTGCAAACGCCATGCTCTACCAACTGAGCTACATCCCTGCCGGCCATTCCCTCCCCTACCTTGGACGACGCTGGGCCAATTGTGCGCCGCCCCATGGGTCTCCCGGTCGCGGCCGGCTACGACAGAGCCTGGATTCGAACCAGGATCTCTAATGGCACAGCTAGCACTGCGATGCAGTGTCTTAGACCACTGCGCCACTCGGGAGCACATATTCCCCCTCAAGCCGATACCACGACGACCCTCAAGGAACTACACTGGACTTTATGCAAACTGGAAACCACATATCCTGAAGCTGCATTTATTATAGCCGGGGACTTTAACAAAGCAAATTTGAGGAAACCGCTTACCGCCCCAATAGATCCACAGACGATGCAATCGCCATCGCACTGCACACTGCCCTATCCCATCTGGACAAGAGGGATACCTATGTAAGAATGCTGTTCATTGACTACAGCTCAGCCTTCAACACCATAGTACCCTCCAATCTCATCATTGAGCTCAGGACCCTGGGTCTGAACCCCGCCCTGTGCAACTGGGTCCTGGATTTCCTGACGGGCCGCCCCCAGGTGGTGAAGGTAGGAAACAATTCCTCCACTTCGCTGATCCTCAACACAGAGGCCCCACAAGGGTGCGTGCTCAGCCCCCTCCTGTACTCCCTGTTCACCCATGACTGCGTGGCCACGCACACCTCCAACTCAATCATCAAGTTTGCAGACGACACAACAGTAGTAGGCCTGATTACCAACAATGAAGAGACAGCTTACAGGGAGGAGGTGAGGGCCCTGGTGGAGAGGTGCAAGGAAAATAACCTCTCCCTCAATGTCAACAAAACGAAGGAGCTGATCGTGGACTTCAGGAAACAGCAGAGGAAGCACGCCCCTATCCACATCGACGGGACCTCAGGAGGCTGAAGAAATTCAGCTTGGCCCCTAAGACCCTCACAAACTTCTACAGATTCACCATTGAGGGCATCCTTTCGGGCTGTTTCACCGCCTGGTACGGCAACTGCACCGCCCGTAACCACAGGGCTCTCCAGATGGTGGTAAGGTCTGCCCAACGCATCACCGGGGGCACACTGCCTGCCCTCCAGGACACCTACAGCACCCGATGTCACAGGAAGGCCAAAAAGATCATCAAGGACATCAACCACCCGAGCCACTGCCTGTTCACCCCGCTATCATCCAGAAGGCGAGGTCAGTACAGGTGCATCTATCCAGGGTTTCTGGTTAGGGTAGGTTTTAATAGTCACAGTGGGCACAACATCACCTATACACTTCCTGATAAACCCAGTCACTGTTTCAGTGTATATGTCTAAATTATTTTCGGAAGCTACCCGGAAACATATCCCAGTCCGTGTGATCAAAACAATCTTGAAGCATGGATTCCGATTGGTCAGACCAGCGTTGAATAGTCCTTACCACGGGTACATCCTGTTTGAGTTTCTGCCTATAAGAAGGGAGAAGCAAAATGGAGTCGTGGTCAGATTTGCCGAAAGGAGGGCGGGGGAGGGCCTTATAACCATCCCGGAAGTTCGAATAGCAATGGTCGAGGGTTTTGGCAGCGCGAGTGCAACAGTCGATATGTTGATAGAACTTCGGCAGCCTAGTCCTCAAATTTGCTTTGTTAAAATCCCCGGCAACAATAAATGCAGCCTCAGGATATGTGGTTTCCAGTTGCATAAGGTTCAGTGAAGTTCTTTGAGGGCCGTCGTGGTATCGGCTTGAGGGGGGATATACACGGTCGTGACTATAACCAAAGAAAATTATCTTGGGAGAAAATACGGTCGGCATTTGATAGTGAGGTATTCTAGGTCTGGTGAACAGAAGGACTCGACTTCCTCTATGTTACTACAATTACACCACGAGTCGTTAATCATGAAACACACACCTCCGCCCTTCTGCTTCCCGGAGAGATATTTATTCCTGTCTGCGTAATGAACTGAGAACCCATCTGGCTGGAACGATTCCGACAGAATATCCCAAGAGAGCCATGTTTCCGTGAAACAGAGTATGTTACATGCCTTGATGTCTCTCTGGAAATAAATCCTTGCCCGTAGTTCGTCGACTTTGTTAACCAAAGATTGAACATTAGCGAGTAGAATAATTGGAAGCGGTGGGTGGTGTGCGCGACTCCTAAGTCGGACCAGCAGGCCGCTCCGAGTGCCTCTCCTCCACCGGGGATGTTTTGGGTCAGCCGCTGGAATCAGTTCAGTTGCCCTGGGGAGAGCAAACAAAGGATCTGCTTCGGGAAAGTCGTATTCCTGGTCGTAATGCTGGTGAGTTACCGGCGCTCTGATATCCAATAGTTTTTCCCGGCTGTATGTAATGATGCCAAACACTTTCTGAGCTAATAATGTAATAAATAATACATAAAAAAACAAAATACTGCAAAGTTTCCTAAGAGCTAGTCGCGAGGCCGCCATCTTCGTCGGCGCCAAGACTCATAAAAAAACTGTGGCCAATAACATCTTTTAAAAATATGTGACCAATAACATCTGTTAAATATGTGACCAATAACATCTGTTAAATATGTGACCAATAACATCTGTTAAATATGTGACCAATAACATCTGTTAAATATGTGACAAATAACATCTGTTAAAAATGTGACCAATAACATCTGTTAAAAATGTGACCAATAACATCTGTTAAATATGTGACCAATAACATGTGATTTGATTTGACAGGGCCATATACTGCTCTGCTCAAAAGTAGTGCACTATATAGGGAACAGGATGCCATTTGGGATACAAGGTGTCCTGGTGGCTGGAACAGGCCAGGCAGTAGAACCGATCAGACCCTTGAAGTGTTCTGGAAAAGTACTTGGGAGGTCATTACAGCAGCAGAATGAGCTGACCTTGAGTCTGACTTAGTTGACTTGAGTCTGACTTTAGTTGTTGCATCCAAAAATGTCACCCTACTCCCTGGCCTATGCATCCTGTGTGTCACGGCACCCTACTCCCTGGCCTATGCATCCTGTGTGTCACAGACAGACATGTTCTTTTTGTTGGGAATGGGGTCCCGCAGTAGGCTAGCCTGTTTAAACCAGACTGACAGCTGTGTTCACCATTCAGCCTGCTTAAACCAGGAACCTAGGTAGTCCAACAGGACCAATGAGATCACCTGATCCGGACATGACAGGCCACTCAAGTCTGTCATCTGTAACAACTACAGGTGATAGGCTATTTGAATGTTAGTGATGGAGCATTTCTCAATGTATCCTTTCATCAGTAATGCCTCAGCATCATCATCATCATCAACAGGGCCTGTACAAAGCATACACTGGAGTATATGACAAGCCCCCTCTGACCTAGCAGTGATGTCATTCATAATTCTACCGCTGCAGGGGAGAGGGAAGAGGAGGAGAGGAGAGGAGGAGAGATAACAGTGGAGAGAAGAGGAGAGGAGGAGAGATAACAGTGGGGATGAGAGGAGGAGAGGAGAGGAGGAGAGATAACAGTGGAGAGAAGAGGAGAGGAGGAGAGATAACAGTGGAGAGACGAGGAGGAGAGGAGAGGAGGAGAGATAACAGTGGGGAGGAGAGGAGGAGAGATAACAGTGGGGAGGAGAGGAGGAGAGATAACAGTGGGGAGGAGAGGAGAAGAGGAGAGGAGGAGAGATAACAGTGGAGAGACGAGGAGGAGAGGAGGAGAGATAACAGTGGAGAGAAGAGGAGAAGAGGAGAGGAGGAGAGATAACAGTGGAGAGACGAGGAGGAGAGGAGGAGAGATAACAGTGGGGGAGGAGAGGAGGAGAGGAGGAGAGAAAACAGTGGAGAGAAGAGGAGGAGAGGAGAGGAGGAGAGATAACAGTGGGGAGGAGAGGAGGAGAGATAACAGTGGGGAGGAGAGGAGGAGAGATAACAGTGGGGAGGAGAGGAGAAGAGGAGAGGAGGAAAGATAACAGTGGAGAGACAAGGAGGAGAGGAGGAGAGGAGGAGAGATAAACAGTGGGGAGGAGAGGAGGAGAGGAGGAGAGAAAACAGTGGAGAAGAAGAGGAGGAGGAGAGGAGAGGAGGAGGAGATAACAGTGGGGAGGAGAGGAGGAGAGGAGAGGAGGAGAGATAACAGTGGGGAGGAGAGAGAGGAGAGGAGGAGAGATAACAGTGGGGAGGAGAGGAGGAGAGGAGAGGAGGAGAGATAACAGTGGGGAGGAGAGGAGAAGAGCAGGAGAGATAACATTTGGGAGGAGAGGAGAAGAGCAGGAGAGATAACAGTGGGGAGGAGAGGAGGAGAGATAACAGTGAGGAGGAGAGGAGGAGAGATAACAGTGGGGAGGAGAGGAGGAGAGATAACAGTGGGGAGGAGAGGAGAAGAGGAGAGGAGGAGAGATAACAGTGGGGAGGAGAGGAGGAGAGGAGAGGAGGAGAGATAACAGTGGAGAGAAGAGGAGAAGAGGAGAGGAGGAGAGATAACAGTGGGGAGGAGAGGAGAGGAGGAGAGATAACAGTGGGGAGGAGAGGAGGAGAGAAAACTAAATGTTGGCACATTCACACAGACTTTCAACATTAATGTTTGTCATTGCCTTTCAACCTTGGGACTGTGGGACAAATACAGCTTTCTCAAACAGCCCATACGCTGTCCGGCCCTGGTGAAATCCAATCCAAGAGTTTTATAAAGGCCTTATTCACACGACTACAGAGTTGAGGGCAGAGAGTAGACTGGCACAATGATTAGCTTTCATTTATTTTCTGTGAGTTGACTTTACTCATGATGAGGAGGAGGGAGGTGTAGGTTGGCTCCTGTTTCTGTGAGTTGACTTTACTCATGATGAGGAGGAGGGAGGTGTAGGTTGGCTCCTGTTTCTGTGAGTTGACTTTACTCATGATGAGGAGGAGAATGGAAAGTTGGCTCCTGTGAGTTGACTTTACTCATGATGAGGAGGAGGGAGGTGTAGGTTGGCTCCTGTTTCTGTGAGTTGACTTTACTCATGATGATGAGGTGTAGGTTGGCTCCTGTGTAGGATACAAACTCCCAGCATCATCTTCTCTCTCTGAGATGTCTGTCTGTGGGAATCTACTGTCTGCAGCATCTTCACATTTTACATTTTAGTCATTTAGCAGACGCTCTTATCCAGAGCGACTTACAGGAGCAATTAGGGTTAAGCGCCTTGCTCAAGGGCACATCGACAGATTTTTCACCTAGTCGGCTCAGGGATTAGAACCAGCGACCTTTCGGTTACTGCCACAACGCTCTTAACCACTAAGCTACCTGCCGCCCACTATAGAGGGTTTTGATTAGATGGTATACTGCTTATGTCAGAATGTGCTTTTCATAGCAGGTTAAGAGAAGTTAAGCAGCAGGTTAGGATAATTAGGCTAAGGTTAGAAAAGGGGGTTGGGTTAGGTAAAATGCTAAAAAAATATTTTTACGTCAATTTGACATAAGCTGTATCCCATCTAGACAAAACCACTATAGGGGTCATGGCAGGGTTCGAGAGGCGCGGCCCCGCCCTGTCTGACTCCCGTTTATCGCTCCTGAATGGCTGGAATTACGTAACACTGCCATTTGTTTTGGCCCATTCTGGAGATAACGGTAGCCCATTCCGGGGTTAACGGTAGCCCGTTTCGGAGATAACGGTAGCCTGTTCCTGGATAACGGTAGCTCGTTCTGGAGATAACGGTAGCCCGTTCCGGGTGTTAAAGGTAGTCCTGTCTTTGACTTAACGCTACTCTCTCTATAGATCTGTTATCTGTTGCAGTCGATATCCTCCGCTCCTTATTCTTGGCTCTGTGTCGCTCTGTCGACCGGCCAAAAGAATGGAAACAATGTCCAGAGTGACTTCTGGATTGCGAAACATGTTAAAAGTTCAACCAATACAAAGATTATTCTGCTTCACTCCTATCCTTAACGTAGCGTAACCCAATATTTCAAAATAGCATCACCATATCGTGCATGTGTTTGCTGAAAAGATATGCCTTTTCTTCGTGCCTACGAAATGAGTTGCCCATAAAAAGTAAATGCCTACTTCTGAATAAACGAGTCGCCATCGGTATCGGTCTGTTATTTGTGCAAGGCTAGATGACTTAATGATTATCTAGTTTGGGTAAAAAGACAAACATGTCAAAACACAAACTGTCTTTTTAAAGGAATTTAAAACTCTAAACATCGTTTTACAGTTACCATTAAGTTTGGGGTCCGTTTTCCGCCGGGATCGATCTTTCCCCCGCAGCCGAGAGAAGGTCCGTTTCAGCAGCGGTTCAGCCATGGCTGAAACCCCGTAATGTGTTTGTCCCTGCTCGGAGCAAGCGGACTGGGGAAGCGGGTAACTCGCTCTAAACTCCGGTCGTCCTCATCTTTGTCCCCGCTCCATCTGTGTTGTGTGAGCCCATTTCTGTCTGCGGAACTTTGGTCAATGCTCTCTGAGCTTTGCTCTACGTCCCGTTCTCTCGTCTTGCCAAATTTCACAGGAAACGAATTCCTCGGATTCTTTCCCAAACGGTTTTTTTTTTTTTTTTTTACCTCCTCTAGTGCGGGAGAGTTTGAGCCGCAGGGAATGAGCAAATACTCATGGGAGATGTAGTTTCAGCGAAGGTCATGGTTAAAACTAGGTTTCATGCAATGTAACAATGCAACATTTACTCTACATGTCCTAGGCAATGACCTATGGCCTTTTCCAGAGTAATTAAACATGGCGCAAATTAATTACTATGTAATCAGCTTGTAATTACATGGAATAACCGTGCTACGTCTGTGATATGTGGTTGTTTTATCTACCTTAGTTGTCTAACTGTAAGTCGCTCTGGATAAGAGCGTCTGCTAAATGACTAAAATGTAAAATGTAAAAATGTGTCAGGACCAGTAGTCGATTAGAGAGAGGGTAAGCGGTGGATGGTCATGAGAATATTGATGCCAATGAAGCATTTTCGTCTCCCGTTCAAACCTGCTGTACCATGACTGGGAGGGGTGTGGGGGGGGGATGTGGTGGCGGTCAGGTTGGTGTTAAATACCAGGTCTGAATAAAAAAGCAGACTCATACCACTTTCAAAACCCCTGCCACTTGGGGCAGACGCACTCCATGGAAACGTAGGCTGGGCTGTTGACCCCCGTAGGTACCCGTCTCTGGTGTGCTCTCCCTCTTCCTCTTCCTCCTCCTCTCCCTCTTCCTCCTCCACCTCTCTCTCCCTCTCTCTCCCTCTTCCTCTCCATGTTCCTCTTCTTAACTATATGTACAGTATATCTGTAGTGCTTTACTGTGAGATCAAGGATGAATAGTCGCCCCAAATAGTTCAAGCCTAAAACTATTCTGTTAAGAATTAGAGAAAAGAGGGTAGCTACCCATCTCATCAATTGTAGACTAACATGGCGTTTACGTGTCAGATGTTACTCAGTGAGCTAATCATATTCACAGTACCATAAAAACACTACACTGCCTACCCTACAGGACATCTACAGCACCCGGTGTCACAGGAAGGTCAAGAAGGAAGGCCTAGAAGATCATCAAGGACCTCAGCCACCCGAGCCACGGCCTGTTCACCCCGCTACCGTCCAGAAGGAGGAGACGGTACAGGTGCATCAAAGCTGGGACAGAGAGACTGGAAAAACAGCTTCTATCTCCAGGCCATCAGACTGTTAAACAGTCACCACTAGTACCCTACCCTGAACTTTGGTCACTGTTTTCTAACCTTAGAGACTGCTGTACATAGTCATTGAACACTGGTTACTTTAATAATGTTTACATACTGTTTTACCCACTTCACATGTATATACTGTATTCTAGTAATGGCCCATCCTATATAACTACTGCTGTACACACCTTGTATATTGATATAATATCCATAATGTCTATACACACCATCATATACATGTATATTTATATTCCCGGACTCTGACACTGCTCCCCTTACAAAAAAAAGATTGCATTTTTTGAAACTGCAGTAAAAGTGCAGTAACTGCAGTCGACTGGTATTTTGGACGCAGTAATGTCAGAATAACTGCAGTATACTGCACTCTAACTTCACCTACACTGCAAAATTACTGCAGTAAAAAAAATAAAACTGTGTTGCTTTGGAAGCAGTTTTTGCAGCATACTGTAGTTATACTGTCCTCTAACTGCAATCTGTTTTCTTAAGCGGCGTTATAATATTGATATATTTCTTAATTATTTTTATTTGTATTTTTATGGGATCTGCGTGTATTGTTGTGTATTGTTAGATATTACTGCACTGTTGGAGCTAGGAAAACAAGCATTTCACTACACCCGTGATAACATCTGCTAAATCTATGTAGGCAACCAATAACATTTGATTTGATGTTTTCATATAAAAAAAATAAAAATAAAAATAAAAACAGTCCAACCGACTGAACACAACTGAACAGTTCAACCCAAAACAGCTGCCTCAGGTTACACCGCCCGCCGCTCTCCTCTCCTGCCTCCTCCGCTTCATCCCGTTCATCACCACCACGCTCTCTCCCCTATTGTGGTTCTCCTCCTGGCTCCATTCAGATGTTCTTCTTCTCTCTAATGGAGCGCTCCAGCTCAGCTTCTACTCACATTAAATGATACTCTGCTGCCACCCGGTGGTGAAATGCGGAGTCGCACCAATAATGAACTTAAAATGGCGCCGTTTGAGCTACTAGCGTAAAAGCTCAAATAAATCGCTAAATATGTATGTAATATTGTCAGATACAAATAATAAACAATCCAATGTATTTCCCCCCACTCCTTTATGCTACCAGGAGCTTGTCTATGACTACCTGAGAATGCGGCTCGTGCAGGAAAGTCGACCCAGTTCATATGCACACTGCATCAGCAAACACAATATACACTCTAAAAAGAAAAGGTTACTGGAGTATCCTTTAGGGGTTCTTCAAATTGAAACTGTGGGGGAACCCCTAATAAGTTCTTTGAAGAACCCTTTAAAAGGGTTCTTGAAATAACTCCTTTTAATGGATCCTCAAAGAACCCTTCGAATAACCTTTTGGGGTTCATTTTTGAACTACCCCCCCCCCCCCCCCCCCTCTCCTATTATTATTATTATGATTAATAATAATAATAATATGCATAACAATAACAACAATAACACAATATTTTAGTGGTCAGTGTTTATTATGATTTTAGTGGCAAAGCAGAATTAAAACATCTAAATATGAGGTAAACTCCCAGCAGGTCCAATGGGTATATCTTCTGGCATGTTGATGTTAATGTGTTGATGTTCTCAGTATCCATAGCCAGAATGATTTTTGCAGTGCATGGTGATCGAACAGGTGTCCTGTTATATTCATCAGAGGTGTAGGGCGGGTGAAGTCTGTGAATCCAAAATATAGTAATTATACAGATGATTAACAAAATATGCACACGACAGTATTCATACCTTGGTTTTTGTGGTAAATGTAAAGGAAAAAAAAACTGTTTTGATAATGCTTTTCATACACATACCTTGTCCATAATGTAGAGGCCTTTGGGATATTCATTGAAGAGGTAAGGGAGGAGGATGGTACATGTGATCTGCATAACATACCAATACCAATTGACAAACCTTTGTATGCCTCCTCGTCTGTATACCTGCAGACACAGACACAAAAGTGAGCAGTTCAGTCATCTGCACCCAATACAGCTAGCCTTCAACATATTCTTATAGCCTACATATTCTTACTCTTACCTCTTTGTTGATTGATATCCATTGAATTGTCCATTTTCTGTTTTAGAAAGATTTGCACAAATATGAAAAGGTAGATGGTATCATCATAAAACAATATCAATTTAGATCATACAAGGGACAAACCTTACCTTAAATTGAGGAGATCTTTAAATTTTTCAGTTAAGTGCGTGAACCTGCTGTCCTTTCAAATTCAAATCCAAATGTTTCAGTTGGGCAGTTAGGTTCCTCGATGAACCCCACCTCCTACGGGGTTCTTGGAATAACCTTTTGGGGGCAATTTTCAATGCCAAGAATGCTAAGGTTCTTCAAAGAACTTTCAGGATCTTAGAAGCACCCTTGTTGAACACCTAATTTTCTCCAGACCAGTCTCCGTCTCGAGGCCCCATTTTCTCCAGACCAGTCTCCGTCTCGAGGCCCCATTTTCTCCAGACCAGTCTCCGTCTCGAGGCCCCATTTTCTCCAGACCAGTCTCCGTCTCGAGGCCCCATTTTCTCCAGACCAGTTCTCCGTCTCGAGGGCCCCATTTTCTCCAGACCAGTCTCAGTCTCGAGGCCCCATTTTCTCCAGACCAGTCTCCGTCTCGAGGCCCCATTTTCTCCAGACCAGTCTCCGTCTCGAGGCCCCATTTTCTCCAGACCAGTCTCCGTCTCGAGGCCCCATTTTCTCCAGACCAGTCTCCGTCTCGAGGCCCCCATTTTCTCCAGACCAGTCTCCGTCTCGAGGCCCCCATTTTCTCCAGACCAGTCTCCGTCTCGAGGCCCCATTTTCTCCAGACCAGTCTCCGTCTCGAGGCCCCATTTTCTCCAGACCAGTCTCCGTCTCGAGGGCCCCATTTTCTCCAGACCAGTCTCCGTCTCGAGGCCCCCATTTTCCCAGAACCCAGTCTCCGTCTCGAGGCCCCATTTTCTCCAGACCAGTCTCCGTCTCGAGGCCCCCATTTTCTCCCAGACCAGTCTCCGTCTCGAGGCCCCATTTTCTCCAGACCAGTCTCCGTCTCGAGGCCCCATTTTCTCCAGACCAGTCTCCGTCTCGAGGCCCCATTTTCTCCAGACCAGTCTCCGTCTCGAGGCCCCATTTTCTCCAGAACCAGTCTCCGTCTCGAGGCCCCATTTTTCTCCAGACCAGTCTCCGTCTCGAGGCCCCCATTTTCTCCAGACCAGTCTCCGTCTCGAGGCCCCATTTTCTCCAGACCAGTCTCCGTCTCGAGGCCCCATTTTCTCCAGACCAGTCTCCGTCTCGAGGCCCCCATTTTCTCCAGACCAGTCTCCGTCTCGAGGCCCCATTTCTCCAGACCAGTCTCCGTCTCGAGGCCCCATTTTCTCCAGACCAGTCTCCGTCTCGAGGCCCCATTTTCTCCAGACCAGTCTCCGTCTCGAGGCCCCATTTTCTCCAGACCAGTCTCAGTCTCGAGGCCCATTTTCTCAGACCAGTCTTCCGTCTCGAGGCCCCATTTTCTCCAGACCAGTCTCCGTCTCGAGGCACCATTTTCTCCAGACCAGTCCCTCCGTCTCGAGGCCCCATTTTTCTCCAGACCAGTCTCCGTCTCGAGGCCCCATTTTTCTCCAGACCAGTCTCCGTCTCGAGGCCCCATTTTCTCCAGACCAGTCTCCGTCTCGAGGCCCATTTTCTCCAGACCAGTCTCCGTCTCGAGGCCCCATTTTCTCCAGACCAGTCTCCGTCTCGAGGCCCCATTTTCTCCAGACCAGTCTCCGTCTCGAGGCCCCATTTTCTCCAGACCAGTCTCCGTCTCGAGGCCCCATTTTCTCCAGACCAGTCTCCGTCTCGAGGCCCCATTTTCTCCAGACCAGTCTCCGTCTCGAGGCCCCCATTTTCTCCAGACCAGTCTCCGTCTCGAGGCCCCATTTTCTCCAGACCAGTCTCGTCTCGAGGCCCCCATTTTCTCCCAGACCAGTCTCCGTCTCGAGGCCCCATTTCTCTCCAGACCAGTCTCCGTCTCGAGGCCCCCATTTTCTCCAGACCAGTCTCCAGTCTCGAGGTCCCATTTTCTCCAGACCAGTCTCCGTCTCGAGGCCCCATTTTACTCCAGAACCAGTCTCCGTCTCGAGGCCCCATTTTCTCCAGACCAGTCTCCGTCTCGAGGCCCCATTTTCTCCAGACCAGTCTCCGTCTCGAGGCCCCCATTTTTCTCCAGACCAGTCCTCCGTCTCGATGGCCCCATTTTTCTCCCAGACCAGTCTCCGTCTCGAGGCCCCATTTTCTCCAGACCTGTCTCTGTCTCGAGGTCCCATTTTCTCCAGACCAGTCTCCGTCTCGAGGTCCCATTTTCTCCAGACCAGTCTCCGTCTCGAGGTCCCATTTTGAGTGTCTCGGTCTTGTCTCGGTGTCAGATACATTTGTCCTCGGTCTTGACCCGGTCTCGGACGGCGACGACTCGTAATTTCTTGCGAGACCAGCCGAGTAAAACACTCATAACTATCAGCTTCCATTCAGTAAATGCATAAAACCGCTTCGCCAGGCCAAATATACACACTCCATTAAACATTAATACCTACAGTCTTCATATTTATTATAGACACGTTTGCGCAGTGGTGAACCTATTGGACCCAGGCCTTCAGAGAGAGTATACCCACTTCTCCAGGCACCACTACACCACTGCATAGGGCTGATGGAAAGACAGCTGTCACACAGCATGATGTTAAAGGATAAGCAGTCACACAGCATGATGTTAAAGGATAAACAGTCACACAGCATGATGTTAAAGGATAAGCAGTCACACAGCATGATGTTAAAGGATAAGCAGTCACACACAGCATGATGTTAAAGGATAAACAGTCACACAGCATGATGTTAAAGGATAAGCAGTCACACACAGCATGATGTTAAAGGATAAGCAGTCACACAGCATGATGTTAAAGGATAAGCAGTCACACAGCATGATGTTAAAGGATAAACAGTCACACAGCATGATGTTAAAGGATAAGCAGTCACACAGCATGATGTTAAAGGATAAGCAGTCACACACAGCAGGATGTTAAAGGATAAGCAGTCACACACAGCATGATGTTAAAGGATAAGCAGTCACACACAGCATGATGTTAAAGGATAAGCAGTCACACACAGCATGATGTTAAAGGATAAACAGTCACACAGCATGATGTTAAAGGATAAGCAGTCACACAGCATGATGTTAAAGGATAAGCAGTCACACAGCATGATGTTAAAGGATAAGCAGTCCATTCACTCTGACATAATAAGCCAGTAGGTCCCAATCATAAGAATACAAAAACACAACCATTAAGCATTTCCTCATGGAAATGGTCAACTATTACTTCCCATTGCAGAAACCATTTCCCGTTTAGCACACAAAGTAACCGGTGACCTAAAGTTTTTAAACGCAACAATGTTTCACACACAAGTTATTTTGAAAGAGATGGCTAACAACAGCAAGAGAGCTGCAATAATACAACTCAGTTCCACCAGATGACGATCATTTGAAACTTTACTTCTGGTTGAAAGTTATTCTTGAAAAAGGGAGAAGCTAACAAATTAGCAACAACATCCTCTTCGATAACACCTGCTGCAACCGATGCAAACTAGCCTTCAACAAAAGATAGCTAGCTAGACATGGGAAAACTACTGCTCGCTATTGCGCAGTGACCTGTTGGTTTCCATAGTGTTCTTTGGTATTTTTGGTATTTTATTAGGATCCCCATTAGCTGTTGCAAATGCAGCAGCTACTCTTCCTGGGGTCCACACAAAACATGAAACATGACATAATACAGAACATTAATAGACAAGAACAGCTCAAGGCACACGTAGCCTACATATCAATACATACACACAAACTATCTAGGTCAAATAGGGGAGAGGCGTTGGGCCGTGAGGTGCTGCTTTATCTGTTTTTTGAAAGCAGGTTTGTTGTTTATTTGAGCAATATGAGATGGAACGGAATGGCTCTATATAATACTGTACGCTTTGTTGAATTTGTTCTGGATCTGGGGACTGTGAAAAGACCCCTGGTGGCATGTCTGGTGGGGTAAGTGTGTGTGTCAGAGCTGTGTGTAAGTTGTCTATGTAAACAATTTGGGCCAGCTGCAGCTTAACTAGGTCTTTCCTTGCAGCACTGGACCACAGACAGGACAATAATCAAGATTAGACAAAACTAGAGCCTGTAGAACATGCTTTTTGGGGTGTGGTGTCAAAAAAGCGGAACGTCTTTTTATTATCGAACAGACTTCTCCCCATCTTTTTTATTGTATTTTATTTGACCTTTATTTAACCAGGTAAGCCAGTTGAGAACAAGTTCTCATTTACAACTGCATCTTTACAACCATAGAATCTATATGTTTTGACCATGACAGTTTACAATCTAAGGCAACGCCAAGTAATTTAGTCTCCTCAACTTGTTCAACAGCCACACCATTCATCACCAGATTCAGCTGAGGTCTAGAAGTTAGGGAATGATTTGTACCAAATACAATGCTCTTAGTTTTATAGATGTTCAGGACCAGTTTATTACTGGCCACCCATTCCAAAACAGACTGCAACTCTTCGTTAAGGGTTTCAGTGACTTCATTAGCTGTGGTTGCTGGTGTGTATATGGTTGAGTCATCAACATACATGGACACACATGCTTTGTTTAATGCCAGTGGCAGGTCATTGGTAAAAATAGAAAAGAGTAGAGGGCCTAGAGAGCTGCCCTGCGGTACACCACACTTTATATGTATGACATTAGAGGAGCTTCCATTAAAGAAAACCCTTTGAGTTCTATTAGATAGATAGCTCTGAATCCACAATATAGCAGAGGTTGAAAAGCCATAACACATACATTTTTTTAACAACAGGTTATGTTCAATAATATCAAGGACTGCACTGAAATCTAACAGTACAGCTCCCACAATCTTCTTATTATCAATTTCTTTCAACCAATCATCAGTCATTGGTGTCAGTGCAGTACATGTTGAGTGCCCTTCTCTATAAGCATGCTGAAAGTCTGTTGTTAATTTGTTTGGTCAAACACAATTTTTTCCAACAGTTGGCTAAGAGCTGGCAGCAAGCTAATAGGTCTGCTCTTAGAACCAGTAAAGGCCGCTTTACCACTCTTGTGCAGCGGAATGACTTTTGGCTTCCCTCCAGGCCTGAGGACAAAGACTTTCCTCTAGGCTCAGATGAAAGATATGACAGATAGGATTGTTTGTCATTATATGCCAGGAGGTTTGTCATTATTGATCGATAACAATAACTTCACAAAATTAAAACTCGCAATGCTTTTCTTTCATTATTTTTTTTTTTTTTATGCATGAATACGATGGCTCACTGTTTGTTGTTGGCATTTCCTGCCTAAGTTTGCCCACTTTGCCAATTAAGTAATCATTAAAATAATTGGCAACATCAAATGGTTTTGTGATGAATAAGCCATCTGATTAGATGAAAGATGGAGTTGAATTTGTCTTTCTGCCCATAATTTCATTTAAAGTACTACAAAGTTTTTTTTTCCATCATTCTTTATATCATTGATCTTGGCTTCATAATACAGTTTCTTCTTCTTTTTGTTGAGTTTAGTCACATCATTTCTCAATTTGCAATAAGTCAGCCAGTCAGATGTGCAGCCAGACTTATTAGCCACTCCTTTTGCCCCGTCTCATTCAACCAGACAGTTTTTAATTCCTCATCAATCCATGGAGCCTTAACAGTTCTAACGGTCAGTTTTTTAATAAAACCTCTACAGAAATCTGGACAGTTGCTGCTCAATATGCAATATGTGTCACACCCTGATCTGTTTCACCTGTCTTTGTGCTTGTCTCCACCCCCCACCAGGTGTCTCCACCCACCACCAGGTGTCTCCACCCCCCACCAGGTGTCTCCACCCACCACCAGGTGTCTCCACCCCCCACCAGGTGTCTCCACCCCCCTCCAGGTGTCTCCACCCACCACCAGGTGTCTCCACCCCCCTCCAGGTGTCTCCACCCCCCACCAGGTGTCTCCACCCCCCACCAGGTGTCTCCACCCCCCACCAGGTGTCTCCACCCCCCTCCAGGTGTCTCCACCCCCCACCAGGTGTCTCCACCCCCCTCCAGGTGTCTCCACCCCCCACCAGGTGTCTCCACCCACCACCAGGTGTCTCCACCCCCCTCCAGGTGTCTCCACCCACCACCAGGTGTCTCCACCCACCACCAGGTGTCTCCACCCCCCACCAGGTGTCTCCACCCCCCTCCAGGTGTCTCCACCCCCCACCAGGTGTCTCCACCCCCCTCCAGGTGTCTCCACCCCCCACCAGGTGTCTCCACCCCCCACCAGGTGTCTCCACCCCCCTCCAGGTGTCTCCACCCCCCACCAGGTGTCTCCACCCCCACCAGGTGTCTCCACCCCCCTCCAGGTGTCTCCACCCCCCACCAGGTGTCTCCACCCCCCACCAGGTGTCTCCACCCCCCACCAGGTGTCTCCACCCCCCACCAGGTGTCTCCCATTTCCCCCCATTATCTCCTGTGTGTTTATACCTGCGTTTACTGTTTATCTGTTGCCAGTTCGTCTTGTCCTGTCAAGTCCTACCAGCATGTTCCCATGTTTCCAGTGCGCTAGTTTTTGGTTTTCCTGGTCTTCCCAGTTCTGACCTTTCTGCCTGACTCTGATTTGGATTATGACTCTTTGCCTGCCTTGACTTACCTTTAGCCTGCACCTTGTTCAGTAATAAACTGACTTACCTTTAGCCTGCCCCTTGTTCAGTAATAAACTGACTTACCTTTAGCCTGCCCCTTGTTCAGTAATAAACTGACTTACCTTTAGCCTGCCCCTTGTTCAGTAATAAACTGCCTTACCTTTAGCCTGCCCCTTGTTCAGTAATAAACTGCCTTACCTTTAGCCTGCCCCTTGTTCAGTAATAAACTGCCTTACCTTTAGCCTGCCCCTTGTTCAGTAATAAACTGCCTTACCTTTAGCCTGCCCCTTGTTCAGTAATAAACTGCCTTACCTTTAGCCTGCCCCTTGTTCAGTAATAAACTGCCTTACCTTTATCCTGCCCCTTGTTCAGTAATAAACTGCCTTACCTTTAGCCTGCCCCTTGTTCAGTAATAAACTGCCTTACCTTTAGCCTGCCCCTTGTTCAGTAATAAACTGCCTTACCTTTAGCCTGCCCCTTGTTCAGTAATAAACTGCCTTACCTTTAGCCTGCCCCTTGTTCAGTAATAAACTCTGAGACTACCCGCCTCCTGTGTCTGCATCTGGGTCTTTGCCTGAGCCACGATAATATGTGACTGGAATGGTGATGTAAACAACAGGCAACTTTCCGGGACATAGACATGTCTTATATCGTCAGAAAATTTAAATGATTGTTAATCTAACTGCAGTGTCCAATTTACAGTAGCTATTACAAAATACCATGCTATTGTTTGAGGATAGTGCACAGCAACAAAACACATCGGTTTCTGTCCAATCCTCAGACACTCTAGAAGGCAACCAAACATTTTTTTCACCATTCTACATTACGTATTGGCTGCACAACACGTCAATTAGCCCATGAAGGTCGGCCATCATTACGCACCAATGAGACGACCGGTGTTCACTTGATTGACAGTGTCTTGGTCCAATGACCACCTATCGTTTTGAAACATAGCTAGCTAGATAGCCAATGATCTGGAGTTTCCAGCAGTATGTGAACGCCCTTTGTACAACAAACAGCCATCGTGCTAGAGCTGTGCACAACAGTGTAAATTCTAAGGGTGAACGCAAACAGGACGCGCGGGTAGTTTATGTAACGCAGCGGTTCATTCTCTGATACAAACTTTTCATAAAAACTGAAAAAAGTAAAACTTCGCTACTAAGAGTGGAAAAGCTAAATCCAGTAGTCCAAGTATACAAATTTGGATGAGATTATTGCAGAAACTGACCGGGAGACACAGAACGAATGGATGAGGACTCTGTGAGGAAGCACAGTTTTGATTCCAGCACGGAAATAAATGTTTTGGAAGGAAAATATCCACTTTTAGATAAGTAAATAAAATACGCTTTTGCTTCTCATGCTAATGCAGTTGTTTAAATGGTTGCATATTCATTAGAGATATTTTTCTTTGATTTCTATATACAGTTGATGTCGGAAGTTTACATACATCTTAGCCAAATACATTTAAACTCAGTTTTTCACAACTCCTGACATTTAATCCTAGTAAAAATGCCCTGTCTTAGGTCAGTTAGGATCACCACTTTATTTTAAGAATGTGAAATGTCAGAATAATAGTAGAGAATTATTTATTTAAGCTTTTATTTCTTTCATCACATTCCCAGTGGGTCAGAAGTTTACATACACTCAATTAGTATTTGGTAGCATTGCCTTTAAATTGATTAACTTGGGTCAAACGTTTCGGGTAGTCTTCCACAAGCTTCCCACAATAAATTGGGTGGATTTTGGCCCATTCCTCCTGACAGAGCTGGTGTAACTGAGTCAGGTTTGTAGGCCTCCTTGCTCGCACACGCTTTTTCAGTTCTGCCCACAAATGTTCTATAGGATTGAGGTCAGGGCTTTGTGATGGCCACTCCAATACCTTGACTTTGTTGTCCTTAAGCCAACTTTGGAAGTATGTTTTGGGTCATTGTCCATATGGAAGACCCATTTGCGACCAAGCTTTAACTTCCTGACTGATGTCTTGAGATGTTGCTTCAATATATCCACATAATTGTCCTTCCTCATGATGCCATCTATTTTGTGAAGTGCACCAGTCCCTCCTGCAGCAAAGCACCCCCACAGCATGATGCTGCCACCCCCGTGCTTCACGGTTGGAATGTTGTTCTTCGGCTTGCAAGCATCCCCCTTTTTCCTCCAAACATAACGATGGTCATTATGGCCAAACAGTTCTATTTTTGTTTAATCAGACCAGAGGACATTTCTCGAAAAAGTACGATCTTTGTCCCCATGTTTAGTTGCAAACCGTAGTCTGGCTTTTTTATGGCGGTTTTGGAGCAGCCTCAGAAATTGCAGCCCAAATAAATGCTTCACAGAGTTCAAGTAACAGACACATCTCAACATCAACTGTTCAGAGGGGACTATGTGAATCAGGCCTTCATGGTCAAATTGCTGCAAAGAAACCACTACTAAAGGACACCAATAATAAGAAGAGACCTGCTTGGGCCAAGAAACACAAGCAATGGACATTCGACCGGTGGAAATTAGTCCTTTGGTCTGGAGTCCAAATTGGAGATATTTGGTTCCAACCGCCTTGGCTTTGTGAGACGCGGTGTGGTGAACGGATGATCTCTGCATGTGTAGTTCCCACCGTAAAGCATGGAGGAGGTGTTATGGTGTGGGGGTGCTTTGCTGGGGACACTGTCTGTGATTTATTTAGAATTCAAGGCACACTTAACCAGCATGGCTACCACAGCATTCTGCAGCGATACGCCATCCCATCTGGTTTGGGCTTAGTAGGACTATAATTTGTTTTTCAACAGGACAATGACCCAACACACCTCCAGGCTGTGTAAGGGCTATTTTACCAAGAAGGAGAGAGATGGAGTGCTGCATCAGATGACCTGGCCTCCACAATCCCCCGACCTCAACCCTATTGAGATGGTTTGGGATGTGTCGGACGGCAGAGTGAAGGAAAAGCAGCCAACAAGTGCTCAGCATATGTGGGAACTCCTTCAAGACTGTTGGAAAAGCATTTGATTACTACATGATTCCATATTTGTTATTTCATAGTTTGGATGTCTTCACTATTATTCTACAATCTAGAAAATAGTAGAAATAAATAAAAACCCTTGAATGAGTAGGTGTTATGATGAGTTTCTAGGGTATCAAGTGATTATGAATGTAATGATTTACTCAGACACTTTTGATGGGGAGTTTATATAAGATATTTAATATGGTACCATGGTTAGTTACAACAGAATAAGGACATAGCCCTGCCTCTACCGTCTTCCAACTCCAGAACAAAGATCCCCTCTCTCTCTATATACACTCTGTTACAAGTCTCTTCACTAACATCTGGTACCCATCAGTGGGCACTCCCTTCTCTTTGATGTTATTACTCTTAACCCCAAGTCACTATATCCTGTCCATCAATCATTTCTAAGATCAACATCAGTAATCTCCGTTGACATAACGGAATGCAGACTCTGTGGCACCAAGCCACTTATCTACCAACTCTCCCCTGGGTCACACAACACTATGAAATGACATCATTACAATCTCTGTCAAATTTTTTTTTTGCTTTTAATGACCTAACAAATTCCATGACTTGGGATGAAATATATCACATTTCTTTGTTTAAAAAAATTGGTATTTCAACACCTGCCAAATAAAAACCTCAAATGGCCCTACCCCTGAAATGGCCCTACCCCTGAAAAACTTAATTGGCTGGATAAGCTGAAGTGGATTCAGCCCAGGTACCAGCCCAGAGAAATATGATTCTGCCGGACTCGGGAAGCGCTCGGGGGGCTTCATGCGTTCCGAGCTCTTCCCGAGTCTGGCAGAATCATATGAGTCTCGGATTAGGCAAGAGCCCAGCGTGTTGACTGGGTACAGTGTGCCACAAGACCCTAACCCGCTTTGGTGCACTCTGCTAGCTGTAATGGTTCTAGTTTCTTATATGCGATGGGTGCATGGCACACAAACTCTATGCACATGTTTATATAGATTGGTCTCTATTAATTGAGTAGCATCAGGGGATAGGGTTAGGGGTCAGGGGTTAGGGGTCAGGGGAAAGGGTTAGGGGTCAGGGGATAGGGTTAGGGGTCAGGGGAAAGGGGAAAGAGGATAGGGTGAGGGTCAGGGGATAGGGTGAGGGTCAGGGGATAGGGTTAGGGGTCAGGGGATAGGGTTAGGGGTCAGGGGAAAGGGTTAGGGGTCAGGGGGAAAGGGTTAGGGGTCAGGGGATAGGGTTAGGGGTCAGGGGAAAGGGGAAAGAGGATAGGGTGAGGGTCAGGGGATAGGGTTAGGGGTCAGGGGATAGGGTTAGGGGTCAGGGGAAAGGGTTAGGGGTCAGTCAGGGGATAGGGTTAGGGGTCAGGGGATAGGGTTAGGGGTCAGGGGATAGGGTTAGGGGTCAGGGGAAAGGGTTAGGGGTCAGTCAGGGGATAGGGTTAGGGGTCAGGGGATAGGGTTAGGGGTCAGGGGAAAGGGTTAGGGGTCAGGGGAAAGGGGAAAGAGGATAGGGTGAGGGTCAGGGGATAGGGTTAGGGGTCAGGGGAAAGGGTGAGGGAAAGGGGAAAGGGTGAGGGAAAGGGGAAAGGGTTAGGGGTCAGGGGATAGGGTTAGGGGTCAGGGGATAGGGTTAGGGGTCAGGGGATAGGGTTAGGGGTCAGGGGAAAGGGTTAGGGGTGAGGGGATAGGGTGAGGGTCAGCGGAAAGGGTGAGGGGTCAGGGGAAAGGGTTAGGGGTCAGGGGATAGGGTTAGGGGTGAGGGGATAGGGTGAGGGTCAGCGGAAAGGGTGAGGGGTCAGGGGAAAGGGTGAGGGGTCAGGGGAAAGGGTTAGGGGTGAGGGGATAGGGTGAGGGTCAGCGGAAAGGGTGAGGGGTCAGGGGAAAGGGTTAGGGGTCAGGGGATAGGGTTAGGGGTGAGGGGATAGGGTGAGGGTCAGCGGAAAGGGTGAGGGGTCAGGGGAAAGGGTTAGGGGTCAGGGGATAGGGTTAGGGGTGAGGGGATAGGGTGAGGGTCAGCGGAAAGGGTTAGGGAAAGGGTCAGGGGATAGGGTTAGGGGTCAGGGGAAAGGGTTAGGGGTCAGGGGATAGGGTGAGGGTCAGGGGAAAGGGTGAGGGAAAGGGTCAGGGGATAGGGTTAGGGGTCAGGGGAAAGGGTTAGGGGTCAGGGGAAAGGGTTAGGGGTCAGGGGAAAGGGTTAGGGGTCGGGGGATAGGGTGAGGGAAAGGGTCAGGGGAAAGAGGATAGGGTGAGGGTCAGCGGAAAGGGTTAAGGGTCAGGGGATAGGGTGAGGGGTCAGGGGAAAGGGTTAGGGGTCGGGGGAAAGGGTGAGGGTCAGGGGAAAGGGTTAGGGGTCGGGGGAAAGGGTGAGGGTCAGGGGAAAGGGTTAGGGGTCAGGGGATAGGGTGAGGGTCAGGGGAAAGGGTGAGGGAAAGGGTCAGGGGAAAGGGTTAGGGGTCAGGGGATAGGGTTAGGGGTCAGGGGAAAGGGTTAGGGGTCAGGGGAAAGGGTTAGGGGTCAGGGGAAAGGGTTAGGGGTCGGGGGAAAGGGGAAAGAGGATAGGGTGAGGGTCAGGGGATAGGGTTAGGGGTCAGGGGTTAGGGGTCAGGGGATAGGGTGAGGGTCAGGGGAAAGGGTTAGGGGTCAGGGGATAGGGTTAGGGGTCAGGGGAAAGGGTTAGGGGTCAGGGGAAAGGGTTAGGGGTCAGGGGATAGGGTTAGGGGTCAGGGGAAAGGGTGAGGGTCAGCGGAAAGGGTGAGGGGTCAGGGGAAAGAGGATAGGGTGAGGGTCAGCGGAAAGGGTTAGGGGTCAGGGGATAGGGTGAGGGTCAGGGGATAGGGTGAGGGAAAGGGTCAGGGGATAGGGTTAGGGGTCAGGGGAAAGGGTTAGGGGTCAGGGGAAAGGGTTAGGGGTCAGGGGAAAGGGTTAGGGGTCAGGGGAAAGGGTTAGGGGTCAGGGGATAGGGTTAGGGGTCAGGGGAAAGGGTTAGGGGTCAGGGGAAAGGGTTAGGGGTCAGGGGAAAGGGTTAGGGGTCGGGGGAAAGGGTGAGGGTCAGGGGAAAGGGTTAGGGGTCGGGGGAAAGGGTGAGGGTCAGGGGAAAGGGTTAGGGGTCGGGGGGAAAGGGTGAGGGTCAGGGGAAAGGGTTAGGGGTCAGGGGATAGGGTGAGGGTCAGGGGAAAGGGTGAGGGAAAGGGTCAGGGGAAAGGGTTAGGGGTCAGGGGAAAGGGTGAGGGAAAGGGTCAGGGGAAAGGGTTAGGGGTCAGGGGATAGGGTTAGGGGTCGGGGGAAAGGGTCAGGGGAAAGGGTTAGGGGTCGGGGGAAAGGGTGAGGGTCAGGGGAAAGGGTTAGGGGTCAGGGGATAGGGTCAGGGGGAAGGGTTAGGGGTCGGGGGAAAGGGTGAGGGAAAGGGGAAAGCGTTAGGGGTCAGGGGAAAGGGTTAGGGGTCAGGGGATGGAGTGTCTTCTTTGATCCCGACCTAAACCTCAAACTGAAAGAAGGTTGTCCTGCTTTTATCATTTAATCCCAAAATGTTTTCTATTTAATAGGATCCTCATTAGCCGACGCCAATGGTGACAGCAGGTCTTACTGGGGTCCGACACATAACGAAAAATACATTACAGACAAAATACTTTACAATTTACATTTAAAAACTTTAACATGTAGTGTGTGTGTGTCTATCAGTTCTACATACATGTCAGTACATACACACAACATGTATGTCACATGGGGGAGAGGCGTTGTGCCGTGAGGTATAGTTTTAATTGTTTTTTTTAAACCAGGTTTGCTGTTCACTTAAGCTATATAAGATGGAAGGGAGTTCCATGCACTAATGGCTCTGTATAATACTGTACATTTCCTTGAATTTGTTCTGGACCTGGGGACTGTGAAAAGAACCCCGGTGGCATGTCTGGTGGGGTAAGTGTGTGTGTCAGAGCTGTGTGTAAGTTGACTATGCAAACAATTTTGGAATTTCCAACACATTAATGTTTCTCATAAAAACAAAAAGTGACGCAGTCAGTCTTTCCTCAACTTTTAGCCAAGAGAGACTGGCACGCATAGTATTAATATCAGCCCTCTGATTACAATGAAAAGCGAGAAGTGCCGCCAGGCTTGAGTGGGTTGAGTCACTGACGTGATCTTCCTGTCCGGTTTTGCGTCCCCTCGGGCTCGTGCGGTGGAGGAGATCTTCGTGGGCTATACACAGCCTTGTCTCAGGGTAGTAAGTTGGTAAGTCTGTTGATATCCCAGTAGTGGTGTGGGGGCTGTGCTTTGGCAAAGTGGGTGGGGTTATATCCTGCCTGGTTGGCCCTGTCCGCAGTGTCCACAGTGTCCCCCGACACCGCCTGTCTCAGCCTCCAGTATCTATGCCGTCTATGTGCTGGGGGGCTAGGGTCAGTCTGTCCTATCTGGTGAAATTCTCCTGTCTGATCTGGTGTCTTTTGTGAACTCAAGTATGCTCCCTCTAATTCTCCCATCTCTCTCTCTCTCTCCCGTCCCGGAGGATCTGAGCCCTAGGACCATGCCTCAGGACTACCTGGCCTGATGACTCCTGGCGGTCTCCGTCCCCAGTCCACCTGGTCGTGCTGCTGATCCAGTTTCTGCTGTTTTGCCTGCGGCTATGGAACCCTGACCTGTTCACCAGACGTGCTACCTTGTTCCGGACCTGCTGTTTTTGACCCTCCCTCTCTCTCGCTCTCTACCGCACCTGCTGTCTCGACCTCTGAATGCTCAGCTATGAAAAGCCAAGTGACATTTACTCCTGAGGTGCTGACCTGTTGCACCCTCTACAACCACTGTGATTATTATTTGACCCTGCTGGTCATCTATGAACGTTTGAACATCTTGAAGAACGATCTGGCCTTAACGGCCATGTACTCTTATAATCTCCCCCCGGCACAGCCAGAAGAGGACTGGCCACCCCTCAGAGCCTGGTTCCTCTCTAGGTTTCTTCCTAGGTTCCTGCCTTTTCTAGGGAGTTTTTCCTAGCCACCGTGCTTCTACATCTGCATTGCTTGCTGTTTGGGGTTTTAGGCTGGGTTTCTGTATAAAGCACTTTGTGACATCTGCTGATGTAAAAAGGGTGAATGAAGAAGGGTCTATCTGTTCTTTAGTTTTTTGATATGGAGTCTCTCCCTACTCAAGTGCAGTTGGGGTATATTAACTACAGAGTCAGAGCATCTATCCCAAGACCAATGCAGTGTGATCACTGGAAAGCTTTTCAAGTGTTTGCAGAAAGGACAAGCTGATATGTCCAAGTTGTGGAAAAGATCATATCATGCGTTTTAAAAGTGATGATGAAATGTGACATGTTGCCATTGTGGTGGGAACCATGAAGCCACGTCTTTGGAATGCCCAACAAGGGTGAAAGCGAACGAGGTGGCCAAAGTCAGGGCTGTCCAGATCATTTCATATGCAGCAGCTGTTAAAAGGGTTGAGGGTTTGAATGGTGCTCCTGAATAGTCCATGGTGGTGGATAGGCCTTCACTGCAGGCTACAGGGGTTGCCTTTCACCCATATATTTTAAAGGTTAAGAAGTTGGACTTTGTGGCCTTTATAGCTATGGTGATTAATGGCACTGCCAAGGGGGAGAGGAAGTCCAGGAAAATATATAATTGTGGATGTGGCGGAACGGTTCCTGGGACTGAAAGACTTCAAGGCGGAGGAGTTGCATAGAGTTTTGTCACAAGGGAGAAGGGAAATATGGAGATTTGAAGGAAGGAAGAAGTGGGAGTTTTGTTATTGTCAATGTGCTATTTTTATTTGTGTGGATTAAGTTAGTTTTCACCAATCAAACATATGGATTTTCCTTTTACCTTGTTTTTTCAACCCTGTCCAGTTGGTGGCGGCAATACACCTTTTTAGGTTGTAGTCCGCCATAAAACCCACAGAAGAAGAAGAAGAAGAAGAAGAAGGTTAAGCTTTTCCCACCGTCGGTGCAGAGGTGTGGTCTCTCTCCAGTGTGGGCTAGCTGTTACTTCTCTGACCGGGTGTAGGTCTGCCCACAGTCGGGGCACGGTACGGTTTCTCTCCTCTGTTGGTGCGCCAGCTGGTGGACCTTTCGGCAAAGTTTTCGACAGTGTGTTAGCTACAGGACTGGGGTGTGTTAGCTATAGGACTGGGTGTGTTAGCTACAGGACTGGGTGTGTTAGCTATAGGACTGGGTGTGTGGTTAGCTATAGGACTGGGTGTGTTGAGCTATAGGAGTGGGTGTGGTTAGCTATAGGACTGGGTGGTGTTAGCTATAGGAGGGTTGTGGTAGCTATAGGACTGGGTTGTGTTAGCTATAGGATGGGTGTGTTAGCTATAGGACTGGGTGTGTTAGCTATAGGACTGGGTGTGTTAGCTATAGGACTGGGTGTGTTAGCTATAGGACTGGGTGTGTTAGCTATAGGACTGGGTGTGTTAGCTATAGGACTGGGTGTGTTAGCTATAGGACTGGGTGTGTTAGCTATAGGACTGGGTTGTGTTAGCTATAGGACTGGGTGTGTTAGCTATAGGACTGGGTGTGTGTTAGCTATAGGATGGGTGTGTTAGCTATAGGACTGGGTTGTGTTACTAGGATGTTAGCTATAGGACTGGGTGTGTTAGCTATAGGACTGGGTGTGTGTTAGCTACAGGACTGGGTGTGTTAGCTATAGGACTGGGTGTGTTAGCTATAGGACTGGGTGTGTTAGCTATAGGACTGGGTGTGTTAGCTATAGGACTGGGTGTGTTAGCTATAGGACTGGTGGTGTTTAGCTATAGGACTGGGTGTGTGTTAGCTATAGGACTGGGTGTGTTAGCTATGATGGGGTGTTTAGCTAAGGATGGGTGTTAGCATAGGGTGTTAGCTATAGGACTGGGTGTGTGTTAGCTATAGGACTGGGTGTGTTAGCTTAGGACTGGGGTGTTAGCTATAGGACTGGGTGTGTTAGCTACAGGACTGGGGTGTGTTAGCTATAGGACTGGGGGTGTTTAGCTATAGGACTGGGTGTGTTAGCTATAGGACTGGGTGTGTTAGCTACAGGACTGGGGTTGTTAGCTATAGGACTGGGTGTGTTAGCTACATGACTGGGTGTGTTAGCTATAGGACTGGGTGTGTGTTAGCATAGGGTGTGGTTAGCTACAGGACTGGGTGTGTTAGCTATAGGACTGGGTGTGTTAGCTACATGACTGGGTGTGTTAGCTATAGGACTGGGTGTGTTAGCTATAGGGTGTGTTAGCTATAGGACTGGGTGTGTTAGCTACAGGACTGGGTGTGTTAGCTACAGGACTGGGTGTGTTAGCTATAGGACTGGGTGTGTTAGCTATAGGACTGGGTGTGTTAGCTACAGGACTGGGTGTGTTAGCTACAGGACTGGGTGTGTTAGCTATAGGACTGGGTGTGTTAGCTATAGGACTGGGGGTCAGTGTGTTTGTTATGGATGATCAAGTGATACCCAAAAAAATTTTGAGACAGATATTTTCTATATATTTCCTATTAGTCATTGATTTATCTGCGTTGTTGAGAACTTTCCCCTCTGGACTCACTCTCCCTCTCTGGGCACAGTGGGCAGGCTGCTGCTGCTTTGTTGGTGACGTGTAACCGGGGCGACTACTCCAAGCTGGCGCCCATCATGTTTGGCCTGGAGGCCAACCCGGCTAGATCTGGAGGGGTGAAGCAGTCTTGGTGATGATGCCATAACTTGTTGGTCACAATCTGTGATTGTTACATCCATTTTTCCTCCAGTCCCATCCCTCAGCTGTTTACCAAATACCATGGCGGGGTGACGGCTTTGTTATTGTTACAACTATCTGGAAGGATTTTGGGCGCTGGCCAGCCAGGATAGTAGACTGAAATTTCTACTAGCACTGGTCCAAAATCTGCTATGCGATAATGGACAAGACAGAATTTCTTCTGCATCTCAGGCAAGTTTGGAAAATGTTCTACTAGCCAGGTCTGAAAGTACTAGCCTCGGGCTAGCGGGCTTAATTTCTATTCCTGCATGTTGTCCAGGGTTTATTACACGATACTCATGGTTTATTACCTGTTATTCATGGTTTATTACATGTTATTGAGGTTTTATTACATGTTATTGAGGTTTTATTACATGTTATTCAGGGTTATTATATGTTATTCATGGTTTATTACATGATACTCATGGTTTATTACATGATACTCATGGTTTATTACCTGTTATTCATGGTTTATTACATGTTATTGAGGTTTTATTACATGTTATTGAGGTTTTATTACATGTTATTGAGGTTTTATTACATGTTATTCAGGGTTATTATATGTTATTCAGGGTTTATTACATGATACTCATGGTTTATTACCTGTTATTCATGATTTATTACATGTTATTGAGGTTTTATTACCTGTTATTCATGGTTAATTACATGTAATTGAGGTTTTATTACATGTTATTGAGGTTTTATTACATGTTATTCAGGGTTTATTACATGTTATTCAGGGTTTATTACATGATACTCATGGTTAATTACATGAAGTGGTAAAACAATAGGTTAAGTAAACGCTGAGAGCTGATCGAGATTACCAGAGACAAGTAGAGCATGGCGTTTGCAACGCCAGGGTTGTGGGTTCGATAAAATAATGTATGCGCTAACTGTAAGTCGCTCTGGATAAGAGCGTCTGCTAAATGACTAAAATGTAAATGTAAATGTAAGTACAGTGAACACTAACGCAGCAAGAAACCCTGCTCTATTTTAGCCTAACAGATGGGGTGGGTAAATGGTATTAAAACAATAAAAAGGTATGTTTACATATGTTTTACTTGTGTAGATTGTAGTTAACTTTCTTCTGATGCAGCAGAACTCTGTCCAGTGTCAGGGCTGTGATACTTTAACTGGTGTGTCTTCATATTGAATGACTTGACTGAGCTCTTCCCACACAGAGAGCAGCGGTAAGGCTTCTTTCCTGTGTGAGTTAGTTGGTGTATCTTTAGGTTCTGAGATTGACAAACTCTTTCCACACAGAGCAGTGGTAAGGCTTCACTCCTGTGTGAGTTAGCTGGTGTTTCTTTGGGAAATATAAACTGGTGAAACTATCCCCACATTGAGAGCAGTGGTTAGGCTTCTCTCCTGTGTGAGTTAGCTGGGGTTGCTTCAGATTTGATGAAAGACTGAAACCTTTCCCACATTAAGAGCAGTGGTAAGGCTTCCCTCCTGTGTGAGCTAGCTGGTGTCTATTCAGGTTTCCTACCATACTGAAACTCTACCCACACAGAGCAGCGGTAAGGCTTATCTGCTGTGTGAGTTCTTTGGTGCCTCTTCAAGCTGCTTGGGGTCGAACAACTCTTGCCACATTGACCACACGGGGTGAGTTTGATAGCCTTCTGGTGTGATTTAAGGTGAGTTGGACAAATAAAATTGCCTCTGTAGTCTGAGCACTGGTCTAAAGGTGGGCCTTTTCAACTCCTCTGGCTCATAGAAACTAGTGAATGCATTGGCGATGTTTCCATCTTGAGTTCTTCTGCCTGCGTTTTTTATGGTTCCCTGATGCTGAGGAACTGGGCTCGCTGTCTGAGACTGTTTGAGCTCTTTACTGTGGGAATATGAAAAGATATGGGGATAGAATCAGGAACAGAGAATTGAAAGGGACTTTAAAAAACGTGATGATGCAAGCACAGGTACAATAATAAGAGTTTTTGAATCCCCTGTGGCCACCAAAGCACTAACCTCTCTCCATTCTCCACACCTGAATCCCCTGTGGCCACCAAAGCACTAACCTCTCTCCATCCTCCACACCTGAATCCCCTGTGGCCACCAAAGCACTAACCTCTCTCCATCCTCCACACCTGAATCCCCTGTGGCCACCAAAGCACTAACCTCTCTCCATTCTCCACACCTGAATCCCCTGTGGCCACCAAAGCACTAACCTCTCTCCATCCTCCACACCTGAATCCCCTGTGGCCACCAAAGCACTAACCTCTCTCCATCCTCCACACCTGAACTTACCTGGGTCAAGCTTCTGAGGAGGTAGTTAGTTGCATGATATATTGTTCACCTAAGGACTACGGCCACTAACAAAAACGCTAGAAAATTCTAAATGTGACGTCAACTCTATTACAAGGACAGGTCAGTGTTAGGTAGTATCATTAGTATAGGTGGGTGCCTGTTTTGTATGCTGCAATACTGTAACATCAGAATCTGGCCTTTTTGGCGAGTCCTGAAATAGCCGCACCAACATGCAACTGCATCGACGTGCACAAACTGGAGAGAAGCCGTATCGCTGCCCCAACTGCAGCAGCTGAAATCCCACCAGAAGAAACAATACTGCTACCCGGTGAACACGAGGGCACACCGTCAGACTCACGCGGAGGAGAAACCTTACCGCTGTGCTGACTGCAGGGCCAAGTAGTGCACTACATTCAGAATACGGTGCCATTTGGGATGCGCATAGTAGACAGGTTTCCATTGACACGGGTTTATTTTTAAAAAGCAATGTCGAAAAAAAATATCTGCGACATGTGTAACGGAAACTGCAGATATAGGAGACGTTTTCTAAAGATCTATAACATTTTTATCCGTTCAACAGGTGTTGATTTTTCTTCTGTCAAACTTTATATATTGCGAAAAATGATGATGGAAACTGTGTTTTTCGAATAAATTATGATTGCCGAATCATTTTCAAGATACACCGCACGTGATGTCACTGCATAACTATAAAGCTCCACTCCACAATTAATTAGGCTATACATGCCTGCGTCTTGCAAAATCCATTTTTTTTTGTATACATTTTTTCTTTTCTTTGCAGGACAAAGATTGGCCTGACTTTCAAGAATGCCTGAATTGCAAGAATGCCTGAATTGCTTCGCCTTGCTTTTCAGATTGGCTGGCAAGTTTCACCATCCAATTCCACCATGGCACGGACCGTGGCGATATGTTGTTACTTGATAATTATTAGAATATGCCAAATATTAGTCAATTATTGCATTCTATCCATGCTGGCTTTCGCAGGCTACCTGGGACATGAAACAGAGAGGTGGGAGGGCATACAGGCGGTCAACACTTTATTAAATGTGCAATTTGCCTAAATGGGTAATGGAAACACTACCATTTTATTTGACTCTGTAGGTTTTTGCGGATGTTTGAAAAAAATTGTTTTAGGTGTGACGTCATTATGTCCAGCTGTTTTCATCGCATCTATTTTTTTTTTTCTTCTAAATGTAGATTTGAAAAATCATTGGACAAGTTAATGGAAACATAGCTACTGTTGCCAATCGACCCAAAGCCATTACAGATCACTTGGCTGTTTACACAGCAGAGCTGATAGCTGCACTGTTGGCATTACAGTGGCTGGAGGAAGTCAAGCTAAACAGAGTAGTGTTAAGTTGCGTCAATTCAAATCTGGTATTAGGAACAATATTTTAATTAAGGCAAAACACTTCAATGGTAAATATGATGTTCGTATATACGGGTCCACTGAAATACCACGCAGGGTAGTCAGAGAACTGATCCATTGTTCTAAGTTCTTCTTCAAATACTCTGACAGAGATAGTTCCCGCTCCCTGCTGGGCCTATCAGAGTAGAGACTGAGCGTGGTTTAGACTTACTCAGCCTATCATTGGCGCACAGGCTGGTCCCAGCCCCTTGGCGCTTCACTGTTGCACACTGTTGCCAGGCATAAGTTTGTTATCATCACAACCTGTCCAGAGAGTTGGCTCTTTTGCAGTACACATGTCCTTGAGCGCAGTTTAACAAAGAGGCAGTGTTCGTGTATGTGAGATATGTGAGACACAAGTTCTTATCTCCCCCTACTCCCCAACGTTCCTCACATGAATCACAGCTTGCTATGTGAAACAATTTATATCAGTACAGCACAAACCCATTATGTTTAATCATTAATGCATTCCTTCTAAGCTAGGCATCACATCCAGCCATAAGAAAATAGATCCCCACAGTAGTTATATGCTCTGACTCGTGCCGTGTTGAGGAGTCTGTAATAATTGAGCTCAGGTAGCAGACAATACCTGTTATATGAGATACTCCGCACGTAGCAGACAATACCTGTTATATGAGATACTCCGCACGTAGCAGACAAAACCTGTTATATGACATACTCCTCACGTCCCAGCTCATGTGGGGGTGGAGGGAAATGAGGCAGCTGATGTACTGGTGGAGCAAGCCTTTAGAGGTGTGGAGGTGGACATTGAGGTTTCAGCCTTAGAGAGAGAGAGAGAGAGAGAGAGAGAGAGAGAGAGAGCGAGATAGCTAATCGAATCGAGATCGGATCTATAGAGATATAGAGATAGATAGAGACGAGAGAGAGAGAGATATATGCTAGATAGAGAGATCCTCAGAGATAGAGATGTATAATTATAGGGAATAAATATGCTATCCCAGCTAACAATTCTCGGGAGAAATAATGTTTTTGTAACGTTACCCCATAATGTTCCCTTACTGTTTGAGTGTCCAGTTTTCCGTTAGTCTATATATGTTATCAAAAACCTTTTGAGAACCATTTCAGCATGTTTTAGTGTTAAAGTTAGGAGAACAGGTTGGCAGAAAGAGAGGCCATTTTTACTGGGCTTAGAGTAGGACACAGCTGGCTGAACAACTCATTACATCTAATAGGAAGGAATTCATCAGGAAGTTGTGGTTACTGCCAGGAATTTGAAACTATTGAACATGTGTTGATACAGTGTGGACAATGAGAGAGAGAGAGAGAGAGAGAGAGCACCCGGCCTCACCCTACTAGAATCTGAAGTCAAATGTCTACTGTTTGCTGATGATCTGGTGCTTCTGTCACTAACCAAGGAGGGCCTACAGCAGCACCTAGATCTTCTGCACAGATTCTGTCAGACCTGGGCCCTGACAGTAAATCTCAGTAAGACAAAAATAATGGTGTTCCAAAAAAGGTCCAGTTGCCAGGACCACAAATACAAATTCCATCTAGACACCGTTGCCCTAGAGCACACAAAAAACGATACATACCTCGGCCTAAACATCAGCGTCACAGGTAACTTCCACAAAGCTGTGAACGATTTGAGAGACAAGGCAAGAAGGGCCTTCTATGCCATCAAAAGGAACATAAAATTTGACATACCAATTAGGATCTGGCTAAAAATACTTGAATCAGTTATAGAACCCATTGCCCTTTATGGTTGTGAGGTCTGGGGTCCGCTCACCAACCAAGAATTCACAAAATGGGACAAACACCAAATTGACACTTTGCATGCAGAATTCTGCAACAATATCCTCCGTGTACAACGAAAAACATCAAATAATGCATGCAGAGCAGAATTAGGCCGATACCCGCTAATTATCAAAATCCAGAAAAGAGCCGTTAAATTCTATAACCACTTAAAAGGAAGCGATTCCCAAACCTTCCATAACAAAGCCATCACCTACAGAGAGATTAACTTGGAGAAGAGTCCCCTAAGTAAGCTGGTCCTGGGGCTCTGTTCACAAACACAAACAGACCCCACAGAGCCCTAGGACAACAACACAATTAGACCCAACCAAATCATGAGAAAACAAAAAGAGAATTATTTGATACATTGGAAAGAATTAACAAAAAAACAGAGCAAAGTAGAATGCTATTTGGCTCTAAACAGAGAGTACACAGTGGAAGAATACCTGACCACTGTGACTGACCCAAACTTAAGGAAAGCTTTGACTATGTACAGACTCAGTGAGCATAGCCTTGCTATTGAGAAAGGCCGCCGTAGGCAGACCTGGCTCTCAAGAGAAGACAGACTATGTGCACACTGCCCACAAAATGAGGTGGAAACTGAGCTGCACTTCCTAACCTCCTGCCAAATGTATGACCATATTAGAGACACATATTTCCCTCAGATTACAGAGACCCACAAAGAATTCGAAAACAAACCCAATTTGGATAAACTCCCTTATCTACTGGGTGAAAAACCACAGTGTGCCATCACAGCAGCAAGATTTGTGACCTGTTGCCACAAGAAAAGGGCAACCAGTGAAGAACAAACACCATTGTAAATACAACCCATATTTATGTTTATTTATTTTCCCATTTGTACTTTAACTATTTGCACATTGTTACAACACTGTATATAGACACAACAGCTCTTTTTATCTGTTGGCAATGAACATACACAATGTAATCAATTGTGTCAAATATGTATGTTGAAAACACATACTCACGCACACACTGCTTTTAAGAGTGTGTTTTCAACATACATATTTGACACAATTGATTACATAGTGCATGTTTCATTTATACAGTAGTTATTATTCAACATGTCCTCACCTGGGATTTGAACTCCCAACCTCTTGGTTCACAGCATTCAGATCGTCCTCCTACGCCACCGTGTCTGTGACAGTTGTCAGTTAATTTGAATATTCTTTCATATTTTATTTTATGTACTTATTTTAACACTAGGGGCTTTTTGTACAGTCGTGGTCAAAAGTTTTGAGAATGACACAAATATTAATTTTCACAAAGTCTGCTTCCTCAGTTTTTATGATGGCAATTTGCATATACTCCAGAATGTTACGAAGAGTGATCAGATGAATTGCAATTAAAGTCCCTCTTTGCCATGAAAATGAACTTAATCCCCAAAAAACATTTCCACTGCATTTCAGCCCTGCCACAAAAGGACCAGCTGACATCATGTCAGTGATTCTCTCGTTAACACAGGTGAGAGTGTTGACGAGGACAAGGCTGGAGATCACTCTGTCATGCTGATTGAGTTAGAATAACAGACTGGAAGCTTTAAAAGGAGGGTGGTGCTTGAAATCATTGTTCTTCCTCTGTTAACCATGGTTACCTGCAAGGAAACACGTGCCGTCATCATTGCTTTGCACAAAAAGGGCTTCACAGGCAAGGATATTGCTGCTAGTAAGATTGCACCTAAATCAACCATTTATCGGATCATCAAGAACTTCAAGGAGAGAGGTTCAATTGTTGTGAAGAAGGCATCAGGGCGCCCAAGAAAGTCCAGCAAGCGCCATGACGTCTCCTAAAGTTGATTCAGCTGCGGAATCGGGGCACCACCAGTGCAGAGCTTGCTCAGGAATGGCAGCAGGCAGGTGTGAGTGCATCTGCACGCACAGTGAGGCGAAGACTTTGGGAGGATGGCCTGGTGTCAAGAAGGGCAGCGAGGAAGCCACTTCTCTCCAGGAAAAACATCAGGGACAGACTGATATTCTGCAAAAGGTACAGGGATTGGACTGCTGAGGACTGGGGTAAAGTCATTTTCTCTGATAAATCCCCTTTCCGATTGTTTGGGGCAAAAAAGCTTGTCTGGAGAAGACAAAGTGAGCGCTACCATCAGTCCTGTGTCATGCCAACAGTAAAGCATCCTGAGACCATTCATGTGTGGGGTTGCTTCTCAGCCAAGGGAGTGGGCTCACTTCACTCACAATTTTGCCTAAGAACACATTCGTGAATAAAGAATGGTACCAACACATCTTCCGAGAGCAACTTCTCCCAACCATCCAAGAACAGTTTGGTAACGAACAATGCCTTTTCCAGCATGATGGAGCACCTTGCCATAAGGCAAAAGTGAGAACTAAGTGGCTCGGGGAACAATACATCGACATTTTGGGTCCATGCCCAGGAAACTCCCCAGACCTTAATCCCATTGAGAACTTGTGGTCGATCCTCAAGAGGCGGGTGGACAAACAAAAACCCACAAATTCTGACAAACTCCAAGCATTGATTATGCAAGAATGGGCTGCCATCAGTCAGGATGTGGCCCAAAAGTTAATTGACAGCATGCCAGGGCGGTTTGCAGAGGTCTTGGAAAAAGAAGGGTCAACACTGCAAATATTGACTCTTTGCATAAACTTAATGTAATTGTCAATAAAAGCCTTTGACACTTATGGAATGCTTGTAATTATACTTCAGTATACCATAGTAACATCTGACAAAAATATCTAAAAACACTGAAGCAACAAACTTTGTGAAGACCAATACTTGTGTCATTCTCAAAACTTTTGACCACGACTGTATAGTTGTCTAATGTTGGTGGAGCATATTAACCTGTTTTAATGATACTTCTGAATCACTAAGATCAATACGTTTTTTTATTGAGTGTACTTTTAACAGAGCTGAGATTGACTTCAAAGTGCTTCACCCTGTTGCTCACACCGATCAAGTTGTTTCAGATCTAGTCAGGGAGGAGGAGTTAGGGTTTCTGCTGGACAGGACCTAGGGGGAGGAGTTAGGGTTTCTACTGGACAGGACCAAGGGGGAGGGGTTAGGGTTTCTACTGGACAGGGCCTAGGGGGAGGAGTTAGGGTTTCTACTGGACAGGACCTAGGGGGAGGAGTTAGGGTTTCTACTGGACAGGACCTAGGGGGAGGAGTTAGGGTTTCTACTGGACAGGACCTAGGGGGAGGAGTTAGGGTTTGTTCTCAATCAAATGTATTTATAAAACCCTTTTTACATCAGCAGATGTCACAAAGTGCTTATACAGAAACTCAGCCTAAAACCCCAAACAGCAAGCAATGCAGATGTAGAAGCACGGTGGCTAGGAAAAACTCCCTAGAAAGGCAGGAACCTAGGAAGAAATATACAGAGGAACCAGGCTCTGAGGGGTGGCCAGTCCCCTTCTGGCTGTGCCGGGTGGAGATTATAACAGTACATGGCCATTAAGGCCAGATCGTTCTTCAAGATGTTCAAACGTTCACAGATGACCAGCAGGGTCAAATAATAATCACAGTGGTTGTAGAGGGTGCAACAGGTCAGTACCTCAGGAGTAAATGTCAGTTGGCTTTTCATAGCCGAGCATTCAGAGGCCGAGACAGCAAGAGAGAGAGAGAGATTCTCAAAAACAGCAGATCCGGGACACAGTAGCACGTCTGGTGAACAGGTCAGGGTTCCATAGTCGCAGGCAGAACAGTTGAAACTGGAGCAGCAGGACGACCAGGTGGACTGGGGACAGCCAGGAGTCATCAGGCCAGGTAGTCCTGAGGCATGGTCCTAGGGTTCAGGTCCTCTGGGAGGGGAGAGAGAGAGAGAGAGAAACACCAAATAATGCATGCAGAGCAGAATTAGGCCAATATCCGCTAATTATCAAAATCCAGAAAAGAGCCGTTAAATTCTATAACCACTTAAAAGGAAGCGATTCCCAAACCTTCCATAACAAAGCCATCACCTACAGAGAGATGAACTTGGAGAAGAGTCCCCTAAGTAAGCTTGTCCTGGGGCTCTGTTCACAAACACAAACCGACCCCACACAGCCCCAGGACAACAACAACAACAACACAACTAGACCCAACCAAATCATGAGAAAACAAAAAGAGAATTACTTGACACATTGGAAAGAACAAACAAAAAAACAGAGCAAACTAGAATGCTATTTGGCCCTAAACAGAGAGTACACAGTGGCAGAATACCTGACCACTGTGACTGACCCAAACTTAAGGAAAGCTTTGACTATGTACAGACTCAGTGAGGATAGCCTTGCTATTGAGAAAGGCCGCCGTAGGCAGACCTGGCTCTCAAGAGAAGACAGGCTATGTGCACACTGCCCACAAAATGAGGTGGAAACTGAGCTGCACTTCCTAACCTCCTGCCAAATGTATGACCATATTAGAGACACATATTTCCCTCAGATTACAGCGATCCACAAAGAATTAGAAAACAAACCCAATTTTGATAAACTCCCTTATCTACCGCGTGAAAAACCACAGTGTTCCATCACAGCAGCAAGATTTGTGACCTGTTGCCACAAGAAAAGGGCAACCAGTGAAGAACAAACACCATTGTAAATACAACCCATATTTATGTTTATTTATTTTCCCATTTGTACTTTAACTATTTGCACATTGTTACAACACTGTATATATACGTAATATGACATTTGAAATGTCTTTATTCTTTTGAAACTTCTGAGTGTAATGTTTACTGTTAATATTTATTGTTTATTTCACTTTTGTTTACTATCTACTTCACTTGCTTTGGCAATGTTAACACACGTTTCCCATGCCAATAAAGCCCTTAAATTGAATTTAATTGAAATTGAGAGAGACAGAGAGAGAGAGAGAGAGAGGAGAGAGAGGAGAAGAGAGAGAGACAGAGAGAGACAGAGACAGAGACAGAGACAGAGAGAGAGAGAGAGAGAGAGAGAGAGAGAGAGAGAGAGAGAGAGAGAGAGAGAGAGAGAGAGAGAGAGAGAGAGAGAGAGAGAGAGAGAGAGAGGGGGATGGGAGAATTAGAGGGATCATACTTAAATTCACACAGCACACCAGATAAGACAGGAGAATTTCACCAGATCTAACAGACTGACCCAAGCCTCCTGGCACATAGACAGCATAGATACTGGAGACTACACACTGTAGTAAACTGTAGAATACTAAACTACACACTGTAGTAAACTGTAGTATACTGTAGAGTACTATACTACACACTGTAGTAAACTGTAGAATACTGTAGAATACTAAGCTACACACTGTAGTAAACTGTAGTATACTAAACTACACACTGTAGTAAACTGTAGAATACTGTAGAATACTAAGCTACACACTGTAGTAAACTGTAGTATACTAAACTACACACTGTAGTAAACTGTAGAATACTAAACTACACACTGTAGTAAACTGTAGAATACTAAGCTACACACTGTAGTAAACTGTAGTATACTAAACTACACACTGTAGTAAACTGTAGTATACTATACTACACACTGTAGTAAACTGTAGTATACTGTAGAGTACTATACTACACACTGTAGTAAACTGTAGTATACTGTAGAATACTATACTACACACTGTAGTATACTGTAGAGTACTATCCTACACACTGTAGTAAACTGTAGAATACTGTAGAATACTAAGCTACACACTGTAGTAAACTGTAGAATACTGTAGAGTACTATACTACACACTGTAGTAAACGGTATAATACTAAACTACACACTGTAGTAAACTGTATAATACTAAACTACACACTGTAGTATACTGTAGAATACTGTAGAATACTATACTATGCACTCTAGTAAACTGTAATATACTATACTACACACTGTAGTAAACTGTAGTATATTGTAGAATACTATACTACACACTTTATAATACTATACTACACAATGTAGTATCCCTCGATCATGTGTAGTACTTACTATAGAATGTTGTATTATACTGTAGAACACTATAGGAAATACTACAGTATTATCTGCAAATAAAACACTGTAGTAAATACTACAGTAATGTACGCAAAAACACTACACTTTAAGTATAGTAAATAATACAGTATTTGATTTGCATATACCCTGCCCATTTTCCTCCCCCTTATCCTAATTGGTGCCGCCCATAAGTGAAAACACCTACACGCCAAGAATAGACCGTATATTGTGTTCCCTTCAGGTTATAGAATAGACCGTATATTGTGTTCCCTTCAGGTTATAGAATAGACCGTATATTGTGTTCCCTTCAGGTTATAGAATAGAACCGTATATTGTGTTCCCTTCAGGTTATAGAATAGACCGTATATTGTGTTCCCTTCAGGTTATAGAATAGACCGTATTTGTGTTCCCTTCAGGTTATAATAGACCGTATATTGTGTTCCCTTCAGGTTATAGAATAGACCGTATATTGTGTTCCCTTCAGGTTATAGAATAGACCGTATATTGTGTTCCCTTCAGGTTATAGAATAGACCGTATATTGTGTTTCCCTTCAGGTTATAGAATAGACCGTATATTGTGTTCCCTTCAGGTTATAGAATAGACCGTATATTGTGTTCCCTTCAGGTTATAGAATAGACCGTATATTGTGTTCCCTTCAGGTTATAGAATAGACCGTATATTGTGTTCCCTTCAGGTTATAGAATAGACCGTATATTGTGTTCCCTTCAGGTTATAGAATAGACCGTATATTGTGTTCCCTTCAGGTTATAGAATAGACCGTATATTGTGTTCCCTTCAGGTTATAGAATAGACCGTATATTGTGTTCCCTTCAGGTTATAGAATAGACCGTATATTGTGTTCCCTTCAGGTTATAGAATAGACCGTATATTGTGTTCCCTTCAGGTATAGAATAGACCGTATATTGTGTTCCCTTCAGGTTATAGAATAGACCGTATATTGTGTTCCCTTCAGGTTATAGAATAGACCGTATATTGTGTTCCTTCAGGTTATAGAATAGACCGTATATTGTGTTCCCTTCAGGTTATAGAATAGACCGTATATTGTGTTCCCTTCAGGTTATAGAATAGACCGTATATTGTGTTCCCTTCAGGTTATAGAATAGACCGTATATTGTGTTCCCTTCAGGTTATAGAATAGACCGTATATTGTGTTCCCTTCAGGTTATAGAATAGACCGTATATTGTGTTCCCTTCAGGTTATAGAATAGACCGTATATTGTGTTCCCTTCAGGTTATAGAATAGACCGTATATTGTGTTCCCTTCAGGTTATAGAATAGACCGTATATTGTGTTCCCTTCAGGTTATAGAATAGACCGTATATTGTGTTCCCTTCAGGTTATAGAATAGACCGTATATTGTGTTCCCTTCAGGTTATAGAATAGACCGTATATTGTGTTCCCTTCAGGTTATAGAATAGACCGTATATTGTGTTCCCTTCAGGTTATAGAATAGACCGTATATTGTGTTCCCTTCAGGTTATAGAATAGACCGTATATTGTGTTCCCTTCAGGTTATAGAATAGACCGTTATTTGTGTTCCCTTCAGGTTATAGAATAGACCGTATATTGTGTTCCCTTCAGGTTATAGAATAGACCGTATATTGTGTTCCCTTCAGGTTATAGAATAGACCGTATATTGTGTTCCCTTCAGGTTATAGAATAGACCGTATATTGTGTTCCCTTCAGGTTATAGAATAGACCGTATATTGTGTTCCCTTCAGGTTATAGAATAGACCGTATATTGTGTTCCCTTCAGGTTATAGAATAGACCGTATATTGTGTTCCCTTCAGGTTATAGAATAGACCGTATATTGTGTTCCCTTCAGGTTATAGAATAGACCGTATATTGTGTTCCCTTCAGGTTATAGAATAGACCGTATATTGTGTTCCCTTCAGGTTATAGAATAGACCGTATATTGTGTTCCTTCAGGTTATAGAATAGACCGTATTTCTATTGTGTTCCCTTCAGGTTATAGAATAGACCGTATATTGTGTTCCCTTCAGGTTATAGAATAGACCGTATATTGTGTTCCCTTCAGGTTATAGAATAGACCGTATATTGTGTTCCCTTCAGGTTATAGAATAGACCGTATATTGTGTTCCCTTCAGGTTATAGAATAGACCGTATATTGTGTTCCCTTCAGGTTATAGAATAGACCGTATATTGTGTTCCCTTCAGGTTATAGAATAGACCGTATATTGTGTTCCCTTCAGGTTATAGAATAGACCGTATATTGTGTTCCCTTCAGGTTATAGAATAGACCGTATATTGTGTTCCCTTCAGGTTATAGAATAGACCGTATATTGTGTTCCCTTCAGGTTATAGAATAGACCGTATATTGTGTTCCCTTCAGGTTATAGAATAGACCGTATATTGTGTTCCCTTCAGGTTATAGAATAGACCGTATATTGTGTTCCCTTCAGGTTATAGAATAGACCGTATATTGTGTTCCCTTCAGGTTATAGAATAGACCGTATATTGTGTTCCCTTCAGGTTATAGAATAGACCGTATATTGTGTTCCCTTCAGGTTATAGAATAGACCGTATATTGTGTTCCCTTCAGGTTATAGAATAGACCGTATATTGTGTTCCCTTCAGGTTATAGAATAGACCGTATATTGTGTTCCCTTCAGGTTATAGAATAGACCGTATATTGTGTTCCCTTCAGGTTATAGAATAGACCGTATATTGTGTTCCCTTCAGGTTATAGAATAGACCGTATATTGTGTTCCCTTCAGGTTATAGAATAGACTGTATATTGTGTTCCCTTCAGGTTATAGAATAGACCGTATATTGTGTTCCCTTCAGGTTATAGAATAGACCGTATATTGTGTTCCCGTCAGGTTATAGAATAGACCGTATATTGTGTTCCCTTCAGGTTATAGAATAGACCGTATATTGTGTTCCCGTCAGGTTATAGAATAGACCGTATATTGTGTTCCCTTCAGGTTATAGAATAGACCGTATATTGTGTTCCCGTCAGGTTATAGAATAGACCGTATATTGTGTTCCCGTCAGGTTATAGAATAGACCGTATATTGTGTTCCCGTCAGGTTATAGAATAGACCGTATATTGTGTTCCCTTCAGGTTCTAGAATAGACCGTATATTGTGTTCCCGTCAGGTTATAGAATAGACCGTATATTGTGTTCCCTTCAGGTTCTAGAATAGACCGTGTATTGTGTTCCCTTCAGGTTATAGAAAAGAGCAGAAGCGCTGAACTATCCTGTCCCACCCCAGTCCTACTTACAGGTTATGGGAAAAATGTCCTATTTTAGTATTTCTCCAGTAGGTTTCCTCAGGGAGAAAGCACCCCATTTCTATGTCAAATATAATAAAACCAAAACACTATAGTAAATACTACAGTATACCAGAGTTATTTTACTACAGTATTTATACTATAGCAAACTGTAAAGACTACAGTATACTACAGTAAATACTACCGCAAAAACACTACAGTGAATACTACAGTAAAGTCTGCTAAACAACACGACAGTGAATACTATAGTATTTATTTATTTATAGTATTTATACCATAGTATTTTTTTCATATCAGCTGACACAGATATGGTGGTGTAGCAGGAAGATCGGAGTACCGTGAACCAAGGGGTTGTGAGTTCAAATTTACATTTTAGTCTTTTAGCAGACGCTCTTATCCAGAGCAACTTACAGTTAGTGAGTGCATACATTATTTTATTTTTTAATACTGGCCCCCCGTGGGAATTGAACCCACAACCCTGGCGTTGCAAACGCCATGCTCTACCAACTGAGCTACATCCCTCCCTGCCGGCCATTCCCTCCCCTACCCTGGATGAATTGTGCGCCGCCCCATGGGTCTCCCGGTCGCGGCCGGCTACGACAGAGCCTGGATTTGAACCAGGATCTCTAGTGGCACAGCTAGCACTGCGATGCAGTGCCTTAGACCACTGTGCCACTCGGGAGGTCAAATCCCAGGTGAGGATATGTTGAATAATTATTATTAGACGCAAAATGTAATCATGTAAGTTGAAAACACTGCATGTTAAAAGTACTGTGTGTATGAGTATCCCTAACCCTGCCAACAGACAAAGAGCAATGAATGGATCCATGGTTCACCAATCAGGGCCTTGATTGGCTCGGCAATAGTAACAAGACCTTGTATGAAATTAATTTTTCTTTGGACACATAAATGTTCTTGCAACGTTCCCATGAAACTTGTCTAGAACATTAATATCATATGTTCTGAGAACACGGCAACCATGTTCTGTGTACGTTTGGTGGGACGTTGATGGAATATTCTCCTAACCCACAGAAAACTGGACACATGAATGAGCTTGCAACGTTCCCATGAAACATGTTAAGAACATTCATATCTTAAGTTCCGAGAACATGTTCTGGGTAAGTTCTATTAGAAATTAAGGGAATGGTCCCCAGGAAACGTTCCTTGCACATCACAGGAACATTCCTATGAAAATGTTAAAGACCTAAGGAGGCTCTTAAGGGAACGTTCTCTAAAGTTGTGGGAATGTTTTTTGTTAGCTGGGATGAGAGAGAAGAGGATAGAAGAACTGAATATAAAAAGTGAACATCAGTAGATATAGTTTCTAACGTTTCGTTTTATTTTGTAAGACAGTCGGGGCTGGCAGGTAGGATTTAGTTGTCCTCTCTGGCTCCCACTCCAGTACAGTAGGTGGCGGTAGTGCACCATAACGTTGGATGCCAAACGCCGATAAACCCCCACAGAAGAAGAGTTACTTTCGGCACACCCCCTCTGGCTCACCGGTGCACACCCTAGCCTTCTCACCTGCCCTGGCCGCCGAGCACAGCACGATAACACAGCAGCCGTCAATGGACAAATGCTGTAGCAAGGATCATGGTGGGGAAAAGTCTAGTGACTTTAGTGGTTCTAATTTGTTGCATCGTTGGAACCGAGAACAATCAAGGTGGGTGAGAGATTGAGATGTTTTTTTTATTGCCTTTAGGTGACAGCCTTCTACATTAAGTTTGGTACCTGTTGCGATTACAATGCCTCGGGAATAGGTTCCTTCCGCACAAAATAATTAATTGTGTTATTGCCTGCTAGAAATACTGATCCAGGGTCGGTCTTATTGTTTCAACATAATGCCTAAAGGTTTGGGCGGGGATGGGAAGGGCTGATCCTAAATCAGTTTTTAATGCGTGGACCCGGATATGAAACGTCGGCTAAACAAATACAACATGGAATGTGACACACCACAAATATATACATTGTGAAAAATGTAAGTTAAGTTGTTTAGACACTACTATTTTATATTTAGTTTAGTTTAGTTATTTTATTTAAAGGTTAACAAAAAAGAAAGTGGGAAGTTTACTTCAGTGTCTGAGTTCTGGAAGCCAAGAGGAAGTGCTACAGATTGTTACATCAGATAATGTGATTTAACCAAATATTTGTGGTATTCCTGGGAGTTACAGGTTAGGTACTGTTTGGTGTAGCACAGAGAATGTTTGACCAACCTTGGCGATACTTTCTTCCTCCTCAAATTCGTGGAAACAGGAGTCTTATAAAATGTCCGTGTCAAGTTGCAGGGGGTCCGTTTTGAATTTAGAAAATGCCCCATTATTTAAAAAAAATAGTTGTTTTGCTCCATGAAGTAATCCAACAATGTGTATGCCGTCATCTTGTCTATTTTAAGTCTTGTCTCATTGATCGAGACAGGTGTCTGTCATCATGACATTTGGATTTATTATGGATCCCCCTTACTCTTCTTGGGGTCCGGCAAAATTAAGGCATTTATACCATTTTAAAAACATTACAATACATTCATAACCGATTTCACAACACACTAGGTGGGGTAATTGGGCTGATTTGTTGCCACTCAAGACTGTTTTACGTGCCTGGTTGGGCTGCACGACGAGTCGATCAAAAGATGACGGTGTGCGTCCCAGTCGAAACAGTTCGCCCCATGTCATTGTTTGACGTGTTGGTCTTCGGCAGGTTTTTTGGTCTGTTCTGAACACGTTTGACGTGTTGGTCTTCGGCAGGTTTTTTGGTCTGTTCTGAACACGTTTGACGTGTTGGTCTTCGGCAGGGTTTTTGGTCTGTTCTGAACACGTTTGACGTGTTGGTCTTCGGCAGGTTTTTTGGTCTGTTCTGAACACGTTTGACGTGTTGGTCTTCGGCAGGGTTTTTGGTCTGTTCTGAACACGTTTGACGTGTTGGTCTTCGGCAGGTTTTTTGGTCTGTTCTGAACACAAAGGTTTTATTGAGGCAAGTCGAAGTTCCTGAGCCGCAGTCTACGCCCCTTCGGCTGTCAACAGTACTACTCCTAGTAGGAGCGGGGACATGAAGTGTTTTTGTTGTCGTTCAACAAGAGATTACTACTTTTCATGCACCGTTTTTCACTTCAGAAATACTGCACCAAACATCTTAGTTAGATGTACAATTGTGCGACTAAGACCTCCAGCAGCAAAAACTTCCAAAATGAATGACAGATTTCTTGATTTATCTTAGATTCATTCAGACGATTTTGAGCAACCGTTTCTGGCTATGTTGTTGCTACGGTGGCTCAAGAGAGAGAAACAACAGTCATATTGTAGCGTTTTTCTAGTTTTACAAGCCAAGGTCTTTAGGGAGTATGAGAGCACCAGACGGTCGCTTCACCAAGCCGATATCTGCTAGGAGCAAACTGAACCTGAGGTGATTCCCACTGGGCAGCTGTATAACGGTATTGCCGGTGGTAGCTAATGTGGCAATTTCTTTACCCTCACATACAGTGGGGGGGAAAAGTATTTAGTCAGCCACCAATTGTGCAAGTTCTCCCACTTAAAAAGATGAGAGAGGCCTGTAATTTTCATCATAGGTACACGTCAACTATGACAGACAAATGGAGAGAAAAAAATCCAGAGAAAATCACATTGTAGGATTTTTTATGAATTTATTTGCAAATTATGGTGGAAAATAAGTATTTGGTCACAGCCTACACAAGACATAACTATACTGAACAAAAATATAAACGCAACATGCAACAATTTCAATGATTTTACTATGTTACAGCTCATATAAGGAAAATCAGTCAATTGAAATAAATTCATCAGGCCCTAATCTAAGGATTTCACATGACTGGGCAGGGACACAGCCATGGGTGGGCCTGGCTCCTCAGGGGGTGGGCCTGGCTCCTCAGGGGGTGGGCCTATGCCCTCCCAGGCCCACCCATGGCTATGCCCCTGCCCAGTCATGTGAAATCCATAGATTAGGGCCTGATTAATTTATTTCAATTGACTGATTTTCCTTATATGAATTGTAACATTGTAAAATCATTGACATTGTTGCATGTTGCCAATCAGAATGAGTTTTTCTCACAAAGGGGCTTTATTACAGACAGAAATACTCCTCAGTTTCATCAGCTGTCCGGGTGGCTGGTCTCAGACGATCAGGTGAAGAAGCCGCATGTGGAGGTCCTGGTCTGGCGTGGGTACACGTGGTCTGTGGTTGTGAGGCCGGTTGGATGTAGTGCCAAATTCTTTAAAATGATGTTGGAGGCTGGTTTTTTTGGTAGAGAAATTAACATTAAATTCTCAGGCAACATCTCTGGTGGACATTCCTGCAGTCAGCATGCCAATTGCACGCTCCCGCAAAACTTGAGACATCTGTGGCATTGTGTTGTGTGACAAAACTGCACATTTTTAGAGTGGTCTTTTATTGTCCCCAGCACAAGGTGCATCTGTGTAATGATCATGCTGTTTAATCAGCTTCTTGATATGTCACACCTGTCAGGTGGATTGATTATCTTGGCAAAGGAGAAATGCTCACTAACAGGGATGTAAACAAATTTGTGCAAAACATTTGAGAGAAATAAGCTTTTTGGGCATATAGAAAATGTCTGGGATCTTTTATTTCAGCTCATGAAACATGGGACCAACACTTTAAATGTTGCCTTTTTATATTTTTGTTCAGTGTAATATTGATAACATCTAGATGTCACCTTAATACATTCTACTTAATGGGGACGACATGAACGGCTTATCATCAGTACTTTATAATAAGAAATGGTCAGTTTTACTAACTGCAGATTTAGAATTATTTGTGTAAAACTAACGGTGAAATACAGCTCAGACTAATCATCTGGCTTCAAAACAGAAGTCCAAACTCTCGCGATACGGTGGTTGTATGGTAAGAAACGAAAAACCACACCGCTTAATCAAAACCGTTTAACCAATAATGGAGCGCTGATGTTACGCCATCACTGTTGATCTACCCGCTGATGTTACGCCATCACTGTTGATCTACCCGCTGATGTTACACCATCACTGTTGATCTACCCGCTGATGTAACACCATCACTGTTGATCTACCCGCTGATGTAACACCATCACTGTTGATCTACCCGCTGATGTTACGCCATCACTGTTGATCTACCCGCTGATGTAACACCATCACTGTTGATCTACCCGCTGATGTAACACCATCACTGTTGATCTACCCACTGATGTAACACCATCACTGTTGATCTACCCGCTGATGTTACGCCATCACTGTTGATCTACCCGCTGATGTTACGCCATCACTTATTTCGCCACGCCCACTTTCACTCACTCCAGATATGCAGTACTATCCATACCTAAAGAGAACTGATGATAATGGCCTCGTTCGAGAGCATCAAAACCGTGATGCATCATGGGTCAGTTGTGACTGACTGACTGATCTACAAATCACACTGAGTAGTCACAGTGCCTTGCAAAAGGATTCAGACCCCTTGGATTCATACTGAGTAGTCACAGTGCCTTGCAAAAGGATTCAGACCCCTTGGATTCATACGGAGTAGTCACAGTGCCTTGCAAAAGGATTCAGACCCCTTGGATTCATACTGAGTAGTCACAGTGCCTTGCAAAAGGATTCAGACCCCTTGGATTCATACGGAGTAGTCACAGTGCCTTGCAAAAGGATTCAGACCCCTTGGATTCATACTGAGTAGTCACAGTGCCTTGCAAAAGGATTCAGACCCCTTGGATTCATACGGAGTAGTCACGGTGCCTTGCAAAAGGATTCAGACCCCTTGGATTCATACTGAGTAGTCACAGTGCCTTGCAAAAGGATTCAGACCCCTTGGATTCATACGGAGTAGTCACGGTGCCTTGCAAAAGGATTCAGACCCCTTGGATTCATACTGAGTAGTCACAGTGCCTTGCAAAAGGATTCAGACCCCTTGGATTCATACGGAGTAGTCACGGTGCCTTGCAAAAGGATTCAGACCCCTTGGATTCATACTGAGTAGTCACAGTGCCTTGCAAAAGGATTCAGACCCCTTGGATTCATACGGAGTAGTCACGGTGCCTTGCAAAAGGATTCAGACCCCTTGGATTCATACTGAGTAGTCACAGTGCCTTGCAAAAGGATTCAGACCCCTTGGATTCATACTGAGTAGTCACGGTGCCTTGCAAAAGGATTCAGACCCCTTGGATTCATACGGAGTAGTCACAGTGCCTTGCAAAAGGATTCAGACCCCTTGGATTCATACTGAGTAGTCACAGTGCCTTGCAAAAGGATTCAGACCCCTTGGATTTCTTTACATTTTTATTGTGTTAAAAAGTGGGATTAAAGTGGATTTAATTGTCTTTTTTTTTTGTCAACAATTTACTCAAAATACTCTGTCAATGTGGTCCTCTGTAGCTCAGCTGGTAGAGCACGGTGCTTGTAACGCCAAGGTAGTGGGTTCGATCCCCGGGACCACCCATACGCAAAAATTTATGCACGCACGACTGTAAGTCGCTTTGTATAAAAGCGTCTGCTAAATGGCATATTATTATTATTATTATTATTATTATTATTATAAAATAAAAAATTGATAACTAAAATATAGTCGTTGCATAAGTATTCAGCCGCTTTGTTTAGGAAAGTCTATATTAGTTCAGGAGTCAAATGTGGCTTAACAAATCGCATAATAAGTTACATGGACTCACTCTGTGTGAAGTAATATGGGTTGACATGATGTTTGAATGACTACCCCGTCCTCTGTCCCCCATACATACAACATCTGGAAGGTCCACTACCCCGTCCTCTGTCCCCTATACATACAACATCTGGAAGGTCCACTACCCCTTCCTCTGTCCCCTATACATACAACATCTGGAAGGTCCACTACCCCGTCCTCTGTCCCCTATACATACAACATCTGGAAGGTCCACTACCCCTTCCTCTGTCCCCTATACATACAACATCTGGAAGGTCCCTCAGTCAAGTATTGAATTTCAAGCACAGATTCAACTACAAAGACCAGGGAGCTTTTCGAAAGCCTCATAAAGAAGGGCAGTGATTGGTGGATGGGGAAACAATAACAAATCAGACATTGAATATCTCTTTTAAGCATTGGTCAAGTTAATAATTATGCTGTGGATTACGTATTAAACCAGACACGTCGAAGATAGTTGTCCTTCTGAACTGAACTGCAGGACAGGAATGAACCTGCTCAGGGATGTTACCATGAGGTCATTGGTTATTTGAAAACATGTACAGAGTTCAATGGCTGTGATGGGAGAACTGAGGGTGGATCAACATTTGTAGTGACGTCACAATCACGACTTAAACGACAGTGAAAAGAACAATGGAAATATACAGAATCAGAATATTCCAGAACATTCTGTATGCAACAAGGCACTGAAGTAATACTGAAGGGAAAAAAAACACTGCAAAGGAACACACTTTTTGGCCTAATGCCCCCCCCCACCCAAAGAATGAGCAAATCCAACACAACACATCACTAAGTAAAGGCGTCCGCATGCTTCCCAGCTGAAACAGTTCGGAACAGTTCGTGCATATATTATGACAACATTTTGTGACGTTTTTGTTCGTTTTGGACTTAGGCAAGGGGGTTTTCGGGCTGTTTGGGCACACATTTCTTCTCGAGGAAAGTCGAAGTCTACGCCCCCTCGTCTGCGATTGGTCAACAGTAGGGATTCTTCAATGAAATGCCTGATGTCATTCAACGAGAGACGACTCGTCCTCATGGAAAAATAATTTACTTGAGAAAATACTGCACCAATCATTCTAGTCAGATGCAAAATTGCACGACTACGATCTCCTCAGCAAAAACGTCAAAATGAATGACAGATTTCTTGAGTTATCTTAGATGAATTCAGACTATTTTGAGGAAGTGTATAATTGCTGCGTTTTTCAGGATAAAAATAAATGGGACTGGATGGAGCTAAGCACAGGCAAAATCCTAGTGGAAAACCTGCTCCAGTCTGCTTTCCACCAGAGACTGGTAGAGGAATTCACCTTTCAGCAGGACAATAACCTAAAACACAAGGCCAAATCTACACTGGAGTTGCTTACCAAGAAGACAGTGAATGTTCCTGAGTGGCCGAGTTACAGTTTTGACTTAAATCTACTTGAAAATCTTTGGCAAGACTTAAAAATAGCTGTTTAGCCATGATTCCCAACATCTTGACAGAGCTTGAAGAATTATGAAAAGAATAATGGGCAAATGTAATAAAAATAATATTGCACAATACAGGTGTGGTAAAGCTCTTAGACTTACCCAGAAAGACTCACAGCTGTAATCGTGTTTCTAACATGTATTGATTTAGGGAGCTGAATACTAATGCAAAGACTATATATTTTTGTTATTTAATTTCTATTAATCTTTAAATGTAAAACATTTATAAAATATACTTTGACAGAGTATTTTGTGTAGATTGTTGATAAAAAAGGACATTTGAAACCCACTTTGTAACACAATGAAATGTGATGAAATCCAAGGATACTTTTGCAAGGCACTGTATTTATGATGCAAGGTGATTTTGTAGAGCAGTCAGTCTCGATTCGCCTTTCAAGTCGGCTTCAATGTTGAAGGCGCCTAACGAATCACCTATACTCAGCAGTGCATCAGTGTTTTCCACTCATTTATCGAACTTGGGAACCATGCCAATATGTCATCATTGACACATTTCAGTAGATGTATGTTTTTTTTTACTTGATTTAATTAGCTGATTGATTGATTGGACTGTTAGACTTTGTCTGTGTATGTAATCTTCGCCATTCAGGACATTGGCTATTAGAATATGAACCAGGTAGTTCATAGCTGTTCTTTTGACCTTTTCAGATATTTTCAACGGACAGACATCTAAACTTTCCAGCTACACGGTTGTGAAGCCTCAGCTTATTCAGAGGAGATGGGCTAGAGATGCAGACAGACTTCCTGAATCGGGAAAGGTAGGATACCTACAGGTCTCCAACTCGTGGTTTTTGACACACGATGGTACATGACTGGCGTATTTTCATGTGACGTGACTGTGCTGCGTCGGAACTCATTTCAGACTCAAGAACCTGAGAGGCTTTCTTATTCGTTGATCATTGACGACAAGGAACACTTCCTCCATCTAAAAAAGAACACGTATGTCAGCGCATTATTTTTCTATTGCATATTAGTAATTACCTTAATGTCACACAATTCTATGCTTGTGGAGTGATCTGTGTATTTTTCTTTTGTCAGAGAGTTTTTATCCGAAAGCTTTGTTCAGTTTTCCGATGATGACAGTGGGAATCTGACGCCTACATATCCTAAGCCCGATGTAAGTAGCAGTGACTACATTACAGAATGACATTGGGGGGAATGTAAGGGGAGACTCGGGATGGATGGATGGGTGGGTGGGTGGGAGGGGGACTGACAAGCAACCTTGGTTGCTGGGTGGGGTGGGAGGCATGCTTTCTTCGGGCTGGGGGGCATGGTTTATTGGGTACGCCCATCTAGAACTGGGTCGGACCCCCCCCCCCTTTCCCTCCAGAACAGCTTGAATTCTTCGGGGTATTCTACAAGGTGTCGGAAACGTTCCACAGGGATGTTCGTCCATGCTGATGCGATAGCATCATGCAGTTGCTGCAGATTGGACGGCGGTACATTCATGCTGTGAACAGCCCGTTCCATCTCATCCCAAAGATGCTCTATTGGGTTGAGGTCTGGGGACTGCACAGGCCACTCAAGTAAACTGAACTAGCTGTCATGTTCCAGGTGATGTTTTTCCACTCCTCAGTTGTCCAGTGTTGGTGATGGCGTGCCCACTGGAGCCGCTTCTTCTTGTTTTTAGCTGATAGGAGTGGAACCCGGTGTGGTCGTCTGCTGCAATAGCCCATCCGTGACAAGGACCGACGAGTTGTGCGTTCCGAGATGCCGTTCGGCACACCACTGTTGTACTGTACCGTTATTTGTCTGTTTGTGGCATACCTGTAAGCTTGCACGATTATTTCGCCCACAGGACTGCCGCTGACTGGATGTTTTTTGTTTGTCGCACCGTTCTCGGTAAACCCTAGACGCTGTTGTTCGTAAAAAGCCCAGGAGGGCGGCCGTTTTCTGAGACCTGGCACCGATGACTATACCACGCACAAAGTCGCTTAGGTCACTCGTTTTGCCCATTCTAACGTTCAATGGAACAGTAACTGAATGCCTCGATGCCTGTCTGCCTGCTTTATATAGCAAGCCACGGCCACGTGACTCACTGTCTGTAGGAGCGATCCATTTTCATGAACGGGGCGGTGTATCTAATAAACTGGCCAGTGTGTATGTGTATATAATTAATTATATATATATATATATATATATATATATATATATATATATATATATATATATATATATATATATATATATATATACAGTACCAGTCAAAAGTTTATTTTTTTCAGATTATTTTTTTAAATAAAGAAAAACCCTTGAATGAGTAGATGTGTCCAAACTTTTGACTGGTACTGTACATATACATGCATACATACATACATACATACATACATACATACATACATACATACAGTGGGGAAAACAAGTATTTAGTCAGCCACCAATTGTGCAAGTTCTCCCACTTAAAAAGATGAGAGAGGCCTGTAATTTTCATCATAGGTACACTATGACAGACAAAATGAGATTTTTTTTTCCAGAAAATCACATTGTAGGATTTTTAATGAATTTATTAGCAAATTATGGTGGAAAATAAGTATTTGGTCAATAACAAAAGTTTCTCAATAATTTGTTATATACCCTTTGTTGGCAATGACACAGGTCAAACGTTTTCTGTAAGTCTTCACAAGGTTTTCACACACTGTTGCTGGTATTTTGGCCCATTCCTCCATGCAGATCTCCTCTAGAGCAGTGATGTTTTGGGGCTGTCGCTGGGCAACACGGACTTTCAACTCCCTCCAAAGATTTTCTATGGGGTTGAGATCTGGAGACTGGCTAGGCCACTCCAGGACCTTGAAATGCTTCTTACGAAGCCACTCCTTCATTGCCGGGCGGTGTGTTTGGGGTCATTGTCATGCTGAAAGACCCAGCCACGTTTCATCTTCAATGGCCTTGCTGATGGAAGGAGGTTTTCACTCAAAATCTCATGATACATGGCCCCATTCATTCTTTCCTTTACACGGATCAGTCGTCCTGGTCCCTTTGCAGAAAAACAGCCCCAAAGCATGATGTTTCCACCCCCATGCTTCACAGTAGGTATGGTGTTCTTTGGATGCAACTCAGCATTCTTTGTCCTCCAAACACGACGAGTTGAGTTTTTACCAAAAAGTTATATTTTGGTTTCATCTGACCATATGACATTCTCCCAATCCTCTTCTGGATCATCCAAATGCACTCTAGCAAACTTCAGACGGGCCTGAACATGTACTGGCTTAAGCAGGGGGGCACGTCTGGCACTGCAGGATTTGAGTCCCTGGCGGCGTAGTGTGTTACTGATGGTAGGCTTTGTTACTTTGGTCCCAGCTCTCTGCAGATCATTCACTAGGTCCCCCTGTGTGGTTCTGGGATTTTTGCTCACCGTTCTTGTGATCATTTTGACCCCACGGGGTGAGATCTTGCGTGGAGCCCCAGATCGAAGGAGATTATCAGTGGTCTTGTATGTCTTCCATTTCCTAATAATTGCTCCCACTGTTGATTTCTTCAAACCAAGCTGCTTACCTATTGCAGATTCAGTCTTCCCAGCCTGGTGCAGGTCTACAATTTTGTTTCTGGTGTCCTTTGACAGCTCTTTGGTCTTGGCCATAGTGGAGTTTGGAGTGTGACTGTTTGAGGTTGTGGACAGGTGTCTTTTATACTGATAACAAGTTCAAACAGGTGCCATTAATACAGGGAACGAGTGGAGGACAGAGGAGCCTCTTAAAGAAGAAGTTACAGGTCTGTGAGAGCCAGAAATCTTGCTTGTTTGTAGGTGACCAAATACTTATTTTCCACCATAATTTGCAAATACATTCATTAAAAATCCTACAATGTGAGTTTCTGGAGAGAAAAAAATCTCAATTTGTCTGTCATAGTTGACGTGTACCTATGATGAAAATTACAGGCCTCTCTCATCTTTTTAAGTGGGAGAACTTGCACAATTGGTGGCTGACTAAATACTTTTTTTCCCCACTGTACATACATAATATTTCCACATGGCTGCTCTTGTTTGAATGACATGCCTGTGTATAGCTGCATGTCACATTGCAGGTCCATTGTTATTACCATGGTGACGTGTGTTGCAGGTCCATTGTTATTACCATGGTGACGTGTGTTGCAGGTCCATTGTTATTACCATGGTGACGTGTGTTGCAGGTCCATTGTTATTACCATGGCGATGTGGAGGATCATGAAGACTCTCTGGTCGCCCTCAGCACCTGCTCAGGTCTCAGGTCAGTCTCTCATTCACTTATATATAATAATACTAATCCTCAGTACCTGCTGACCTCAGGTCAGTCTTATATAATAATAATAATAATATGCCATTTATCCATGTGTGCATACATTTTTACGTATGGGTGGTCCCAGGGATCGAACCCACTACCCTGGCGTTGCAAGCGCCATGCTCTACCAACTGAGCTACAGGGGACCACATGCTTTTGTGTTTGTAGACCTGTAAATAGGGTTGTGTTGTATTCCACATTCATTGTTCTCATGAGAGGGCTTTAAATTCCTCTTAACAAGGAAGTTCTCCAGTCCTTTCATAATAGTTTCCTGGTTTGTCGAACCATTTATCCTGTTTCCCTGTCTTTCACTTTTATTGGCTGACTTCAGCTTGATGGGAGGAAATGCTGTTAAACCATTGATGTTCTGTGAATAAAGTAATTTGTCAGCATTGATTAAATTTATCTGCTTCTTTTTAGGGGTGTCATTCTCCTTGGCAACCAGAGTTATGGGCTTGAACCAGTCAAGCAGTCGACAAATAATGAGCACCTCCTCTACCGCCTGGAGCACAGCCAATCAGAGCCCTTTGTCTGCGGAGTGACCAATGAGACGTCGCACACTGAGAGTCACTCACCCTTCGACCCCTCCCTCTCGATGACGGCACTTTTACGGGTTGGGATGTGTCTATTACACAGCCTAGCAGAACATAACAGATATTAAAGTGTATTCGGGGTGAATGTTCTGATGACTGTCCAGACTAAACACACGCGAATGGATGTACTAGTCTCACTAAGGACTTTCTCTCATTTCTTCATAACAGAGAAAACGTAATTTACCTCAGACCAGATATGTCGAGTTGGTGTTGGTTGCTGACTTTCTCAGGGTAAAATACTTACTATTTGTCAATTTTATAGATGATGTGTAACTTGTATAGGGTGTTCCAACCTCTCCTCTGGGACCCCAAGCCGACCCCCAGCCGTTCCATGCATTTAACTATTCCACAGCTAGCTCACCTGATTCAACTTGTCAACTTAATCACCAAGCCCTTCACCTAGGTCAATCAGGTGAGATGGCTCAGGGCTACGACTAAATTGTGAAAACGTCTGGGGGGGTCCACGAGGAGAGGTTTCAAAACCACTTGCCTAATGTGTAATCGTGAGTTAATGATACTCTAATGGGTTATATTAGAATGTATTCCTATATGATCATCAACTGACTGAGTTCTGCTGTTTCTCACCAGTATACCTACAAGAAGAAGAACGAGACAGCGGTGCGCCAGGAGATGGTGGAACTAGCCAATCTGCTGGATGGGGTGACAAACTTATTTCCCTCTCTCGCTACTCAGTCTCAAGCGAACAAACATTGTTACACCGAAACGTACTTTCTTCGTCCTCATTGAGACCTACGGCTACAATGAGCTCTTCACTCAGGAGAAACAAGAGAAAGTACTAGACCAAGGGGTTGTTCAAATGTTACCCTGGGACGTACGGCCCACTGCTGGTTGTCTGTTCTCCCTGGGACGTACGGACTACTGCTGGTTGTCTGTTCTCCCTGGGACGTACGGCCCACTGCTGGTTGTCTGTTTTACCTGATCATTAATATCACCCACCTGGTGGCACAGGTCTAACTCAGTCCCTGATTAGAGGGGAACAATGAAATAAGTGGCTTCCAGGTCCAGATTTGAATTTGAAGGTACTAGACAATCAAATGTATTTATTCATAAAGCCCTTTTTCACAGCAGCAGATGTCACAAAGTGCTTTATACAGAAACCCAGCCTAAAACCCCAAACGGCAAGCAATGCAGATCCAATTTGTAAGTGGCTCTGGATAAGAGCGTCTGCTAAATGACTTAAATGCAGATGTAGAAGCACGGTGGCTAGGAAAAACTCCCTAGAAAAGGCAGCAACCTAGGAAGAAACCTAGAGAGGAACCAGGCTCTGAGGGGTGGCCAGTCCTCTTCTGGCTGTGCTGGGTGGAGATTATAAGAGTACATGGCCATTAAGGCCAGATCGTTCTTCAAGATGTTCAAACGTTCATAGATGACCAGCAGGGTCAAATAATAATCACAGTGGTTATAGAGGGTGCAACAGGTCCGCTTCCAGGTCCAGATTTGAATTTGAGGGTACTAGATTATGTGGCTGTGTGTCCTGTAATAATTAGCATAAACTGATGTCTTTTTATATGTTTTTCTCTATCCATCTACAGTACTATAAGAAGCTGAATATCCGCGTGGTGTTGGTCGGCCTGGAGATCTTTAAGGAAGCCAACCCCTTTAGTGTGGAAGGCTCCGCGGGGGAAGTGTTGGGACGTTTCGTCAAGTGGAGGGCGACGGAGCTGCTACCCCGGATCAGGCATGACGACGCGCAGCTCGTTGTGTGAGTGGAGAGATGTATGGGTTCTGTGTGGCTCAGTTCGTAAGAGAATGGCGCTAGCTAGGTCGTGGGTTCGATTCCCGTAGCGATCACATGTACACATACTAAAAAAATGCATACAGTCACTATAGTATGTACGTGGCTTTGAAAAGACAGTCTGCTAAGTGGCATATTCTATTGTATTAGATATTTGCATATGTCAGTACATTTATTGACATTTTCTCCTTTTTATTTTGTTCCATTTTAAATATTTGAATACCGCTGGTGTCTTCAGCCAGCCAGGTCTGTGATTTAGCATCCGACCACCGACTAGCGTGTGGTCCTCTGTAGCTCAGCTGGTAGAGCACGGCGCTTGTAACGGCAGGGTAGTGGGTTCGATCCCCGGGACCACCCATACACAAAAATGTATGCACGCATGACTGTAAGTCGCTTTGGATAAAAGCGTCTGCTAAATGGCATATTATTATTTATTATTATTCATCTAATACTGAGCAGTTTGTCTCCAGCCGATGCATAGCAATGACTAGTTGATAAATGTTTCAATTGTGTCCCGATTACCCAATCATCTTAAGCCCTACGAGGTCCGGACTACTGCTGGTTCTCTCCTATCTGATAATGAATTGCACCGACCTGATGTCCCAGGTTGAACTCAGTACAGGAACAATGAACCAAAGCAGTGGAACTGGCTTCCACGCCCAGAGTTACATTATACAGCAGTGGAACTGGCTTCCACGCCCAGAGTTACATTATACAGCAGTGGAACTGGCTTCCACGCCCAGAGTTACATTATACAGCAGTGGAACTGGCTTCCACGCCCAGAGTTACATTATACAGCAGTGGAACTGGCTTCCACGCCCAGAGTTACATTATACAGCAGTGGAACTGGCTTCCACGCCCAGAGTTACATTATACAGCAGTGGAACTGGCTTCCACGCCCAGAGTTACATTATACAGCAGTGGAACTGGCTTCCACGCCCAGAGTTACATTATACAGCAGTGGAACTGGCTTCCACGCCCAGAGTTACATTATACAGCAGTGGAACTGGCTTCCACGCCCAGAGTTACATTATACAGCAGTGGAACTGGCTTCCACGCCCAGAGTTACATTATACAGCAGTGGAACTGGCTTCCACGCCCAGAGTTACATTATACAGCAGTGGAACTGGCTTCCACGCCCAGAGTTACATTATACTCTGTAATGGAAGTGGACTGTAGTGTAGACTGATGGAAAGTTGTCATGTATTTTTCTGCAGTGGTGTGAAAAAGTACCCAGTTGTCATACTTGAGTAAAAGTAGAAGAAACCTTTTAACAGGAAATGACTCAAGTAAAAGTGAAAGTCACTCCAGTAAAATACTACTTGAGTAAAAGTCAAAAATTATTTGGTTTTAAATATACTTAAGTATCAAAAGTAAATGTCATTGCAAAAATGTACTTTAGTGTCAAAAGTAAAAGTATAAATCATTTCAAAGTCCTTTAATATTAAGCAAACCAGTTGGCACAATTGTTCGTGTTTTTATTTTATTTGCGGATAGCCAGGGGCACACTCCAACACTCAGACATCATTCAGAAACAAAGCAGTTGTGTTTAGTGAGTCCGCCAGATCAGAGGCAGTAGAGATGACCAGGGATGTTCTCTTGATAAGTGTGTGAATTGGACCATTTTCTTGTCCTGCTAAGCATTCAAAATGTAACGAGTACGTTTGGGTGTCAGGGAAAATGTATGGAGTAAAAAGTACATTATTTTCTTTAGGAATGTAGTGAAGTAAAAGTAAAAGTAGTCAAAAATATAAAAAGTAAAGTACAGATACCCAAAAAAAACTACTGAAGTACTTTACACCACTGATTTTCTGTATTGTAAGCTGATCTACAGCTACGATACTTGTCCTGCAATGTCTGACATGTTTTCTCTTGGTTTTCCCAGCGGTCTGTTAGTTGATCAGCTTTGTTTTATCCTGTAATGTTTTTTTTTTTTTTTTTATTCTGTCTTTGTTTCCCAGTGGTCGGGCGGGTGCGTATGCGGGAGGGGTCCTGGGCATGGCGTTCGTGGGCACCGTGTGTTCTGCGGCCACCGCTGGAGGAATCAATGTGGTTAGTAGACAGTACAACTTACCCTTGTATCAGACTAACGCATAAAGCATGTTTCAAAACTCGAGGCCCGCGGGCTGGATACGCCCATTCAATGCAGCCCGCGGGTAGTTTGAGTTTAACCCCCTAAGGTCGATGTCCCTACGGAAACTCAATTAGCGTAATAATAAAAAATCCCCATAGAAACGTGTCAGTTTAAGATAGAGAGATCTGTGTTTTTTGCATTGGATGCATCTTGATCCACCGCATCCGCCGATGTCGCACTTCCACATCTGAGGTGAAAGGTGACTGAGCTAGAGTGGTGTTTGTCAGACCATGAGACATCCTGAAAATCTGTCTTCTCAAAAGCATGTTTCAAACTCGATGCCTGCGGGACGGATACGCCCATTCAATGCAGCCCGCAGGTAGTTTGAGTTTAAAGCTCCCATGCAGTCTTTTTAATGGTATTTTTAATCTAAGTTTACATTGAAATTACTGTAGTCCAAAGAAACCAATGAAAAGGCTTCCTTTGTGGCGTAGTGGTTTTGTCCTAACACCTAGCAGACTAACACCTAGCAGACTAACACCTAGCAGACTAACACCTAGCAGACTAACACCTAGCAGACTAACACCTAGCAGACTAACACCTAGCAGACTAACACCTAGCTGACTAACACCTAGCAGACTAACACCTAGCAGACTAACACCTAGCTGACTAACACCTAGCAGACTAACACCTAGCTGACTAACACCTAGCAGACTAACACCTAGCTGACTAACACCTAGCTGACTAACACCTAGCAGAATAACACCTAGCTGACTAACACCTAGCAAACTAACACCTAGCAGAATAACACCTAGCTGACTAATCCTTGTAACAGCTAGCCAGAGACAGGACCCTAACACCTAGCAGACTAACACCTAGCAGACTAACACCTAGTAGACTAATCCTTGTAACAGCTAGCCAGAGACAGGACCCTAACACCTAGCAGACTAATCATTGTAACAGCTAGCCAGAGACAGGACCCTAACACCTAGCAGACTAATCCTTGTAACAGCTAGCCAGAGACAGGACCCTAACACCTAGCAGACTAATCCTTGTAACACCGAGCCAGAGACAGGACCCTAACACCTAGCAGACTAACACCTAGCAGACTAATCCTTGTAACAGCTAGCCAGAGACAGGACCCTAACACCTAGCAGACTAATCCTTGTAACAGCTAGCCAGAGACAGGACCCTAACACCTAGCAGACTAATCCTTGTAACAGCTAGCCAGAGACAGGACCCTAACACCTAGCAGACTAATCCTTGTAACAGCTAGCCAGAGACAGGACCCTAACACCTAGCAGACTAACAGCTAGCAGACTAATCCTTGTAACACCGAGCCAGAGACAGGACCCTAACACCTAGCAGACTAATCCTTGTAACAGCTAGCCAGCTAGTACCATCTGACGTTGTGGTTGTTAGCGTTGTGAGGTCATGTCAGCCACCTGATAGGTCTAGATTATTCATGAGTCACTCTGATGTAGGAAGACAATAGTGCAGTTTGTTCTCAGACACACCATGGCTGCTTCCCAAATGACACCCATATTCCCTTTTAATGACACTACTTTTGACCAGAGCCTTGATCTAAAGTAGTGCACTATAAAAGCAATAGAGTACCATTTGGGACGCTGCTCATGAATAACACAGGAGTCAAACGGCTACACAGATGTAACAGGCAAGACCAGTCCACAGTGACGAAGAACAGCGTCTGTGGCATTCCACAGACCAGTCCACAGTGACGAAGAACAGCGTCTGTGGCATTCCACAGACCAGTCCACAGTGACGAAGAACAGCATCTGTGGCATTCCACAGACCAGTCCACAGTGACGAAGAACGGCGTCTGTGGCATTCCACAGACCAGTCCACAGTGACGAAGCACGGCGTCTGTGGCATTCCACAGACCAGTCCACAGTGACGGAGCACAGCGTCTGTGGCATTCCACAGACCAGTCCACAGTGACGAAGCACAGCGTCTGTGGCATTCCACAGACCAGTCCACAGTGACGAAGAACAGCGTCTGTGGCATTCCACAGACCAGTCCACAGTGACGAAGAACAGCGTCTGTGGCATTCCACAGACCAGTCCACAGTGACGAAGAACGGCGTCTGTGGCATTCCACAGACCAGTCCACAGTGACGAAGAACGGCGTCTGTGGCATTCCACAGACCAGTCCACAGTGACGAAGCACGGCGTCTGTGGCATTCCACAGACCAGTCCACAGTGACGAAGCACAGCGTCTGTGGCATTCCACAGACCAGTCCACAGTGACGAAGCACAGCGTCTGTGGCATTCCACAGACCAGTCCACAGTGACGAAGAACAGCGTCTGTGGCATTCCACAGACCAGTCCACAGTGACGAAGAACAGCGTCTGTGGCATTCCACAGACCAGTCCACAGTGACAAAGAACAGCGTCTGTGGCATTCCACAGACCAGTCCACAGTGACGAAGAACAGCGTCTGTGGCATTCCACAGACCAGTCCACAGTGACGAAGAACAGCGTCTGTGGCATTCCACAGACCAGTCCACAGTGACGAAGCACAGCGTCTGTGGCATTCCACAGTCCAGTCCACAGTGACGAAGAACAGCGTCTGTGGCATTCCACAGACCAGTCCACAGTGACGAAGAACAGCGTCTGTGGCATTCCACAGACCAGTCCACAGTGACGAAGAACAACGTCTGTGGCATTCCACTGACCAGTCCACAGTGACGAAGCACAGCGTCTGTGGCATTCCACTGACCAGTCCACAGTGATGAAGCACAGCGTCTGTGGCATTCCACAGACCAGTCCACAGTGACGAAGCACAGCGTCTGTGTCATTCCACAGATTCTCCTTTGTATTGTAATGTGCAGCGCTCTGTGTAATACCAGTTTCCAAAGGCTCCTGTTTGTCGTTATGGTATTCAGAGTATTTTAAACTCCTTTTTGTGCTTTTGGTTTAAATCATAATTTCTTCTTATACACTTTGAACGATTCCAAATATGAAACCTATATGAGCAGCGTGTGTGTGTGTCTTCCACTGAATGTTTTCTCCAGTATGGTGGCGACAATCTGGGCTACGTCTCCACCGTAGTGGCCCACGAGATGGGCCATAACCTGGGCATGAATCACGATGACGGCCGCTGCACCTGTAATGGAGGGAGCTGTGTCATGGCTGCCACGGCATCGTAAGTAAAGTCCTGTCATCACCACACACTAAACCAACGTTCTTCTTTTATTTGACCCCTTTTTTTTCCCCCCTTTGCATTGTCTTTTTAAGAGGCCATCTGCTATTCAACCTGTTTGTTGAACTATATTAGATGTGAAGTTGCCACTGTATTGGTCAACACTGTTTGGACACACCTACTCATTCAACTGTTTTTCTTTATTTTTACATTTTTTTACATTGTAGAATAGTAGTGAAGACTTCAACTATGAAATAACACATGGAATCATGTAGTAACCAAAAAAGTGTTAACAATTTAAAATATATATATATTTCAGATTCTTCAAATAGCCACCCTTTGCACACTCTTGGCATTCTCTCAACCAGCTTCACCTGGAATGCTTTTCCAACAGTCTTGAAGGAGTTCCCACATATGCTGAGCACTTGTTGGCTACTTTTCCTTCACTCATCCCAAACCATCTCAATTGGGTTGAGGTCGGGGGATTGTGGAGGCCAGGTCATCTGATGCAGCACTCCATCACTCTCCTTCTTCGTCAAATAGCCCTTACACAGCCTGGAGGTGTGTTGGGTCATTGTTCTGTTGAAAAACAAATGATAGTCCCACTAAGCCCAAACCAGATGGGATGGCGTATCGCTGCAGAATGCTGTGGTAGCCATGCTGGTTAAGTGTGCCTTGAATTCTAAATAAATCACAGACGGTGTCACCAGCAAAGCACCCCCACACCATAACACCTCCTCCTCCATGCTTTACGGTGGGAAATACACATGCAGAGATCATCCGTTCACCCACACCGCGTCTCACAAAGACACAGCGGTTGGAACAAAAAATCTCAAATTTTGACTCTAGACCAAAGGACACATTTCCACCGGTCTAATGTCCATTGCTCGTGTTTCTTGGCCCAAGCAAGTCTCTTCTTATTGGTGTCCTTTAGTAGTGGTTTCTTTGCAGCAATTCGACCATGAAGGCCTGATTCACACAGTCCCCTCTGAACAGTTGATGTTGACATTTGTCTGGGACTTTAAATCTGTGAAGCATTTATTTGGGCTGCAATTTCTGAAGCTGGTAACTCTAATTAACTTATCCTCTGCAGCAGAGGTAACTCTGGGTCTTCCTTTCCTGTGGCGGTCCTCATGAGAGCCAGTTTCATCATAGCGCTTGATGGTTTTAGCGACTGCACTTGAAGAAACTTTCAAAGTTCTTGAAATTTTCCACATTGACTGACCTTCATGTCTTAAAGTAATGATGGACTGTTGTTTCTCTTTGCTTATTTGAGCTGTTCTTGGCATAATATGGACTTGGTCTTTTACCAAATAGGGCTATCTTCTGTATACCCCCCCTACCTTGTCACAACACAATTGATTGGCTCAAACGCATTAAGAAGGAAAGGAATTCCACAAATGAACTTTTAAGAAGGCACACCTGTTAATTGAAATGCATTCCAGGTGACTACCTCATGAAGCTGGTTGAGAGAATGCCAAGAGTGTGCAAAGCTGTCATCAAGGCAAAATGGTGGCTATTTGAAGAATCTCAAATATAAAATATATTTTCATTTGTTTAACACTTTTTTGGTTACTACATGATTCCATATGTGTTATTTCATAGTTTTGATGTCTTCACTATTAGTCTACAATGTAAAAATAAAGAAAAACCCTTGAATGAGTAGGTGTATCCAAACTTTTGACTGGTAGTGTATGTATACACAAAGGTATGTGGACACCCCTTCAAATTAGTGGATTTGGCTATGTCAGCAACGGGTGTGGCTGAAAGGTGTATAAAATCGATCACACAGCTATGCAATCTCCATAGACAAACAATGGCAGTAGAATGGCCTTACTGAAGAGCTCAGTGACTTTCAACGTGGCACCGTCATAGGATGCCACCTTTCCGGCATGTCAGTTTGTCAACATTCTGCCCTGCTAGAGCTGCCCTAGTCAGCTTTAAGTGCTGTTATTGTGAAGTGGAAACGTTTAGGAGCAACAACGGCTCAACCGTGAAGTGGTAGGCCACACAAGCTCACAGAACGGGACCGCCGAGAGCTGAAGCGCATAGCATAATTCAATTGTCTGTCCTCGGTTGCAACACTCACTACCGAGTTCCAAACGGCCTCTGAAAGCAACGTCAGCACAAGAACTGTTCGTTGGGAACTTCATGAAATGGGTTTCCATGGCCGAGCAGGCGCACACAAGCCTAAGATCACCATGCGCAATGCCAAGCATTGGCTGGAGTTGTGTAAAGCTTGCTGCCATTGGACTGGAGCAATGAATCACGCTTCACCATCTGGCAGTACGACGGACAAATCTGGGTTTGGTGGATGCCAGGAGAACGCTACCTGCCCCAATGCATACTGACAACTGTAAAGTTTGGTGGAGGGGGAATAATGGTCTGGGGCTGTTTTTCATGATTCGGGCTAGGCCCTTTAGTTCCAGTGAAGGGAAATATTTACACTACATCATACAATGACAATCTAGACGATTCTGTGCTTCCAACTTTGTGGCAACAGTTTGGGGAAGGCCCTTTCCTGTTTCAGCATGACAATGCCCCTGTGCACAAACCGAGGTCTATACAGAAATGGTTTGTCGAGATCGGTGTGGAAGAACTTGACTGGCCTGCACAGAGCCCTGACCTCAACCCCATTGAACACCTTTGGGATGAATTGGAACGCCGACTGCGAGCCAGGCCTAATCGCCCAACATCAGTGCCCGAACCTCACTAATGCTCTTGTGGCTGAATGGAAGCAAGTCCTGCAATGTTCCAACATCTAATGGAAAGCCTTCCCAGAAGAGTGGAGGCTGTTATAGCAGCAAAGGGGGGACCAACTCCATATTAATGCCCATGATTCTGGAATGAGATGTTTGACGAGCGGGTGTCCACATACTGTTGGTCAAATTGATAAGTGGATGTCTGATAGAAATAAAGCCATTGATTTTGTAAATGATTGAATGATTCCATTTCTATAGTATGCATGTTAGAAAGGGTGTGCACTGTGCACCCCAGGTACTGTCTGTCTCTGTGCTGTCTGCCGTCTGTACTGGCGTCTGTCTCTGCTGGCCGTCTGTCTTGTCTGTCTGCCTGACCTGTCTCCCGTCCAACGTCATCTCTGTTGCTGTGTGTGCATCTGTATGTGTTGATAACGTGAGATGCCTGCTGCTCTGGAACACCCCGGTCTGTCCTGTCTTCTGTCTGTCTGTCTGTCTGTCTGCTGTCTGTCTGCTCTGTCTGTCGTCCTGTCTGTCCTGCCTACCTGCTGTCTGTCTGTCTGTCTGTCTTGTCTGCCTGTCTGTCCTGTCTGTCTGTCCTGTCTGTCTGCCTGTCTGTCTGTCTGCTCTGTCCTGTCTGTCTGCTCTGTCTGCTGTCTGCCTTGTCCTGTTGTCCTCCCTTCTGTGGGTATGTCCTATGAATGGCCTGTCTTGCCTGTTGCCTGATTCTTTGCCTGTTCCTGTCTAATTGATCTGTTAATTCCCTGGTACTGCCTGTGGCCTGTCTGCTTACTACCTTTGATGGCTGCCCACCATCTGGTTATGACCTTTATGGCTTCTATTTTGTTTGATCATTGACACATGATTGATTTGTATATTGATTCATGATTGTTTTTTATTGAGCTTTGGTAGAGATCTTGCTGGTGTTTGGTGTTTTGGATCATTATGGATCCCCATTAGTTCCTGCCAAGGCAGCAGCTACCCTCTTCCTGGGGTTTAGTATGGGATCCCCGATTAGTTCCTGCCAAAGGCAAGCAGAGTACTCTTCCTGGGGTTTATTATGGATCCCCATTTAGTTCCTGCCAAGGCAGCAGTTACTCTTCCTGGGGTTTATTATGGATCCCCATTAGTTCCTGCCAAGGCAGCAGCTACTCTTCCTGGGGTTTATTATGGATCCCCATTAGTTCCTGCCAAGGCAGCAGCTACTCTTCATAGATGACCAGCAGGGTAAAATAATAATCACAGTGGTTGTAGTCCTGTGTAGCTCAGTTGGTAGAGCATGGCGCTTGCAACGCCAGGGTTGTGGGTTCGATTCCCACGGGGGACCAGTATGAAAAATAAATAAATAATTGCACTCACTAACTGTAAGTCGGTCTGGATAAGAGCGTCTGCTAAATGACTAAAATGTCAAATGTAGAGGTTGCAACAGGTCAGTACCTCAGGAGTAAATGTCACTTGGCTTTTCATAGCCGGGCATTTAGAGGTTGAAATAGCAGGTGCGGTAGAGAGAGAGAGTTGAAAACAGCAGTTCTGGGACAAGGTAGCACGTCTGGTGAACAGGTCAGGGTTCCATAGTCGCAGGCAGAAGAGTGGAAACTGGAGCAGCAGCACGACCAGGTGGACTGGGGACAGCCAGGAGTCATCAGGCCAGGTAGTCCTGAGGCATGGTCCTAGGGTTCAGGTCCTCCGGGAGGGGGAGAGAGAGAGAGAGGGAGAATTAGAGGGAGCATACTTAAATTCATACAGGACACCAGATAAGACAGGAGAATAACACCAGATATAACAGACTGACCCCAGCCCCCCGGCACATAGACTATTGCAGCATAGATACTGGAGTCAAGGCAGCATCTAGTCTTCCTGGGGTTTATTATGGATCCCCATTAGTTCCTGCCAAGGCAGCAGCTACTGTACTTGGTCCAACAAAATGAAGGCAGTTATATACAATTACAACCGATTTCACAACACATTAAGTGTGTTCCCTCAGGCCACTACTCTATCACATATCTATCCTTGTGTACGTGTCTTATGTGTGTCTGTGTCTGTGTGTGTGTCTCTTCACAGTCCCGGCTGTTCCATAAGGTGTAGTTTTATCTGGTTTAAAAAAATATATCTGATTCTACTGCTTGAATGAGTTGATGTGGAATAGAGTTCCCTGTAGTCATGGCTCTATGTAGTACTGTGTGCCTCCCATAGTCTGTTCTGGACTTGGGGACTGTGAAGAGACCTCTGGTGGCATGTCTTGTGGGGTATGCATGGGTGTCCGAGCTGTGTGCCAGTAGTTTAAACAGACAGCTCAGTGCATTCAGCATGTCAAATACTTCTCACAAATACAAGTAGTGCTGAAGTGAATCTCTCCTCCACTTTGAGCCAGGAGAGATTGACATGCATATTAATAATGTTAGCTCTCCGTGTAATTTAAGGGCCAGCCATGCTGCCCTGTTCTGGGCCAATTGTAATTTCCCAAGTCCCTCTTTGTGGCACCTGACCACACGACTGGACAGTAATCCAGGTGCAACAAAACTAGGGCCTGTAGGACCTGCCTTGTTGATAGCAATGTCCAGAAAGCAGAGCAGCGCTTTTATTATGGACGTCTTAGCTACTGTTTCATCAATATGTTTTGACAATTACATTTTACAATCCAGGGTTACTCCATGCAGTTTAGTCTCCTCAGCTTGCTCAAATTCCACATTATTCATTACAGGATTTAGTTGAGGTTTAGTGAATGATTGGTGCCAAATACAATGCTTTTAGTTTTTTAAATATTTAGGACCAGCTTATTTCTTGCCACCCATTCTTAAACTGACTGCAGCTCTTTAAGTGTTGCAGTGATTTCACTTGCTATGGTAGCTGACGTGTATAATATTGAGTCATCAGCATACATAGACACACAGGCTTTACTCAGAGCCAGTGGCAGGTCATTAGTAAAGATTGAAAAAAGTAAGGGGCCTAGACAGCTGCCCTGGGGAATGCCTGACTCTACCTGGATTTTGTTGGAGAGGCTTGGAGAGGCTTCCATTAAAGAACACCCTCTGTGTTCTGTTAGACCAGTAGCTCTCGATCCACATTATAGCAGGGGATGTAAAGCCATAACACATACGTTTTTCCAGCAGCAGATTATGATCGATAATGTCAGAAGCTGCACTGAAGACTAACAGAACAGCTCCCACAATCTTTTTATCATCAATTTCTCTCAGCCAGTCATCAGTCAGTGTTGTGCTTGTTGAATGTCCTTCCCTATTATCGTGCTGAAGTCTGTTAACTTGCTTACTGTGAAATAGCATTGTATCTGGTCCCCCAAAGAAATGGCCCCTTTACTAAGGGTTGGTAACAGGCTGATTGGTTGGCTGTTTGAGAAGCCGGGTAAAGGTTTGCTTTGCTATCTTTGGTGTTGGAATTACTTTGTTCCCTAGTAGGCACAATTGCAGGCTTAGATTGAAGATACATGGAAAAAGTATTATCGCCACCATGTGCAAGTTCTCCACCAAGATGAGAGGCATTTCATCATTGTTCAACTATGACAGCAGGCATTGTGATTTTTATAATTAGCAATTATGGTGGAAGATTTGGTCAATAACAAAAGTTTCTCAATACTTTGTTATATACCCTTTGTTGGCAATGACACAGGTCAAACGTTTTCTGTAAGTCTTCACACACTGTTGCTGGTATTTTGGCCCATTCCTCCATGCAGATCTCCTCTAGAGCAGTGATGTTTTGGGGCTGTCGCTGGGCAACACGGACTTTCAACTCCCTCCAAAGATTTTCTATGCTGTTGAGATCTGGAGACTGGCTAGGCCACTCCAGGACCTTGAAATGCTTCTTACGAAGACACTCCTTCGTTGCCCGGGCGGTGTGTTTGGGATCATTGTCATGCTGAAAGACCCAGCCACATTTCATCTTCAATGCCCTTGCTGATGGAAGGAGGTTTTCACTCAAAATCTCGCGATACATGGCCCCATTCATTCTTTCCTTTACACGGATCAGTCGTCCTGGTCCCTTTGCAGAAAAACAGCCCCAAAGCATGATGTTTCCACCCCCATGCTTCACAGTAGGTATGGTGTTCTTTGGATGCAACTCAGCATTCTTTGTCCTCCAAACACGACGAGTTGAGTTTTTACCAAAAAGTTCTATTTTGGTTTCATCTGACCATATGACATTCTCCCAATCCTCTTCTGGATCATCCAAATGCACTCTAGCAAACTTCAGACGGGCCTGAACATGTACTGGCTTAAGCAGGGGGACACGTCTGGCACTGCAGGATTTGAGTCCCTGGCGGTGTAGTGTGTTACTGATGGTAGGCTTTGTTACTTTGGTCCCAGCTCTCTGCAGGTCATTCACTAGGTCCCCCCGTGTGGTTCTGGGATTTTTGCTCACCGTTCTTGTGATCATTTTGACCCCACGGGTTGAGAACTTGCGTGGAGCCCCAGATCGAGGGAGATTATCAGTGGTCTTGTATGTCTTCCATTTCCTAATAATTGCTCCCACAGTTGATTTCTTCAAACCAAGCTGCTTACCTATTGCAGATTCAGTATTCCCAGCCTGGTGCAGGTCTACAATTTTGTTTCTGGTGTCCTTTGACATTTCTTTGGTCTTGGCCATAGTGGAGTTTGGAGTGTGACTGTTTGAGGTTGTGGACAGGTGTCTTTTATACTGATAAGAAGTTCAAACAGGTGTCATTAATACAGGTAATGAGTGGAGGACAGAGGAGCCTCTTAAAGAAGAAGTTACAGGTCTGTGAGAGCCATGAATCTTGCTTGTTTGTAGGTGACCAAATACTTATTTTCCACCATAATTTGCAAATAAATTCATAAAAAATCCTACAATGTGATTTTCTGGATTTTTTTTTCTAATTTGTCTGTGATCGTTGACGTGTTACCTATGATGAAAATTACAGGCCTCTCTCATCTTTTTAAGTGGGAGAACTTGCACAATTGGTGGCTGACTAAATACTATTTTTCCCCACTGTATGGCAAATAGGAGTGGCAATATCGTCCGCTATCATCTTCAGTAATTTTCCATCCAAGATGTCAGACCCAGGTAGCTTTATCATTGTTGATAGACAACAATCATTTTTTTTTTTTCAGCTCTTCCACACTCACTTTAAGGATTTGTTTTATAATTTGGTCAGTTATGCATGGATGTGTAGGTTCAGAATTAGTTGTTGGCGTTGTCATGCCTGAATGTGCTAATCTTGCCGATGTTGCAGGAGTGCACCAATAAGTGCTGCGACGCGGCCACCTGTAAGTTGACCTGGGGATCGGCCTGCGCTCAGGGAAGCTGCTGCAAGGACTGCAAGGTTAGTCGGCTGCTGTCTGTCTTCTAAACTGTATGGATTAGGATGCTCCCAAACCGGACAGCAAATCAATGATTTTCAATTAGAGTCGTTTGTTGGGGGGGGGGGAGGGCCTATAGGATTGTGTTGCGCTGTTTGTCAGAAATGTTTGGGAGGTTTCAACTTTTTAATGCAATGATGGATCCGTCAACCGATTTTTGAAAAATGATTAATAACGTTTCTCCGGCCTAATTTCTCTCCAATTTCAGATCAGCGTGTCAGGGACACCGTGCAGGGGATCTGTCAACACATGTGACCTCCCAGAATACTGCAACGGCTCCACAGCCTTCTGTCCCTCTGACTTCTATATCATGGACGGGCTTCCCTGTGAGAATGACGCAGCGTACTGTTACGAGGGCCGCTGCCAGACCTACGACTACCAATGCAAATTTCTCTTTGAAGAAGGTAGGCTATTGTACAAAATGAACACCGGTATATCTGACATGACTGCATTGGCCTTTTTTAAACGAACAAGAAAGTACTGTCACCTTGTGTCTGGCAGTTAATACTTTTATTTCTTAGTCTGAAATGTATATCTTTTGATTATTTTATTTCCAGGTGCAAGAAAGGCAGCAGATGTCTGCTTTCAGACTGCTAATCTAAAGGGGGATACGTTTGGGAACTGTGGAAGGACATCGTCAGGGACCTATGTGAAATGTAGCTTGGCGTAAGTGCTCAGAATTTGTTATCAGCATTCATAATTAAAAGTAAGATAAGAAATATTTTATTTATTTTGTCTTAGTGAATTTATATTTGTCATATTGTATAGGAAAACGGTCTGAGTATAGAAAACAGAAACGGGCTGAGTATAGGAACAGAAACAGAAACGGGCTGAGTATAGGAACAGAAACGGGCTGAGTATAGGAACAGAAACGGGCTGAGTATAGGAACAGAAACGAAACGGGCTGAGTGTAGGAACAGAAACGGGCTGAGTATAGGAACAGAAATGGGCTGAGTATAGGAACAGAAACGGGCTGAGTATAGGAACAGAAACAGAAACGGGCTGAGTGTAGGAACAGAAACAGAAACGGGCTGAGTATAGGAACAGAAACGGGCTGAGTATAGGAACAGAAACAGAAACGGGCTGAGTGTAGGAACAGAAACGGGCTGAGTATAGGAACAGAAACGGGCTGAGTATAGGAACAGAAACGGGCTGAGTATAGGAACAGAAACAGAAACGGGCTGAGTGTAGGAACAGAAACAGAAACGGGCTGAGTATAGAAAACAGAAACGGGCTGAGTGTAGGAACAGAAACAGAAACGGGCTGAGTATAGAAAACAGAAATGGGCTGAGTATAGGAACAGAAACAGAAACGGGCTGAGTGTAGGAACAGAAACAGAAACGGGCTGAGTATAGGAACAGAAACGGGCTGAGTATAGGAAACGGGCTGAGTATAGGAACAGAAACGGGCTGAGTATAGGAACAGAAACGGGCTGAGTATAGGAAACGGGCTGAGTATAGGAAACAGAAACGGGCTGAATATGTAAACGGGCTGAGTATAGAAACGGCCTGAGTATAGAAACAGACTGAGTAAGAAACAGAAACGGGCTGAATATGTAAACGGGCTGAGTATAGGAACGGCCTGAGTATAGAAACAGAAACGGGCTGAGAATAGAAACGGGCTGAGTATTGAACCAGAAACGGGCTGAGTATAGAACCAGAAACGGGCTGAGTATAGGAATTGAGTATAGAACCAGAAACGGGCTGAGTATAGAAACAGAAACAGGCTGAGTATAGAACCAGAAACGGGCTGAGTATAGGAATTGAGTATAGAACCAGAAACGGGCTGAGTATAGAACCAGAAACGGGCTGAGTATAGAACCAGAAACGGGCTGAGTATAGAACCAGAAACGGGCTGAGTATAGAACCAGAAACGGGCTGAGTATAGAACCAGAAACGGGCTGAGTATAGAACCAGAACCAGACTGAGTATAGAGTTACTGCTGATGCCGTCCCTGTCTCCCTGCAGTAATGCCATGTGTGGGAAGGTGCAGTGCACTAATGTAGACACCAACAAGCCCCCTCCTGGAGGCTCCGTCAGTAACCAGATTATAGATGGCTCGTCATGTGTCAACGCAGACTTTAACCTTGGCACTGATGTTCTGGACCCTGCCTATGTCCACCGGGGCAGCCCCTGTGCCAAGGGAATGGTAAGGCTTATGGGTCATTTTGGTTTTGGGGTCCCTTTTCCATCTTTCCATTTGACATTTTAGTCATTTAGCAGACACTCTTATCCAGAGCGACTTACAGGAGCAATTAGGGTTAAGTGCCTTGCTCAAGGGCACATCGACAGATTTTTCACCTAGTCGGCTCAGGGATTAGAACCAGCGACCTTTCGGTTACTGGCACAACGCTCTAAACCACTAAGCTACCTGCCTACCTATCTTTCTAAGATGATTTCACTTCTTCCACAGGGTGTGTGTGTGTGTTGAGGCATTAGGAGTACAGTAATGCTTTGTAGACATTGCTATGGGACATTTGATTGAATCCAGAGATAAAACCCAGTACTCATCTCTTTTTTCTTCCAGGCCTGTATTGACTTCCAGTGTGTGAATGCCTCAGCTCTACTGCCTGTGAACCTCCACTGTGATGCCAAGAACACATGTAACAGTCGGGGGGTAAGATAAGATGTCGTCCTCTAGAAGGGGTTGGACATATCCCATGTTACAGGCTCTCTGATGGCCTCTTCTGGGGAGAGATATCGTCTTCTAGAAGGGGTTGGACACTATCTGATGGCCTCTTCTGGGGAGAGATCTCGTCCTCTAGAAGGGGTTGGACACATCACATGTTGCAGGCTCTCTGATGGCCTCTTCTGGGGAGAGATCTCGTCCTCTAGAAGGGGTTGGACACATCACATGTTGCAGGCTATCTGATGGCCTCTTCTGGGGAGAGATCTCGTCCTCTAGAAAGGGTTGGACACATCACATGTTGCAGGCTATCTGATGGCCTCTTCTGGGGAGAGATCTCAGTGTCTATTGTATTGGTTGGTTGATTGGTTGATTAATTAATTGATTGATTGGTTGATATATCTTCCCCAGGTGTGTAATAACAAGGGGAACTGCCACTGTATTGACGGCTGGGGACCTCCTTACTGTGCCAAGTCCGGGAGAGGGGGCAGTGTGGACAGCGGCCCTGCTCAGATAGGTACTGTTCACTGAACACCTTTCCCATCTCTACCTGCCATTATAGATAGGTACTGTTCACTGAACACCTTTCCCATCTCTACCTGCCATTATAGATAGGTACTGTACACCTTTCCCATCTCTACCTGCCATTATAGATTGTTACTACCGCTGTCTGATATATTATAGCTTAATTGATTGGCTTTCAAGTGTAGTAGAGTGTCTTTTAAAGTGGATCCCTCATGATCAGTCCTGTCTGCTGGTCTATTTGGTAAGGTGTTTTACCTCGCCCTGTGCACCGATTGGGTTTGCAGTTCAGGCATGTCTCAAATGTGCAAACTCCTCACACTGCACAGAGTGAGCTGAATGGACTGCACCTGTGTGTGATGCGTGCTGTCAGGGGAGTTGGGGCAGAAGACGCATTTGTTGTAACATGGACAACAAAGTTGTATTGTTCTCTTCACTAATAACTGTTCCCAGATCACTCCCTGTGGGACGGCCTGCTGATCTTCACTAATAACTATCCCTCTGCTGTTCCCAGATCACTCCCTGGGGGACGGCCTGCTGATCTTCACTAATAACTATCCCTCTGCTGTTCCCAGATCACTCCCTGGGGGACGGCCTGCTGATCTTCACTAATAACTATCCCTCTGCTGTTCCCAGATCACTCCCTGGGGGACGGCCTGCTGATCTTCACTAATAACTATCCCTCTGCTGTTCCCAGATCACTCCCTGGGGGACGGCCTGCTGATCTTCACTAATAACTATCCCTCTGCTGTTCCCAGATCACTCCCTGAGGGACGGCCTGCTGATCTTCACTAATAACTATCCCTCTGCTGTTCCCAGATCACTCCCTGAGGGACGGCCTGCTGATCTTCACTAATAACTATCCCTCTGCTGTTCCCAGATCACTCCCTGTGGGACGGCCTGCTGATCTTCACTAATAACTATCCCTCTGCTGTTCCCAGATCACTCCCTGAGGGACGGCCTGCTGATCTGCACTAATAACTATCCCTCTGCTGTTCCCAGATCACTCCCTGAGGGACGGCCTGCTGATCTGCACTAATAACTATCCCTCTGCTGTTCCCAGATCACTCCCTGAGGGACGGCCTGCTGATCTTCACTAATAACTATCCCTCTGCTGTTCCCAGATCACTCCCTGAGGGACGGCCTGCTGATCTTCACTAATAACTATCCCTCTGCTGTTCCCAGATCACTCCCTGAGGGACGGCCTGCTGATCTTCACTAATAACTATCCCTCTGCTGTTCCCAGATCACTCCCTGAGGGACGGCCTGCTGATCTTCACTAATAACTATCCCTCTGCTGTTCCCAGATCACTCCCTGAGGGACGGCCTGCTGATCTTCACTAATAACTATCCCTCTGCTGTTCCCAGATCACTCCCTGGGGGACGGCCTGCTGATCTTCACTAACCCTCTGCTGTTCCCAGATCACTCCCTGAGGGACGGCCTGCTGATCTTCACTAATAACTATCCCTCTGCTGTTCCCAGATCACTCCCTGAGGGACGGCCTGCTGATCTTCACTAATAACTATCCCTCTGCTGTTCCCAGATCACTCCCTGAGGGACGGCCTGCTGATCTTCTTTCTGCTGGTGGTTCCCATCCTGGTGCTCCTGGTGTTGGTGCTGCTCTATGTGTTTAGAAGGGATACCCTGGAACGATGCCTCAAAGGACTGCGCTCAACATGCTCGAGGTAAACCCAGTCATGTGTATAAACAATGTTTGTCTATAACCACGTTTCCATCCACAGTTTGTGAGTAAAGTCAGCTGTGATGGAAACAGGACGTTGCGGTGACATGGTATAAATGCTAGCAGATCATGTGTTTGTTCGACAATGGTGGGATCCTTTTGGATTGATCATATTATTTATGCGAGAAATGGCGACAGAAACACCTTTTTATGTGCAAATATTGATATAATAACCATTATATCGAAGTAAACTTGGGGTCACGCGATGATATGGTGTGTGGTCCTCCCACTGCGACTCAGGAAACCAGGCAGTTTATTAGGCTACAGATTAAATAAGTTATGATGAACTTCACAGGGTGGTGAAAGTTGCACGGTGATGATCCTTTCCAATAAATATCCAGGGTCTTCTTCTGGTGACATGATGCTCGACTGCCAAAAAAAATCTAAGGTCTTATTCTGGTGACATGATGATCGATGCTCGACTGCCGTTTGACAAACACAAATACTCTCTCTCTTAGCCATAATAATCTCATCATGTAGACTAACCTACTCTATCTGAGAGCTGTTGAGCGGTTGGCTGGAGCTCAGACTAACCTACTCTATCTGAGAGCTGTTGAGCGGTTGGCTGGAGCTCAGACTAACCTACTCTATCTGAGAGCTGTTGAGCGGTTGGCTGGAGCTCAGACTAACCTACTCTATCTGAGAGCTGTTGAGCGGTTGGCTGGAGCTCAGACTAACCTACTCTATCTGAGAGCTGTTGAGCGGTTGGCTGGAGCTCGCGTGCCAAGACCAGAGTGGGCACATTTGCTATTTTAACGCAAACAGTTGTGAAAAAAAACTATTGGTCGAGTTAAAAATGCAAACGGAAACATATTGAACTTTAGATTGTTATTCGGTACACGAATACTTAAGCAAAGAAGAACATTTCGTGTGCACTTCACGCACTTTTTTTTATCCGCAACAAGTCAGTTTGGTGGAAACACACCACTGGTGGGAAAATGTGCATATTTTCTTTATGCGGATTCTAGAGTATTCGCATGAAAATCTATTGCTAATTGGATGGACACCTAGCTATAGACGCCTAGCCTAGCTATAGACACCTAGCCTAGCTATAGACGCCTAGCCTAGCTATAGACGCCAAGCCTCGCTATAGACGCCTAGCCTAGCTATAGACGCCTAGCCTAGCTATAGACGCCTAGCTATAGAAGCCTAGCCTCGCTATAGACACCTAGCCTAGCTATAGACGCCTAGCCTCGCTATAGACGCCTAGCCTAGCTATAGACGCCTAGCCTAGCTATAGACGCCTAGCCTAGCTATAGACGCCTAGCCTAGCTATAGACGCCTAGCCTCGCTATAGACGCCTAGCCTCGCTATAGACGCCTAGCCTAGCTATAGACGCCTAGCCTCGCTATAGACGCCTTGCCTCGCTATAGACGCCTAGCCTAGCTATAGACGCCTAGCCTAGCTATAGACGCCTAGCCTAGCTATAGACGCCTAGCCTAGCTATAGACGCCTAGCCTAGCTATAGACGCCTAGCCTCGCTATAGACGCCTAGCCTAGCTATAGACGCCTAGCCTAGCTATAGACGCCTAGCCTAGCTATAGACGCCTAGCCTAGCTATAGACGCCTAGCCTAGCTATAGACGCCTAGCCTAGCTATAGACGCCTTGCCTCGCTATAGATGCCTTGCCTCGCTATAGACGCCTTGCCTCGCTATAGACGCCTAGCCTCGCTATAGACGCCTAGCTATAGACGCCTAGCCTCGCTATAGACGCCTAGCTATAGACGCCTTGCCTCGCTATAGACGCCTAGCCTAGCTATAGACGCCTAGCCTCGCTATAGATGCCTAGCCTAGCTATAGACGCCTAGCTATAGACGCCTTGCCTCGCTATAGACGCCTAGCCTAGCTATAGACGCCTAGCCTAGCTATAGACGCCTAGCCTAGCTATAGACGCCTAGCCTAGCTATAGACGCCTAGCCTAGCTATAGACGCCTTGCCTCGCTATAGATGCCTTGCCTCGCTATAGACGCCTTGCCTCGCTATAGACGCCTAGCCTCGCTATAGACGCCTAGCTATAGACGCCTAGCCTAGCTATAGACGCCTAGCCTCGCTATAGACGCCTAGCCTAGCTATAGACGCCTAGCCTAGCTATAGACGCCTAGCCTCGCTATAGACGCCTAGCTATAGACGCCTAGCCTCGCTATAGACGCCTAGCCTAGCTATAGACGCCTAGCCTAGCTATAGAAGCCTAGCCTAGCTATAGACGCCTAGCCTCGCTATAGATGCCTAGCCTAGCTATAGACGCCTAGCTATAGACGCCTAGCCTAGCTATAGATGCCTAGCCTAGCTATAGACGCCTAGCTATAGACGCCTAGCCTAGCTATAGACGCCTAGCCTCGCTATAGACGCCTAGCCTCGCTATAGACGCCTAGCCTCGCTATAGATGCCTAGCCTAGCTATAGACGCCTAGCTATAGACGCCTAGCCTAGCTATAGACGCCTAGCCTCGCTATAGACGCCTAGCCTCGCTATAGACGCCTAGCCTCGCTATAGATGCCTAGCCTAGCTATAGACGCCTAGCTATAGACGCCTAGCCTAGCTATAGACGCCTAGCCTCGCTATAGACGCCTTGCCTCGCTATAGAAGCCTAGCCTCGCTATAGACGCCTAGCCTCGCTATAGACGCCTAGCCTCGCTATAGACGCCTAGCCTCGCTATAGACGCCTAGCCTAGCTATAGACGCCTAGCCTCGCTATAGATGCCTAGCCTAGCTATAGACGCCTAGCCTAGCTATAGATGCCTTGCCTCGCTATAGACGCCTTGCCTCGCTATAGACGCCTAGCCTCGCTATAGACGCCTAGCCTAGCTATAGACGCCTAGCCTAGCTATAGATGCCTAGCCTAGCTATAGACGCCTAGCCTCGCTATAGACGCCTAGCCTCGCTATAGACGCCTAGCCTAGCTATAGACGCCTAGCCTAGCTAGACCGCCTAGCTATAGACGCCTAGCCTGCTAAACGCCGCTCGCTATAGACGCCTTGCCTCGCTATAGACGACCTAGCCTAGCTATAGACTCCTAGCCTCGCTATAGACGCCTAGCCTAGCTATAGACGCCTAGCCTAGCTATAGACGCCTAGCCTCGCTATAGACGCCTAGCCTAGCTATAGACGCCTAGCCTAGCTATAGACGCCTAGCCTAGCTATAGACTCCTAGCCTAGCTATAGACGCTTAGCCTAGCTATAGACTCCTAGCCTAGCTATAGACGCCTAGCCTAGCTATAGACTCCTAGCCTAGCTATAGACGCTTAGCCTAGCTATAGACGCCAAGCTTATGAGTAAACCAACAAAAAAAAGTGACAAACTGGGTACATCTCATCACAAAACCGTACAAACCTAGTTTGTGGCATTTCTTTGATTCGTTCAACAGGTTGTGTGACATAGAAATTGTATGAGATTAAAAGCATGTATTATGTAAAACTGGGTAACTTTCTCCCGGTCACAGCTGTTGCTTTTCACATGATGATGTCTAATGTCCGCAGGTCAAAGAACACAGCGAATGGCCATGTCCCAAGACGAGCAACTCCACAGGCCCCAGCAACACAGGCCCCACCCCGTCAGGTAAACAGTTTTCCCAGCAACACAGGCCCCACCCCGTCAGGTAAACAGTTCCACTGCATGTACAGTGGGATCTGATATTGACACCCTTGATAAAGATGAGCAAAAATGACTGAAATAAATCATTAAAATACTGAGCTATAAAAAAAATTGAAATGATTATTTAATACATAATTCTCAAAACGTTAAAGGTCAAAATTGACACCCCTGTTTTCAATACCTGACCTTGCAAGGATAACAGAACTGAGCCTTTTTCTAAAATGTTTAATGAGTTGGAGAACACATTGGGAGGGATCTTAGACCATTCCTCCATACAGAACGCTTCCAGATCCTTGATATCCTTTGTCTGCGCTTATGGACTATAATAATAATAATAATAATATGCCATTTAGCAGACGCTTTTATCCAAAGCTACTTACAGCCATGTGTGCATACATTTTTACGTATGGGTGGTCCCGGGGATCGAACCCACTACCCTGGCGTTACAAGCGCCATGCTCTACCAATTGAGCTACAGAGGACTACCCTCATCAATTCAAACCACAGGTTTTCAGTCCGGAGACTGAGATGGCCATTGCAAAATGTTGATTATGTAGCCGAATAACAATTTATTTGTGGATTTTGATGTGTGCTTGGGGTTATAGTCTTGCTGGAAGATCCACTTGCGGCCAAGTTTCAGCCTTCTCACAGAGGCAACCAGGTTTTGGGCTAAAATGTCTTGGTACTGGGTAAAGTTCATGATGCCGTTGACCTTAACAAAGGCTCCAGGACCAGTGGAAGCAAAACAGCCCCAAAACATCAAAGCTCCACCGCCATATTTTACAGTAGGTATAGGGTTATTTTCTGCTCATGCATTCTCATTTCAAAACGCCAAACCCACCACTGGCGTTCGTGGCCAAAGAGCTCTATTTTGATGTCACGGCGTTGGCACTTGAATTGGAACTGGCGCTTTGGTCAGATGACATGAAAATAGAGCTCTTTGGCACCACCATGGGACTGGGCTATGTCTCCCGAGTGGCGCAGTGGTCTAAGGCGCTGCATCGCAGTGCTAGCTGTGCCACTAGAGATCCTGGTTCGAATCCAGGCTCTGTCGTAGCCGGCCGCGACCGGGAGACCCATGGGGCGGCGCACAATTGTCCCAGCGTCGTCCAGGGTAGGGGAGGGAATGGCCGGTAGGGATGTAGCTCAGTTGGTAGAGCATGGCATTTGCAACGCCAGGGTTGTGGGTTCATTTCCCACAGGGGGCTAGTATGATTTATTTATTTATTTAAATAACAATAAAATAAATAATGAATGCACTCACTAACTGTAAGTCGCTCTGGATAAGAGCGTCTGCTAAATGACTAAAATGTAAAATGTGATGTAAATGGGAATATATAGCTCAATATTTTAAATGATTTATTTTATAGTCATTTTTGCTCATCTTTATCAAGGGGGTCAATAATTTCAGACCACACTGTCTTTGTTAAGTGGAACAGAATACAGAGCTGAGCAGGTTTTTTCCATCAACTGCCATCGTGGTAAAAATGTGCAGGGAAGTCATCCTTTGCAGGGGATTAAACCCAAAGCCTCAAACATGTCTGGTTAGACCTTTTCTTTCACTAGCCTGGCCATGTCTGGCGATGACCAATGGGAGTGGGCGATAGCCTGGCCATGTCTGGTGATGACCAATGGGAGTGGGCGATACGACACAAACAGATCTAGGACCTGATTTATTCATCATTTATATGTTGTAGTAATTCTGCGCTCTTCATATCTGTTTCCAGCCAATGCCTGCACATCCGCCATCAGCTACCTCAGGTCCCAGGTATTAATGCTTTATCATAGCATATTTTGACTTTCATTTGGGGGGAAAAAAGTGTCATTGCATATGCCTTAGTTGTATTTGCTTTTATGTTTATTTTGTTTTAATGTGTCACTTTTAGGTTTGGAGAAAACTATCGGAACAAACCTCCTGCCACCCAGCCACCTCTCCCCCAGCAAGGACCAGGGGTTCCCAAACCCATCCCTCCCTCCCAAATACCCTGACAGAAACACCCCTTTGGACATAACACGGCTTTAACCTTATTCCTTATTGTAAATTGCATACATTGTATGTTCGTTTGTGGATATCTCAATTTTTTAAAATAATTTTATTGCAGGAACATAATTTGGTGACAGGGACTTAAGATATTCCTTTTTATATTGTACTATGGAAATGAAGGTAACATTTTGTAATAAAAATATACATATTGTTGATATTAAGTTTCAATAAGGCTCAAAATGTAATTTTATGAGCCGTTACAATATTTGTTTATATTTAAATGTGTTGCTTTAAATGTTACTCATAATAAATATATTGACTATAAGATTTCTCTCCTTATTTTCCTTTGTATTATTAGGCCTACCTTTCATTCCGAGGTACAGTAGAATATTATCCGAGTTTCTAAACCCAGGCGCAACATCGCGAGACAGACCAGGCCGGGATTTGAGAAGTCCCCCCCAAAAAAAATGGTCACATGCTTTGTAGACAACAGGTGTAGACTAACAGTGAAATGCTTCCTGGACACAATGCAGAGTTGGACACACCTACAGTCAAACGTTTGGACACACCTCCTCATTCCAGGGTTTTTCTTTATTTTTTTTTACTATTTTCTACATTGTAGAATAATAGTGAAGACATCAAAACTATGAAATAACACATATTGAATCATGTAGTAACCAAAAAAAGTGTTGTAGTGTCTGAAGGTCTATTGATTTTGCTGATGTTTGCAAATGGTGTAATAGATGAACTTTACTCTGCTTTGCTGAAGCATTTGGAAAAGCATTGCTACATAGGTTTCTTGGAATAGAGGACATTTGGAGATATGTGAAAGCCGGGGATTGGTTGATTAAAATCACGCCATATTATGTTACATAGGATATAAATACCAGGCTCTGAACAAAGGGAGGGGGAGAGACAACATATTGGATCAACAGATTGGCCGTTTCTCTCCAGATATAACTGCAGATATCTGTAAATTAATACTGTGAACTTTGATACAATAAATCTTTATAATCAAAGAACAGTGTAAGCGGACTTCTTATCATCACAGCATAATTAGCAACGTTGACTTGGACACCACAGTGTTAAACAAATCAAAATATATTTTATATTTGAGATTCTTCAAAGTAGCCACCCTTTGCCTTGATGACAGCTTTGCACACTCTTGGCATTCTCTCAACCAGCTTCACCTGGAATGCTTTTCCAACAGTCTTGAAGGAGTTCCCACATATGCTGAGCACTTGTTGGCTGCTTTTCCTTCACTCTGTGGTCCGACTCATCCCAAACCATCTCAATTTGGTTGAGGTCTGGGGATTGTGGAGGCCAGGTCATATGATGCAGCACTCCATCGCTCTCCTTCTTGGTAAAATAGCCCTTACACAGCCCGGAGGTGTGTTGGGTCATTGTCCTGTTGAAAAACAAACAATAGTCCCCCTGAGCCCAAACCAGATGGGATGGCGTATCGCTGCAGAATGCTGTGGTAGCCATGCTGGTTAAGTCTACCATGAATTCTAAATTAATCTTATGGATGATTTTCAAGTACATATGTTGTAGAATTAAACACCTATATGCCTTAAAATGTTTATGGATTGAGAACCAGTTGAAGGGTTAATACAGAGCAGAGACATGTATGTGTTTTTCATAAACTCCCTGCAGCTGGTCTGGTTATGTCAATGACGTGTGACGTAGATACAACTCCTCGTGATGGCTGTGTGGAGATTGGAGTAACAATGGAACTAGTGTTATCATTTCTTTGTGCTTATGACCTTATGACCTGACACATGGCCACATGCACATAATTTTTTATTTGTAATTATTTTTTTTTATTTTTTATTTTTTATTTTTTTTCACCTTTATTTAACCAGGTAAACCAGTTGAGAACAAGTTCTCATTTACAACTGCGACCTGGCCAAGACAAAGCAAAGCAGTGCGATAAAAACAACAACACAGAGTTACATATGGGGTAAAACAAACAAAGTCAAAAATACAACAGAAATACATATATATACAGTGTGTGCAAATGTAGCAAGTTATGGAGGTAAGGCAATAAATAGGCTATAGTGCAAAATAATTACAATTAGTATTAACACTGGAATGATAGATGTGCAAGAGATGATGTGCAAATAGAGATACTGGGGTACAAATGAGCAAAATAAATAACAATATAGGGATGAGGTAGTTGGGCGGGAGGATGATAAATGTTTAAATGTATGTGGTTGAGAATGGGTTATGGATGACATGTTTAAATCATGTTTAAGTATTAATGGATATGTTTTATAATGTGTTATGAAATGATAATGATGAAACAGAAGGAACATAATTGATACTTTGTACTCCAGATGCATGCCTAGATAGTGAATATAGTCAATACAGAGTGTGATTGTTCTTTAACGTACGTATGTACATAATTTTTTGAGTCATGCCACTAATAAGATACAGAGGCCCCACTTAGAGAAGCGCAAGTAGCCCTCGTGAGTAGCCAACATGTGATACTGAAAGATGCTATTCATTCACATAGGGAGGAACTATCAGCTGTATCAGTGTGGCTATGCATGTGTCTGTATAAAAAGGAGAGCTCCGGTTCAGGACAAGCAGTTGTTGCTCCATGGAGCAAGCTCGGCTTTGTTATGCAAATAATAAAAGTCTAAATTCACAAGTTCCAGTCTCTTGAGAAATATTTTTAAGTTGACTACTTTTTGAGTCAAAAAATATTTCTACAACAATCTCAGACGGTGTCACCAGCAAAGCACCCCCACACCATAACACCACCTCCTCCATGCTTTACGGTGGGAACTACACATGCAGAGATAATCCGTTCACCCACACCGCGTCTCACAAAGACACAGCGGTTTGAACCAAAAATCTCAAATTTGGACTCCAGACCAAAGGACAGATTTGCACTGGTCTAATGTCCATTGCTTGTGTTTCTTGGCCCAAGCAAGTCTCTTCTTATTGGTGTCCTTTAGTAGTGGTTTCTTTGCAGCAATTTGACTATGAAGGTCTGATTCACACAGTTTCCTCTGAACAGTTGATGTTGATGTGTCTGTTACTTGAACTCTGAAGCATTTATTTGGGCTGCAATTTCTGAGGCTGGTAACTCTAATGAACTTATCCTTTGCAGCAGAGGTAACTCTGGGTCTTCCTTTCCTGTGGCGGTCCTCATGAGAACCAGTTTCATCATAGTGCTTGATGGTTTTTGCAACTGCACTTGAAAAAACTTTCAAAGTTCTTGCAATGTTCCGGATTGACTGACCTTCATGTCTTTAAAGTAATGATGTACTGTCGTTTCTCTTTGCTTATTTGAGCTGTTCTTGCCATAATATGGACATGGTCTTTTACCAAATAGGGCTATCTTCTGTATACTACTTTGTCACAACACAACTGATTGGCTCAAGCACATTAAGAAGGAAAGAAATTCCACAAATTAACTTTTAACAAGACACACCTGTTAATTGAAATCCATTCCAGGTGACTACCTCATGAAGCTGGTTGAGAGTGTGCAAATCTGTCATCAAGGCAAAGGGTGGCTATTTGAAGAATGTCAAAAACAAATCAAAATATATTTTATATAACACTTCTTTGGTTACTACATGATTCCATATATGTTATTTCATAGTTTTGATGTCTTCACTATTATTCCACAATGTAGAAAATAGAAAAAATAAAGAAACCCTTTGAATGAGGAGGTGTGACTGGACTAGAATATAACATGGCTAAATATTATTTTCTTTGATTTCTATATATAGTTGAAGTCGGAAGTTTACATACACCTTAGCCAAATACATTTAAACTCAGTTTTTCACAATTCCTGACATTTAATCCTAGTAAAAATTCCCTGTTTTAGGACAGTTAGTATACACACACATACTGTGAGGGAAAAAAGTATTTGATCCCCTGCTGATTTTGTACGTTTGCCCACTGACAAAGACATGATCAGTCTATAATTTTAATGGTAGGTTTATTTGAACAGTGAGAGACAGAATAACAAAAACAATATCCAGAAAAACGCATGTCAAAAATGTTATGAATTGATTTGCATTTTAATGAAGGAAATAAGTATTTGACCCCTCTGCAAAACATGACTTAGTACTTGGTGGCAAAACCCTTGTTGGCAATCACAGAGGTCAGACGTTTCTTGTAGTTGGCCACCAGGTTTGCACACATCTCAGGAGGGATTTTGTCCCACTCCTCTTTGCAGATCTTCTCCAAGTCATTAAGGTTTCGAGGCTGACGTTTGGCAACTCGAACCTTCAGCTCCCTCCACAGATTTTCTATGGGATTAAGGTCTGGAGACTGGCTAGGCCACTCCAGGACCTTAATGTGCTTCTTCTTGAGCCACTCCTTTGTTGCCTTGGCCGTGTGTTTTGGGTCATTGTCATGCTGGAATACCCATCCACGACCCATTTTCAATGCCCTGGCTGAGGGAAGGAGGTTCTCACCCTAGATTTGACGGTACATGGCGCCGTCCATCGTCCCTTTGATGCGGTGAAGTTGTCCTGTCCCCTTAGCAGAAAAACACCCCCAAAGCATAATGTTTCCACCATGTTTGGCGGTGGTTGATGGTGTTCTTGGGGTCATAGGCAGCATTCCTCCTCCTCCAAACACGGCGAGTTGAGTTGATGCCAAAGAGCTCCATTTTGGTCTCATCTGACCACAACACTTTCACCCAGTTCTCCTCTGAATCATTCAGATGTTCATTGGCAAACTTCAGACAGCCCTGTATATGTGCTTTCTTGAGCAGGGGGACCTTGCGGGCGCTGCAGGATTTCAGTCCTTCAAGGTGTAGTGTGTTACCAATTGTGTTCTTGGTGACTATGGTCCCAGCTGCCTTGAGATCATTGACAAGATCCTCCCATATAGTTCTGGGCTGATTCCTCACCGTTCTCATGATCATTGCAACTCCACGAGGTGAGATCTTGCATGGAGCCCCAGACCGAGGGAGATTGACAGTTCTTTTTCTGTTTCTTCCATTTGCGAATAATCGCACCAACTGTTGTCACCTTCTCACCAAGCTGCTTGGCGATGGTCTTGTAGCCCATTCCAGCCTTGTGTAGGTCTACAATCTTGTCCCTGACATCCTTGGAGAGCTCTTTGGTCTTGGCCATGGTGGAGAGTTTGGAATCTGATTGATTGATTGCTTCTGTGGACAGGTGTCTTTTATACAGGTAACAAACTGAGATTAGGAGCACTCCCTTCAAGAGTGTGCTCCTAATCTCAGCTCGTTACCTGTATAAAAGACACCTGGGAGCCAGAAATCTTTCTGATTGAGAGGGGGTCAAATACTTATTTCCCTCATTAAAATGCAAATCAATTTATAACATTTTTGACATGCGTTTTTCAAGATTATGTTGTTGTTATTCTGTCTCTCACTGTTCAAATAAACCTACCATTAAAATTATAGACTGATCATTTCTTTGTCAGTGGGCAAACGTACAAAATCAGCAGGGGATCAAATACCTTTTTCCCCACTGTACATACATACATACATACATATACACAGTTGAAGTCGGAAGTTTACATACACCTTAGCCAAATACAATTAAACTCAGTTTTTCACAATTCCTGACATTTAATCCTAGTAAAAATTCCCTGTCTCAGGTCAGTTAGGATCACCACTTTATTTTAAGAATGTGAAATGTCAGAATAATAGTAGAGAGTGATTTATTTCAGCTTTTATTTCTTTCATCACATAACATCAGACTGTTAAATAGTCACCACTTGCCGGCCTCCACCCAGTACCCTGCCCTGAACTTAGTCACTGTCACTAGCCGGCTACCACCCATACATAGACACACTTTAATAATGTTTACATACTGTTTTACTCATTTCATATGTATGTACTGGATTTTAGTCAATGCCACTCTGACATTGCTTTTCCTAATATTTATATATTTCTTAATTACCTGATTTTACTTTTAGATGTGTGTGTTGTTGTGAATTGTTAGATACTACTGCACTGTTGGAGCTAGGAACAAGCATTTCGCTACACCCGCAATAACATCTGTTAAATCTGTGACCAATAACATCTGTTAAACATGTGACCAATAACATCTGTTAAATATGTGACCAATAACATCTGTTAAACATGTGACCAATAACATCTGTTAAACATGTGACCAATAACATCTGTTAAACATGTGACCAATAACATCTGTTAAATATGTGACCAATAACATCTGTTAAATATGTGACCAATAACATCTGTTAAATATGTGTATGTGACCAATAACATCTGTTAAATATGTGACCAATAACATCTGTTAAATATGTGACCAATAACATCTGTTAAATATGTGACCAATAACATCTGTTAAATATGTGACCAATAACATCTGTTAAATATGTGACCAATAACATCTGTTAAATATGTGACCAATAACATCTGTTAAATATGTGTATGTGACCAATAACATCTGTTAAATATGTGTATGTGACCAATAACATCTGTTAAACATGTGACCAATAACATCTGTTAAACATGTGACCAATAACATCTGTTAAATATGTGTGTGACCAATAACATCTGTTAAACATGTGACCAATAACATCTGTTAAATATGTGTATGTGACCAATAACCTCTGTTAAATATGTGACCAATAACATCTGTTAAATATGTGACCAATAACATCTGTTAAATATGTGACCAATAACATCTGTTAAATATGTGACCAATAACATCTGTTAAATATGTGACCAATAACATGTGTTAAATATGTGACCAATAACATGTGTTAAATATGTGACCAATAACGTGTTAAATATGTGACCAATAACATGTGTTAAATATGTGACCAATAACATCTGTTAAATATGTGACCAATAACATCTGTTAAATATGTGACCAATAACATCTGTTAAATACACTGCTCAAAAAAATAAAGGGAACACTTAAACAACACAATGTAACTCCAAGTCAATCACACTTCTGTGAAATCAAACTGTCCACTTAGGAAGCAACACTGATTGACAATACATTTCACATGCTGTTGTGCAAATGGAATAGACAACAGGTGGAAATTATAGGCAATTAGCAAGACACCCCCAATAAAGGAGTGGTTCTGCAGGTGGTGACCACAGACCACTTCTCAGTTCCTATGCTTCCTGGCTGATGTTTTGGTCACTTTTGAATGCTGGCGGTGCTTTCACTCTAGTGGTAGCATGAGACGGAGCCTACAACCCACACAAGTGGCTCAGGTAGTGCAGCTCATCCAGGATGGCACATCAATGCGAACTGTGGCAAGAAGGTTTGCTGTGTCTGTCAGCGTAGTGTCCAGAGCATGGAGGCGCTACCAGGAGACAGGCCAGTACATCAGGAGACGTGGAGGAGGCCGTAGGAGGGCAACAACCCAGCAGCAGGACCGCTACCTCCGCCTTTGTGCAAGGAGGAGCAGTAGGAGCACTGCCAGAGCCCTGCAAAATGACCTCCAGCAGGCCACAAATGTGCATGTGTCTGCTCAAACGGTCAGAAACAGACTCCATGAGGGTGGTATGAGGGCCCGACGTCCACAGGTGGGGGTTGTGCTTACAGCCCAACACCGTGCAGGACGTTTGGTATTTGCCAGAGAACACCAAGATAGGCAAATTCGCCACTGGCGCCCTGTGCTCTTCACAGATGAAAGCAGGTTCACACTGAGCACATGTGACAGACGTGACAGAGTCTGGAGACGCCGTGGAGAACGTTCTGCTGCCTGCAACATCCTCCAGCATGACCGGTTTGGCGGTGGGTCAGTCATGGTGTGGGGTGGCATTTCTTTGGGGGGCCGCACAGCCCTCCATGTGCTCGCCAGAGGTAGCCTGACTGCCATTAGGTACCGAGATGAGATCCTCAGACCCCTTGTGAGACCATATGCTGGTGCGTTTGGCCCTGAGTTCCTCCTAATGCAAGACAATGCTAGACCTCATGTGGCTGGAGTGTGTCAGCAGTTCCTGCAAGAGGAAGGCATTGATGCTATGGACTGGCCCGCCCTTTCCCCAGACCTGAGTCCAATTGAGCACATCTGGGACATCATGTCTCGCTCCATCCACCAACGCCACGTTGCACCACAGACTGTCCAGGAGTTGGCGGATGCTTTAGTCCAGGTCTGGGAGGAGATCCCTCAGGAGACCATCCGCCACCTCATCAGGAGCATGCCCAGGCGTTGTAGGGAGGTCATACAGGCACGTGGAGGCCACACACACTACTGAGCCTCATTTTGACTTGTTTTGAGGTCATTACATCAAAGTTGGATCAGCCTGAAGTGTGGTTTTCCACTTTAATTTTGAGTGTGACTCCAAATCCAGACCTCCATGGGTTGATAAATTTGATTTCCATTGATCATTTTTGTGTGATTTTGTTGTCAGCACATTCAACTATGTAAAGAAAAAAGTATTTAATAAGATTATTTCATTCATTCAGATCTAGGATGTGTTATTTTAGTGTTCCCTTAATTTTTTTGAGCAGTGTATGTGACCAATAACATCTGTTAAATATGTGTATGTGACCAATAACATTAGATTTGAAAAACTTTGTCGTTAGGAGTGCCTTTGAGACGGCATGCACATGCGCAGTTTGACACGAGAGGCCCATTAGACCCGATGACGAGTTTAGTTGCCAACGTCGCCGTGACATCGCCTACAAGTGTGTTGGAGAAGCAGTTTCAGCCTATCCTCATACTGTACTGTCTTTGATATTATTCTGAACATGCCATTGGTTTGGTAGAACCTCCAGCACCATAGGTGGCAGCACTGGGCCATAAACTACTATGTTTACCGAAACACCATCGAAGTACTGGATCCAGAAGTGGACTTGTTGTAGGCAGGAAGAGGACTTTCCTCAACGAATTGTAGTGAAATTATGTTGCAAAGGTGACCAACCGTTCCGTAGATGGATCTAAATGAAGATGCTGTTAATTTGCGATGTGCACGGACATGCTTGTGTGTTCTCTGCGGCTTGCCTGCAGCAGGAAAGTCGACGCTTGCACGGGCGGTCAACTCTCACACTGTAGAACGAGGGTGGAGGTCCGCTGTCATTTCTTATGATGACTTGATTCCCGATGACGCTTTCAATGTGAAAGAAGTCGAGGATGAAGAGGATATGACGCGCCCGCAGACGGTAATGACGCGTCTGAGTCCTGTTATATCAATGTAGGCTACCGACAGCTGTAAATGCTCAAACTACCCACCTGGAATGTTTTGTGCTGAAATTCAATCAAATCTGCATTGCATTACACCGCCTGTAAACTACTGCAATTAGACAACATTTTTACCTGGGGAATCAAAAGGAAGTTAATTAGTGGTTAAGAGCGTTGTGCCAGTAACCGAAAGGTCTCTGGTTCTAATCCCCGAGCCGACTAGGTGAAAAATCTGTCGATGTGCCCTTGAGCAAGGCACTTAACCCTAATTGCTCCAGTAAGTCGCTCTGGATAAGAGCGTCTGCTAAATGACTTAAATGTAAATGTAAATGTAAATGCTATTTGAAATAGCCGACATATTTTTGTCCGAATGTATTCCTCATGTCACTGTGCCTGCCCATGTCTTTCAGCAAACTAAATGGAAGTTGCACAGACAAGCAGTGCTACAGTGTGTCGAACAGTTCCTACAGAGTCCCACAGAGCTGGGACAGCTAACCCCAAACGCCTACCAGATCGACCAGCGACGCCTGGCGTCGTCTCCTTCACGCCGCTCAGGTCTACGGGACGTCAGTGGGCTCTTCTCAGGCTTACCCTTCACCTTTAGATGGACCACCTCCTCCTCCACCACTCGTCATTCTACTGGACGACAACTTCTACTATCCAAGCATGAGATATGAGGTGTACCAACTGGCCAGGAAACGTATGTTAAATCGATAAGAGAAACTTTGGTTAAACTGTCATCTTATGGGCAGTTCCTAGCTTCAGATTATCTGGCGTACGATGCGATAAAACCCAAGATTTTTGGAGTCCATTACTGGGCGTTACAAGAAAGCGCCATACAAACCGCCGGCATAGATTTGTCAACTAACCTGTTACATTTTAGTCATTTTAGCAGACGCTCTTATCCAGAGCGACTTACAGTTAGTGAGTGCATACATTTTTCATACTGTTCTTGGCAATACTTTCTTCGTTCTTGATTCGGTAAAAAAAAAAAAATTCTTAGAAATGTCCGTTTCCAGTTACAGGTGGTTCTACACGAAAACTCAAAGATGTTTAAATCCTTGTTTTGTTACCGAGTGAGGAGGCTGCCGCACATCTAGCCTTTCCCAGCATCTTTACAGGAACTAGACGTGGCCGCTTGTAGAAGTAGATGACAGCGCGTCACACGGTGCGACCAAAACAAAAGATCTACACAGTTGCAAGATGCATATCTCACTCGATACAAAACATGTCCCACCTAGCAATCTTAAGGTGAATGCACTAACTGTAAGTGGCTCTGGATAAGAGCATCTGCTAAATGACTTAACATGCCAAATGTAAATGTAGAACCACCTGCAACTGGAAACGGACATTTCTAAGATACTTTTTTCACCGAATAAAGTATTGCCAAGAACCTGGTTACTTGACAAATCTATTTTTCCAGTAAATGTTTTTAATTTATTTACTGTGTCAATTGTTCAAACCAGTAGTCATCGTGCATAGAATTGTATGTATGGTTTGTTAAACGTTGAAATCAATGGTTTTTGTTTGGCATACGTCTTAAAGTGAAAAAGTCAGAGTCTCAGCGTAATTCCGTTACAGTGGAATTACGTTATGTGGTCATTTTAATGAGTTGGTCATCGTAGATATTGTTTGTCTACCTTGATATATTTTCTCTTTGAAACAGACTCTGTGGGATTCTGTCAGGTGTACGTTCAGTGTCCTGTGGAGGCCTGCGTCAGGAGAAACCAGCTGAGGCCCCAGCCCTTACCCAGTGACGTTATAGTAGAGATGGCCAAGCGCATGGAGCCTCCCAACCCTCGGAGAAACCCATGGGAGCAGAACAGTGTCACTCTGGACAGCAAAGACCACTTCACCATAGAATACATGTGAGTGAGTCCAGGAAAGAGTCCCCTTACACAAGCAGTCAGACAGGAAATGTGATGTTAACATATAATCCTGTGTTACTATTTATGTAAATGAGTCTTATGTTTCACTGTCTCCTTCAGCCAAAGGTTGGTGAAGGTGATCTCTACGGCGTTGGAGAACCCATTGAGTCCAGTCCAGGACAACACTGAGCGAAAGGTATGTTCTGTTAGTTCGTGGAACCCACTGCCACTTCCACAGGACATCTCTGTGAAACCCTCCTGTATTCTTCAGGAGGCAAAGCAACTTACATTATGGTGATGAGCAATTTTGACCATGTTAACGTGACCTCTGCTGTATCCTATGTTCTGTGGGAGGTTGACCGTCAGAGCTGTGCTGTATCCTATGTTCTGTGGGAGGTTGACCGTCAGAGCTGTGCTGTATCCTATGTTCTGTGGGAGGTTGACCGTCAGAGCTGTGGTGTATCCTATGTTCTGTGGGAGGTTGACTGTCAGAGCTGTGGTGTATCCTATGTTCTGTGGGAGGTTGACCGTCAGAGCTGTGCTGTATCCTATGTTCTGTGGGAGGTTGACCGTCAGAGCTGTGGTGTATCCTATGTTCTGTGGGAGGTTGACCGTCAGAGCTGTGGTGTATCCTATGTTCTGTGGGAGGTTGACCGTCAGAGCTGTGCTGTATCCTATGTTCTGTGGGAGGCTGACCGTCAGAGCTGTGGTGTATCCTATGTTCTGTGCGAGGTTGACCGTCAGAGCTGTGGTGTATCCTATGTTCTGTGGGAGGCTGACCGTCAGAGCTGTGCTGTATCCTATGTTCTGTGGGAGGCTGACCGTCAGAGCTGTGCTGTATCCTATGTTCTGTGGGAGGTTGACCGTCAGAGCTGTGCTGTATCCTATTTTCTGTGGGAGGTTGACCGTCAGAGCTGTGCTGTATCCTATGTTCTGTGGGAGGTTGACCGTCAGAGCTGTGGTGTATCCTATGTTCTGTGGGAGGCTGACCGTCAGAGCTGTGCTGTATCCCATGTTCTGTAGGAGGTTGACCGTCAGAGCTGTGCTGTATCCTATGTTCTGTAGGAGGTTGACCGTCAGAGCTGTGGTGTATCCTATGTTCTGTAGGAGGTTGACCGTCAGAGCTGTGTGTCCAGTGTGATCCACCAGGCTGACCAGGCCTGCAGACGCCTGGTCTCACAGGCCATGCAGGGGGCCAGAGGTCAGTATTCATCCTTACTATGATCCTTAAGGCACACACACTGATAGCGTTTGCCGGCCGAGAGTACTTAGCAACTCTGAACAGCGCCAGCCGTAATTTACAAACCGATTGCAAGCGGAAATGTCGGCAGTCAAGACGCCCACCGGCAGTTGGTCCCTAAAACACACTGTGGCGAACGAACGGCGAACAAAGGGCAGATGAACAGTAGACGGACATTAGGTCTGGTGTGTACGCTCCCTTAAAGGTAGACTCAGCGAGATGACGTTGCATGCACCAAGTAAACACAATATCCGCTCCATTTCCGCAACAACTAAGAGCGTTGAAGCGCGATGCTAAACTTCTCCTCTGTTTTGGTCCCGTACCAACCACGTTGGAGCAGCGTGAAAAAGCAACTCGTGCACATGCCAGATACTCTGTGACTGTGTGAGAGCACGAGAGCAAAGTCTTGCATCGCGCTCATCTCAAAATCTTTGTTACATTTACATTTACATTTACGTCATTTAGCAGACGCTCTTATCCAGAGCGACTTACACCTTATAGCCAGTGGGATCACCACCTTTAATGTTTTTTTTTTTTTTTTTTTTTTTTGGGGTAAGGGGGGGTAGAAGGATTACTTTATCCCACTTGTTGCAACGTCATCTTGCTGAGTCTTACCTTTTAACATAATCAAGAGTTCATAGAGGCAAGGCATGTTTTATGTTTCACAGAGAAAATGAATGATCATGTTTATATTGTAGGTTTCTAAGTAGTACGTTTCTTGACTCACTGCCTCCCTACTTTTTTTATGATCACCAATATATCTCTACTCTTCTTCCTCGATGTTCAGATCATAAACTTCCCCCAGAGAGGATGAGGTCTCTGGCAGCCGAGTTCAATGAATCCAAAACCAGATTTCTCCAGGACCTGCGGAAACAAGTTCTCCACAGCCTTCCCCTAACCCAGGGAGAGAGCATCGAGGTGGAGCAGGTTGTGAACCGAGCCGTGGACGTCTTCCACAAAGAGAAACAGGAAATCATTGCAAGATTCCTTCCTCCTTATGACAGAATAAATGCAACAGAAAATGAGGGATAGATGATCGCCATTATGTAACTTTCATTGATTGTATTGTCTCTTGTTCAATTATTTGTTTACAAATGTGAATATGTTCTTGAATGTATCATTTTCCTTGTAACCTTTTGAGTTGGATATAAATGAAGACACCACACAGTCAGCTCCCTGAAATAGTATTTTAGGATGTAAATAAATAAAAGCAGAGCTTTTGGTGAAGGTGAATTCATCACAAGTTGTAGTTTTTAATAGAAGTAGCTACATTATGGTCTCACAGAAGTTGTTCCTGAGTGGACATAGCTGCATTCTACTCTGATAATTTGTAATAACCACATTGCAATTCAAATACATCTGCTGAACAATTAATCAAAATGGCCACTCAGACTATTTACATTGACCCCCCTCCCCCTTTGTTTTTACACTGCTGCTACTCGCTGTTTATTATCTATGCATAGTCACTTTACCCCGACCTACATGTACAAATTACCTGGACTAACCTGTACCCCGGCACATTGACTCGGTACCGGTATCCCCTGTATATAGCCTCATTATTGTTATTTTATTGTGTTACTTTTTATTTTATTTTTTACTTTAGTTTATTTAGTAAATATTTTCTTAACTCTATTTCTTGAACTGCATTGTTGGTTAAGGGCATTTGACGGTAAGGTAAATACAATTTGACTTGAATTTATTTATTTAAAGGTAGACTCAGCGATATGACGTAGATGCAGAAAGTTAACAGCATAGTGGGTCAATTTCCACAACCACTTAAGAGCGTTGAAGTGCAAGACTCAACTTCTCTGCTGTTGTGGTGCCCTGGCTACCAGGCTGTGAACATGCGCAGACACACAGTGTGTGACTGTGAGAGCAAAGTCTTGCATCTCGCTCATATCTACGGCGTGGCAACGTCATCTCGCTGAGTCTACCTTTAAAGTGGATTTACAGGAAATGAAGGAGATCAAAGAAAAACAAGCAGGAAGAATAAAGGAACATAAAACAGATTGTTAAAAGTCTTATAAATAATAGTGAAATTGTTGAAAATCGTCGGGGGTGGACAGACAGGCACACTCCCACACAGACATCATTTACAAACGCAGTATTTGTGTTTAGTGAGTCCGCCAGATCAGAGGCAGTAGGGATGACAACGTTATATTGATAGGTGTGGGTCTTCCCATTCCACTGAGGCTGGTAACTAATGAACTTATCCTCTGCAGCAGAGGTAACTCTGGGTCTTTCATTCCTGTGGCGGTCCTCATGAGAGCCACTTTCATCATAGTGCTTGATGGTTTTAGCGACTGCACTTGAAGAAACTTTCAAAGTTCTTGAAATGTTCTGTATTGACTGACCTTCATGTCTTAAAGTAATGATGGACTGTCGTTTCTCTTTGCTTATTTGAGCTGTTCTTGCCATAATATGGACTTGGTCTTTTACCAAATAGGGCTATCTTCTGTATACCACCCCTACCTTGTCACAACACAACTGATTGGCTCAAAAGCATTAAGAAGGAAAGAAATTCCACAAATTAACTTATAAGAAGGCTCACCTGTTAATTGAAATACATTCCAGGTCATGAAGCTGGTTGAGAGAATGCCAAGAGTGTGCAAAGCTGTCATCATTCTTTCACTGCAGTTAGATGGGTTATCTGAGAACAGATGAGACCATATACAGTGGGGGGAAAAAGTATTTAGTCAGCCACCAATTGTGCAAGTTCTCCCACTTAAAAAGATGAGAGAGGCCTGTAATTTTCTTCATAGGTACACGTCAACCATGACAGACAAATTGAGAGAAAAAAAATCCAGAAAATCACATTGTAGGATTTTTAATGAATTTATTTGCAAATTATGGTAGAAAATAAGTATTTGGTCACCTACAAACAAGCAAGATTTCTGGCTCTCACAGACCTGTAACTTCTTCTTTAAGAGGCTCCTCTGTCCTCCACTCGTTACCTGTATTAATGGCACCTGTTTGAACTTGTTATCAGTATAAAAGACACCTGTCCACAACCTCAAACAGTCACACTCCAAACTCCACTATGGCCAAGACCAAAGAGCTGTCAAAGGACACCAGAAACAAAATTGTAGACCTGCACCAGGCTGGGAAGACTGAATCTGCAATAGGTAAGCAGCTTGGTTTGAAGAAATCAACTGTGGGAGCAATTATTAGGAAATGGAAGACATACAAGACCACTGATAATCTCCCTCGATCTGGGGCTCCACGCAAGATCTCACCCCGTGGGGTCAAAATGATCACAAGAACGGTGAGCAAAAATCCCAGAACCACACGGGGGGACCTAGTGTCCTTTAGTCTCCTGAGTGGCGCAGTGGTCTAAGGCACTGCATCGCAGTGTTAACTGTGCCACTAGAGATCCTGGTTCGAATCCAGGCTCTGTCGCAGCCGGCCGCGACCGGGAGACTCATGGGCGGCGCACAATTGGCCCAGCGTCGTCCAGGGTAGGGGAGGGAATGGCCGGCAGGGATGTAGCTCAGTTGATAGAGCATGGCGTTTGCAACGCCAGGGTTGTGGGTTTGATTCCCACGGGGGGCCAGTATAAAAAAAAAGATGTATTCACTAACTGTAAGTCGCTCTGGATAAGAGCGTCTGCTAAATGACTAAAATGTAAATGTAAATGTAGTGAATGACCTGCAGAGAGCTGGGACCAAAGTAACAAAGCCTACCATCAGTAACACACTACGCCGCCAGGGACTCAAATCCTGCAGTGCCAGACGTGTCCCCCTGCTTAAGCCAGTACATGTCCAGGCCCGTCTGAAGTTTGCTAGAGTGCATTTGGATCATCCAGAAGAGGATTGGGAGAATGTCATATGGTCAGATGAAACCAAAATATAACTTTTTGGTAAAAACTCAACTCGTCGTGTTTGGAGGACAAAGAATGCTGAGTTGCATCCAAAGAACACCATACCTACTGTGAAGCATGGGGGTGGAAACATCATGCTTTGGGGCTGTTTTTCTGCAAAGGGACCAGCACGACTGATCCGTGTAAAGGAAAGAATGAATGGGGCCATGTATTGTGAGATTTTGAGTGAAAACCTCCTTCCATCAGCAAGGGCATTGAAGATGAAACGTGGCTGGGTCTTTCAGCATGACAATGATCCCAAACACACCGCCCGGGCAACGAAGGAGTGGCTTCGTAAGAAGCATTTCAAGGTCCTGGAGTGGCCTAGCCAGTCTCCAGATCTCAACCCCATAGAAAATCTTTGGAGGGAGTTGAAAGTCTGTGTTGCCCAGCGACAGCCCCAAAACATCACTGCTCTAGAGGAGATCTGCATGGAGGAATGGGCCAAAATACCAGCAACAGTGTGTGAAAACCTTGTGAAGACTTACAGAAAACGTTTGACCTGTGTCATTGCCAACAAAGGGTATATAACAAAGTATTGAGAAACTTTTGTTATTGACCAAATACTTATTTTCCACCATAATTTGCAAATAAATTCATAAAAAATCCTACAATGTGATTTTCTGGATTTTTTTTTCAACTTTTGTCTGTCATAGTTGACGTGTCCCTATGATGAAAATTACAGGCCTCTCTCATCTTTTTAGGTGGGAGAACTTGCACAATTGGTGGCTGACTAAATACTTTTTTCCCCCACTGTATCAATAAGCTGATTAAACAGCAAGATCATTACACAGGTGCACGTTGTGCTGGGGACAATAAAAGGCCAGTCTGTCTCAAGTTTTGAGGGAACTTGCTATTGGCATGCTGACTGCAGGAATGTCCACCAGAGCTGTTGCCAGAGAATTGAATGTTCATTTCTCTACCATAAGCCACCTCCAACGTTGTTTTAGAGAATTTTGCAGTACGTCCAACCGGCCTCACAACCCCAGACCATGCGTAACCACGCCAGCCCAGGACCTCCACATCCGGCTTCTTCACCTGCGGTATCGTCTGAGACCAACCACCTGCACAGCTGATGAAACTGTGGGTTTGCAAAACCATATAATTTCTGCACAAACGGTTAGAAACCGTCTCGGGGAAGCTCATCTGTGTGCTCGTTGTCCTCACCAGGGTCTTGACCTGACTGCAGTTTGGCGTCTTAACCGACTTCAGAGGGCAAATGCTCACCTTTAATGGCAACTGGCACACTGGAGAAGTGTGCTCTTCACGGATGAATCCCGGTTTCAACTGTACCGGGCAGATGGCAGTCGTGTGGGCGAGCAGTTTGCTGATGTCAACGTTGTGAACAGAGTGCCCCATGGTGGCGGTGGGGTTATGGTATGGGCAGGCATAAGCTACGGACAACAAACACAATTGCATTTTATCAATGGCAATTTGAATGCACAGAGATACCGTGACGAGATCCTGAGGTCCATTGTTGTGGCATTCATCTGCCGCCATCACCTCATGTTTCAGCATGATAATACACGGCCCCATGTCGCAAGGATCTGTACACAATTCCTGGAAGCTGAACATTTCCCAGTTCTTCCATGGCCTGCATACTCACCAGACATGTCACCCATTGAGCATGTTTGGGATGCTCTGGATCGACGTGTGTGACAGCGTGTTCCAGTTCCCGCCAATATCCAGAAACTTCGCACAGCCATTGAAGAGGAGTGGGACAACATTCCTCAGGTCACAATCAACAGCCTGATCAACTCTATGTGAAGGAGATGTGTCGCGCTGCATGAGGCAAATGGTGGTCACACCAGATACTGACTGGTTTTCTGATCCACGCCCCTACCTTTTTTTTTAAGGTATCTGTGACCAACATATGCATATCTGTATTCCCAGTCATGTGAAATCCATAGATTGGGGCCTAATGAATTTATTTCAATTGACTGATTTCCTTATATGAACTGTAACTCAGTAAAATCTTTGAAATTGTTACATGATGCATTTCTATTTTTTTGTTCAGTGTAAATCAGAATGTGGATATTTCTACCCTGTGGTATTTCATATCATAACATTACTTTCCCCATAGTCCAATATATATAATTGATTTGGGAGACAATCCTAAACATCTGAGATCACTGCATAGAAAACATAACTCCATTACAGCGCCCACCAGACACTGCTACATCAATCTGGATTTCTAGGTTTTCAGAAAACATACAGGAACTCCTTTAAAATACAATATGAAAAACAAACTCCATTGCTCTCACTCGATCTGTGCAAATCATTTCAATACTCAGAAAGGGTACTGTTACATTACTGATTGTAAGGACCACAATCATTTCCAACAATGCTACAACTGTTATGCGATTCTTTTGAAATACTTTTAAAAAGGCTCAGAAGAATACTTTGGCCTTTCAATCAAGTTTAGTCATGTACGACTTATCAAAGTCTGAATGATTTGGCTCAAACACAAATTGCACTTAAGCTACAGATCATTGTTCAATTAGGAGGTATTTGCTAAATAGCACCAGTTATTATAAATCAGTAATGCTAGCTGAAGGTAAGAAAGGATGTGATTGGCAGCACCTACTAGGAGAAAAAATGGAATCAATCTGAATGTGCAACAGAGAAAACATGGAATCAATCTGAATGTGCAAAAGAGAAAACATGGAATCAATCTGAATGTGCAAAAGAGAAAACATGGAATCAATCTGAATGTGCAACAGAGAAAACATGGAATCAATCTGAATGTGCAACAGAGAACAGTAAAACACAGAGTGAAATAATGTCCAAGCTGAAGCATTAATATGACAGATCTCATTCACTTCAAGCCGTTGATATAATGTTATGTTTACACTCACAATAAAGTGAGATACTAGTAGGTGGCAACACAATGTATAATAAAGCATGTCTGTTTGTCAATGTTGACCACCTATTTGGACCAATGCACATGGTCTTCCTTCATAAGACAAGGTCAAAACTGTTTCAAATCTAGCCACAGCAACCAGATACCTTGCTAATTGCTATTTTACTATAAGTTTAGTCACTCGCATGTAATATCATAAATGTTGATGTAACTAATTCAGTTATAAGAACCTACTTCCTTTAAATTCTCAGATAGCACCGAGGAGGACACATGTTGTATTTTTGACTTTGTTTTGTTTTACCCCATATGTAACTCTGTGTTGTTGTTTTTAATCGCACTGCTTTGCTTTATCTTGGCCAGGTCGCAGTTGTAAATGAGAACTTGTTCTCAACTGGCTTCTTACCTGGTTAAATAAAGGTGAAATAAAAAAATAAAATAAAAAATGTCTCTAACCCTCCGGATTCCTTTCCCATTATAGAAGCATCAATTTCTCATTTAAAAGTAACATCACTCTCTAAGTTATATAATTTAAAAAACAAAATAAATATTGATCAGATTCGCTCTGATCCCAGATTATTATAACCGGAATAAGTTAATGTGCTCTCTGAGACGCCAAACATCGTTTCAAATTCATCTTGGTTGCTTTGGAAGTCAGTCAATGCTTGTGCTGCCCGCGAGCAAAGTGGCAGGCAAAGTCATACTTGTTCCTGCACTTGCAGCCGCAGATATTGCACTGGAAGGGGTTCTCGTAGCCGTGGCAACCCATGTGAATGGTATACATGATGTTGTCCGAGAAGTAGGTGTCGCAGTGCTGGCAGCTGTGCAGCATCTGTGGGTCTGGGTCCTGTGTGCTACCGGGCAGGGCAGGGGTACTGGGCTGGCTGTTACTAATGCTAGCTGAGCTGGTGCGTGTGTGTGTACTGTGCTCACTGCTGGGTTCTGGGTCCACAGGGCTGGGGCTGTAGTTCCTGCTATGGCCTGCAGGGGGCTGGAGGTCCTCGGGGCTGGTTGGGGAGGAGGTATGGTGGTGGTGGTGGTGGTAGTGGTGGTGGGCACCACTTTGACTGGTGGACAAAGACACCGATACTGCAATCGGTGCACCAGATTCCTGCTGGATGAGGAAAGGCTTGACGTCGTGACAGGACAGTCTGTCAGGAGACACAGGGGTCTGGTCCTCTTGGGGGAGGTCGGACAACTGACCTGCCAGCGTAGACAGCTGGTTCAGTGGATTGCTGACCACCATCATGTCACTGTGGACATCCCTGCTGGCCCCGCCTCCTCCTCCTCCTCCTCCAGTCCCATGGTTCTTCTCCATGCTCTCAGACACCTCATGGTTCAGGTAGTCTGGTTTCCCCACAACCATGGAGGGAGGGCTGAAGTCGATGAGGAGGCGTCTGCTGTAGCCTCCCAGCCCACTGTTCTTCTGTAGGACGCTCAGCATCTTCTTCTTGTCGTCGGAGAGGGAGGAGGGCAGCCCCGACCCCTTCGTGGGTAAAAGCTTGTGGCGGCGCCGTCGGTGGTGGGACAGGTTACTGCGGTCGCTGCAGCGGAAGGAGCAGAGGTCACACTTGTAGGGCTTCTCTCCAGTGTGGGAGCGCATGTGGGCCTCAAGGTGGCGCTCGTAGGCAGAGGCGAAGGGGCACAGCTGGCAGTGGTGAGGCTTCTCTCCTGTTAAATCAACCAAGAGGGGTTTATTTGAACGTCTCGGTACATATCCAACGTACATTAAATGTTATGTCACACAATATAAAGTGGTCCTCTGTAGCTCAGCTGGTAGAGCACGGCGCTTGTAACGCCAAAGTAGTGGGTTCGATCCCCGGGACCACCCATACACAAAAAATGTATGCACGCATGACTGTAAGTGGCTTTGGATAAAAGTGTCTGCTAAATGGCATATTATTATTATTTATTATTATAAAACACACGTAAAAAGATAAGATCCTAACTATATGGACCCGTGCAGGGGTTAGACTGACCATCTGGCATTTTGGGCAAATGCCAGACGAGGATGGTAAATTTTACCTGTGTGAATTCTGATGTGCTCTATCAGGCGAGCGGTGCCTTTACTGGCGTAGCTGCAGTAGCTACACTTGAGCTTGCCGTCGTAGGTCCTCTGGAAGCCGTCCACCAGCAGCCCGGAGCGGTCGTCCAGAGAGACTTCCACTGACCCATTCTGATGATCAATCTCCGGGATAGCTGCTGCCACTGGGAGAGGAGAGGAGCCGACAAGACATAGAATTGAATTGAATAGATACTTTATAGTACCCTTTTTCACCGGAAATTGATTCCTGTAACAATACCCAACCTCACACAAAAAGCCTAGGTCTGTAGCTCAAATCACATCTACAACTTATCCGGAAGCATGATTTGTAAAATCACACTTTACATTGACACACTGATCAATTTCCTGGTGAAAAATTGATTCTGGCAGACAATCTAGTCAGAATCCATTAGTGTCAGTCCAGTTTATGTCTGGTGCTTGAGATGCATTAGATCACTTGAGATGCATTAGGCCATCTTTGTTAAGTAAATATCTCCACAATATGGTATCTTAACAGCAAAACCACTTCTTGCTCCTCCAGAGGACCCCTTTTTATTTTTTTTATTATTATTTATTTCACCTTTATTTAACCAGGTAAGAAGCCAGTTGAGAACAAGTTCTCATTTACAACTGCGACCTGGCCAAGATAAAGCAAAGCAGTGCGATAAAAACAACAACACAGAGTTACATATGGGGTAAAACAAAACATAAAGTCAAAAAATACAACAGAAAATATATATACAGTGTGTGCGAATGTAGTAAGTTATGGAGGTAAGGCAATAAATAGGCCATAGTGCAAAATAGTTACAATTTCGTATTAACACTGGAATGATAGATGTGCAAATAGAGATACTGGGGTGCAAATGAGCAAAATAAATAACAATATGGGGATGAGGTAGTTGGGTGGGCTAATTTCAGAAAGGCTGTGTACAGGTGCAGTGATCGGTAAGCTCATTGGCAGCAGAGAACTGGAAGGAATGGCGGCCAAAGGAGGTGTTGGCTTTAGGGATGACCAGTGAGATATACCTGCTGGAGCGCAGACTACGGGTGGGTGTTGCTATGGTGACAGACTACGGGTTAGGTTCCCACACGGCCATATTTCTACGGGTTTTGGATGACAAACAATTTTTTTTAAAACATTACAAAAACATGAAAACAGACCTATTAGGCTATTCCCCGTAGCGCTGGTCCCTGTTCCACTGGTTTAATTTCCCGAATGCTTAGGGAAATTAGGGATATGGCCTATTTTGGACATTTGAAAAGACGCATCATAAAGTCAAGTAAACTTCTTTGATGTGTTCATAACGGGTCTCACCAGCTTGGAGGTGGTCAGGCTCTATCTCCCCACCGACGGAGCCGGAGATCATGTTGACATGGTGTGTTTGCTGTGTCAGGTACTCTTGAAAGTCCTTTATGAAATCCAGAGGCTTTAGATCATCATCCATTTGGCTAGCTAGGTGTATTATGATGACTTCTGATCACCGCGACCTGTAAGATAATGCAATAATAATTGATGGTTAAACATAATGAACCACGTGATAATCATATTGTTACAATTTCCACAATACCACTGCATGTATGCCATAACCTATAGCCCAATATTGGACTAAAGGAGCCTAACGTTACTCCTTAGTCCAAGGAACTTACATGTTCTGCTTAAGGGCGATTTTGGCTCTGGAAGCCAAAACAGCCAAATACTCCATCTAAACGTGAAGCGATTGTCAATTGCGGTACGGTTCTAGAAACATAAATCCCTCTACTTTCATATCACAACAAAATAATTTCACAAATGCAAAACACACATTTACTGTACTGTTTTAATCGGTTTTAACAGTTGCAGCCGACAGTATTTTTCAGTGACAACAGTTTGTGGCGTCTGTCTTCCGTTTCCACACAGGTGTTAGATGCAGATAGCTAATTAGTACAGGTAGTCTTCTGTCTGTTTTCTGTAAACAAGCGCTGTAACATGGAAATATGGCCGTGTGGGAACCTAACCCTATAAAGGTGCATCAATGTAACTTTTTTCCCCGATATGAAAGATAAGGTTATTATGCTTCCAAAACCGTACCGCAAGCTATGCGTGTTAATGTTCAGACCGACCGTCATCCAATGACTCTTAAAATGTAATGATACTGAGAGTCATGATTAAGGGGCTAGCCATAACCATGATCCATTATGTGGGCAGTCAGTCACGATGATAATTATGTTGTCACCAAAAACATCTCATAACAGTGGCGACATGACCTGCAGCAGTTGATACACAGCTCATCACTTCACTACTACCGGCGTTGCTAGCTAGTTAGTATAGTAATGTGCGCTGGACATTTTACTTGCCAGCTGGTCGTCAATCACAGCACCGTTAAAATATATGCGGTAAACTTACGTGTTCCCATCCGTTTATTATGTCAATTCTAAGCCCGATGTCAAGATGGACATTTCCGACCCCTATCTAGAAAAACGAAATGTGTGATGACAAGTTAGCTGGTTGTGTAAAAAACAAAAGAGAGAGAGCAGGGTAGCTACGTTAGCTATGCAACACTAAAATGACTCCCATTTTAGAAGAACATAGCTAGCTGTCAGTGAAAGTTCCTAGTTGGAAATACAACAGCAGAAAGAGAAGGGTTTGCCTAGAGGAACATGTTTATTTGATTAAAGAAGCCCTGCGTATATAATTGAAGACAGGAGTAAGAGCTGATACGTTCTACAAGTGATGATGCGAAACTGTTCAATGGTCACTGTTTCACCCGGTCAATACAAAAGTGAACACACTCACATGTAAACAAGAGAAAACATGGCGTCGCCCTTGATCAGGTGCATCTCTAAGGTGAGACGAATAGTAATGAAAAAACGGTTGCTTCGTTCACATTGTTGTTTTATGATATGTTGTCTTTGTGTAGTTCGTACTTCATTAGAAATACGAACTTAGCTAGCCAGTGTTCTTTTGTAACTTTAAATTACCCCATTGCATAACCTAGCTAGCGTTGGCTAGCTGCATGCTAATAGTAATTACATAGCAAGTTAGCTACTGCCTGCGTCAGTTATACTACAAGTTACTCATGAAGACATGTAATGCTAGTGTCACTGCTTTTATCTTGCCGTATATATCCACCACTCTCTCATATTCACTCATGCTGGAGTATGGATATATTTTGGTTGCCTGACGACTCAAACTGAATTGTTCCGCTGCTCTATTTTCGCTAGCTACATACTGTACTTGATTGGGAGAAGAATGTAACGTCCGTGTGTGGCGTAGTGTTTGACCGCAGGGTAAATCTATTTGAGAATGAGCATCCCTTTTGATTGGAACGAAACCTTCCATACATACAGTATTTGCCCATTGTAGAAGTGCTCAGAAAGTGACTTTTTTTGACCTGAATGCCAAAACATTCAAGAGCTAAAGGTGCTTGACCTATTCTGCATACCCCACCATACCATGAGACATCCATGTCTTCATCACTGGAAAAAAAATAAACGGTTGAGTTTGATATCATAAAAGCTTACAAGGGTTGTCAAACTACTTTATAATTTCTTTAAAAAAAGACATTTTTATATCTTTGTCAATTATCTAAAAACGCGTAAACTCAGAATGTTTTTTCTCCCTACTTGTGCCCACCATTGGTTAAGGCACAACATGCTCTTGAATACAGGGTGGGTGTCATTTCAATCATATAAATTATAGAATGGACCTCTCCCTTCAGACCACTGCAATTTAGCAGGTACACCATCAGGGGTGGTGTGTTCAATAGGGCGATATGGGCGACGCACTGCCAAACGGGAAAAGGAAGGGATTTTTTTTCTAATCAATTATATCACGGCAACAGTAGTTATCAGTGTTGTAATCTAGACGTCTGATCTGCCACAGTGCCACTAAATGTCCAATCAGGCTAAAGTCGTGCTTCAAATGGCCCCCCCCCCCCTTTTGGGGCGATTTCAGTCAGGTTGAAAATCGCCCAGAAGTCTGTCATAGACTCCCATGTAAAATCTATTTTTTTCAAATATCAGAGCTTTCAATACAATCTCTATGGGTTTCTGAGGGCTTGCACTTACGCGCTTTCGTCATACGTAACATAACCATGAACGTAACTAAGAAAAGAGCGGGGTAGCAGCGTCAATCAATTCACTATTACTGTCAAAATGGCTAGGCTTCAGTGCAACTCGATTGTGTCTTTGAAAGAAGTTCCTTTTTGTCGGCGAACAAATGAAGATAAATTGGCAACGAAACAATTAGGACCTCCCAGACCAAATTTAATAATTCAACAGGTTTCTACTAAAGGGGGGAAGTCCTACACCCGAGGATTTTCCAAAAATTGGTACGAACGAAAAACCTGGCTAGCAGGCTGCGATGTAGCTAATGCAGTCTTCTGCTACCCCCTGCTTACTCTTTCACCCTGAAGGCGGCACGGCAGACAGCACCGCTTGGACAGCGACTGGTGTGTAACGGACATGCACCATCTTTCAGGAAAGATTAAGAAACATGAGCTGTCAAAGACCCACATGGATACCTGTTTGAGATTGTCTGCATTGGGGAGAGTGAACATTCCCACTCAACTGGATGAGGGATACAGGCTAGCTGTCCGCCGCCACAACGATGAGGTTAGTGTTGATAATCACAAGTTTACTGGAGAACTGAAACTGACAAGGCTGACAAGATAGGACCCTTTTGTCCATTGTTATTGGATAGGAACATAACTTATAACCAGCTCCTGACCTAAATAGATCTTAGCACAACATTTTACTCAACATATCATATTCCATATTCACTATAACAAATATATTTACTACGACATTAGCAAGAACCGCCACATCCTCAGCCGGCTAATCCAGTGTGTTTTGGGAGTTTTGAGTTAATGCGAGCAAATTGAAATCCACCAACCCTGGTAAGCCACACTTGAGTTCATAATCACTTATACGCCCTGTCTTGGTTGCTGACATTCTTTTTAAAGGTGTAGGTCACATCCAGAAAAATTGAGAATTTTTCAGGGCCGCCACGTACACCATTGAAATTAAAATGTAATTGAAATGTTTATTTCTAATTACTACAACAACTATGGCTGCTGGTCGGTCCACCCACCGTTGAATGGCTACTTAAATGGGAATGTCTATTCTAGAATCTATATTTCTATGATTCCAATAGGTTTCCTATGGAGGATTGACAGGATCATTTAAAACAACAGATATTCCCATTCAAGTCAACATTCTCTGATGTCTGGACCTCCAACCATATTTGAAAGTAGAAATTTCAATTTAATTCCCATTTTAGTACATTTATCAGCCAAAACATTATACCCACCCCGTATTCAAGATCATGTTGTCTCAACCAATGGTGGGGCTACAGCATACGCCAATATGAAGTAAAAAACAGAGTGAACGCGTTTTAGATCATTTATATTTAAGGTGAAAAAATTCATTTTTTTAAATAAAAAAACATTTAGTTCAAGAAATTATAAGTTAGTTTGATAACCCTGTTTTGTAAGCTTTTATGAAATCAAACTCAACCGTTTATTTTTTCCAGCGATGAAGACATGGATGTCTGATGGTATGGTGGGGTATGCAAAATAGGTCACATTTCTCTTGAATGTTTTGGCATTCATGTCCAAAAAGTCATTTTCTGAGCACTTCTACGATGGGCAAATATATTTATGGAAGGTTTCGTTCAAATCAAAAAAGGGATTGAATTCAAATGGATGGCTGCCGTATCAAGGAGTTTGGGTCGCCGGGGAAATATTAGTTGGGATTGAGTAGAGTGGGAACTTTTGGCCTAGACACTCAAGTTGTATCATGTCATCCATCAGCGAAAATGTAACCGTGTAATTTCAGGTTGGTAGGCAGGTGTCCCGGCCATGGAGTGTGTACCAGCAGGGGCTGCGGAACAGATCCACCCAACCAGACGTGTCTGCAGAGCAGGCTGCTGCCCTGGGGGTCTCCCACCCTCCACTACAGACATACTCTGAGGAGGAGGGGATGATGAGGGATGCTGGTGAGTTGGAGCATGCAGGATATACACTAGGCAGAGCAACAAAGGAAATATATATATATATATATATATATATATATATATATATATATATATATATATATATATATATATATATATATATATATATGAGCGCTAAAACCAAACATTTTAATATTTAATAAACATACTGGATCACGCTATGGATTTCTCCATTTGTCATGAATTCTGTTTATGTTCAGTTCATCTAATCACTTGCATTTCATTTTACTGTCCCATATTTGAACAGTGAAAAAGTTTGCACAGGAGCGTCTTACCCCGTTTGTGTCGAAGATGGACGAAAACTCTCATATGGATCCGGAAGTGATAAAGTCACTCTTTGAACAGGGGGTATGTGTTTCTCTCCTTTCCAGGCTATGGTCATTAGGCAAAGACTCCAGCCACCCTAGTCATAGACTGTTCTCTCTGCTACCGCACGGCAAGCGGTACCGGAGCGCCAAGTCTAGGTCCAAGAGGCTTCTAAACAGCTTCTACCCCCAAGCCATAAGACTGCTGAACATCTAATCAAATGGCTACCCAGACTATTTGCATGCCCCCCCCCCCCCTCTTTTACACTGCTGCTACTCTGTTTATTATCTATGCATAGTCACTTTAATAACTCTACCTACATGTACATATAACCTCAATTACCTCGACTAACCGGTGCCCCCGCACATTGACTCAGTACCGGTACCCCCCCTGTATATAGCCTCCCTACTGTTATTTTATTTTACTGCTGCTCTTTAATTATTTGTTACTTTTTTCTTTTCTTTTTTTTTTGGTATTCTTTCTTAAAACTGCATTGTTGGTTAAGGGCTTGTAAGTAAGCATTTCACTGTAAGGTCTACACCTGTTGTATTCGGCGCATGTGACAAATAACATTTGATTTGATTAGAACAAGCGTGAAGTTCATAGGAGCATGTCAAATTGGGGGTAAAATGAAAGCTAAAGCTAAGTGCAGTTATCCTCGCAAGGTGAGGTATTGAAAGGTGATTTTGACCCCTACCTTTTGGAGAAAAAAAAGTATTGCTTGTTAAACAAAATTGAATTTTCTGAGCAGTTGTATTAGTAGAAAATAATATAATTGACAATTTTTTTGAGCATACAATATAGCTCAGTATTTGAATTATTTATCTTATACAGTCATTTTTGCTCCTCTTGATCAAGGGTGTCAATAATTTCAGACCCACGGTGTCTTTAAGATATTTTAAATTTTCTCTCCCTCATGAGGAAGGATAATGAATGTTCACAGAAATAACAAGTAAAGGTAGATCTACCAATTAGTTAGTGTTTTTACTGATATACGTTTTGTTTATGAATTATTAAGTGATTAAAAGTGTAATTCTGTTACCAAATTAAGTCACAGAATTACTGCAATTGAATTGGCTACAACGGCAAATCATAGTAGTCACCTGCTACTGTCCTCCTTCCACTGGTATACTGTGATGTTCAGCTCATAGGGTCTCCTGCCACTGTCCTCCCTTCCACTGGTATACTGTTATGTTCAGCTCATAGGGTCTCCTGCCACTGTCCTCCCTTCCACTGGTATACTGTTATGTTCAGCTCATAGGGTCTCCTGCTACTGTCCTCCTTCCACTGGTATACTGTTATGTTCAGCTCATAGGGTCTCCTGCTACTGTCCTCCTTCCACTGGTATACTGTTATGTTCAGCTCATAGGGTTTCCTGCTACTGTCCTCCCTTCCACTGGTATACTGTTATGTTCAGCTCATAGGGTCTCCTGCTACTGTCCTCCTTCCACTGGTATACTGTTATGTTCAGCTCATAGGGTCTCCTGCTACTGTCCTCCTTCCACTGGTATACTGTTATGTTCAGCTCATAGGGTCTCCTGCTACTGTCCTCCTTCCACTGGTATACTGTTATGTTCAGCTCATAGGGTCTCCTGCTACTGTCCTCCCTTCCACTGGTATACTGTGATGTTCAGCTCATAGGGTCTCCTGCTACTGTCCTCCCTTCCACTGGCATACTGTTATGTTCAGCTCATAGGGTCTCCTGTTACTGTCCTCCTTCCACTGGTATACTGTTATGTTCAGCTCATAGGGTCTCCTGCTACTGTCCTCCTTCCACTGGTATACTGTTATGTTCAGCTCATAGGGTCTCCTGCTACTGTCCTCCCTTCCACTGGTATACTGTTATGTTCAGCTCATAGGGTCTCCTGCTACTGTCCTCCCTTCCACTGGTATACTGTGATGTTCAGCTCTTAGGCCAAACTGTTTTCTTTCTCTTTCTGTTGTCTGGTGGTCGAAGCAAGACTGTCCAGAATGTTTTCACAATCTTACTTACTGACACCTACCCTCGTTCCATTTACTGTAGCAAGCATCCTCACCCACTGCAATTTGTCAGTCCGCCCTGGCCTTGATTTCAACGTCCACAGATGTAGATTTTTGATTGCACAGTATAATGTACTGCACTGAACATATCTACTGTACTGAACTATACTGTGCTGTACTGTGATGTCCAAACCTGTGAAACATTAGACATCTATGATTGGTTCAGATTTGGTCTGGTCCGGACCAACCAAATTTGGTCTTGTTTGGGGACCCAAATATGCAAAGGAGATTATTATCCATGAAGAGAATGATATTATTCATATCCATAATTATGCATTTCTGTAGAATACAGATCAGGGACCCATGATGTAATTCCGTTACCGTAATTCTGTTACCTGATGTAAATCCACTTAACTTAGTGTAGTTCAATAACCAAAATATATTTTAACAAATTAAGTGGAGTCGGCTGATACCTGATTTCTTTCTGCAGACATCTTTGAATCTTAATTCGGAACAGACACTGAGTGTACAAAACTTTCCGTTACATAGACTGACCATGTGAATCCAGGTGAACGCTATGGTCCCTTATTGATGTCACTGTGTTAAATCCACTTCAATCAGTGTAGATGAAGGGGAGGAGACAGGTTAAAGAATGATGTTTAAGCCTTGAGACATAGATTGTGTATGTGTGCCATTCAGAGGGTGAATGGGCAAGACAAAATATTTAAGTGCCTTTGAACGGGGTATGGTAGTAGGTGCCAGGCGCACCGGTTTGAGTGTGTCAAGAACTGCAAAGCTGCTGGGTTTTTTCAGCTCAACAGTTTCCCATGTGTATCAAGAATGTTCCACCACCCAAAGGACATCAGCCAACTTGACACAACTGTGGGAAGCATTGGAGTCAACATGGGCCAGCATCCCTGTGGAGTCCATGCCCCGATGAATTGAGGTTGTTCCGAGGGGAAAAAGGGGGTTGCAACTCAATATTAGGAATGTGTTCCTAATGTTTTGTACACTCAGTGTATATTTGAGTTTTTGGAAAGCGTTACCTAACTTTGCATCGGCACAGTTCTGCTAGAGAATTTATTTTTGTAAAATGTTCAATGGAAATTGTTAAAATTAGTCCTTGTGCATAGAGTTGTATGTTTGTTAACCTTTGTAAATAAATAGTTTTTGTATGGTAACATTTGGAAATCTCAGCATAATTTCTGTTATCGTTGAATTGCCCCTAACCCTAACCTCCGTCATGTTCATTAGACACCAAACAGAAGAAAATGGACTAAAACAGGAGAGAGACTACCTGGACATGAACGTTCTTATTCTGTATTAAAGCGTTTAGCTACAGTGTGCCCTCCTGAACACTCCCCTGTTGTACGTACTTGAGTATTTCCCATGAATTTGTCAGATCTTTCACATTCCCGAGTGGCGCAGTGGTCTAAGGCACTGCATCGCAGTGCTAACTGTGCCACTAGAGATCCTGGTTCAAATCCAGGCCTGGCCGCGACCGGGAGACCCATGGGGCGGCGCACAATTGGCCCAGCGTCGTCCAGGGTAGGGGAGGGAATGGCCGGCAGGGATGTAGCTCAGTTGGTAGAGCATGGCGTTTGCAACGCCAGGGTTGTGGGTTCGATTCCCACGGGGGGCCGGTATGAAAAGAAAAATAATGTATGCACTCACTAACTGTAAGTCGCTCTGGATAAGAGCGTCTGCTAAATGACTAAAATGTAAAATGTAACTTCCCAGCTGATGGGCATTGAGATCGACCCAGAGTACGGAGGCACCGGCTCCACGTTCTTCTCCTCCATCCTGGTCATTGAGGAGCTGGCCAAGGTGGACGCCTCCGTGGCCGTGCTATGTGACATCCAGAACACCCTCATCAACACGCTCTTCGCCAAGCTGGGGACCGCAGCCCAGAAAGAACAGTACCTCAGCCGACTGTCAACAGACATGGTGAGTGACTTAACAGATTGCATGTTGTTGTATTGATTTTATTAAACAGGTTTCTAGCCTCATGGGTCTTTCCTGGTTTAATTACAGTTAGAATATAAAACACTAGCCGAGAGGATAAAATGTGGCCTGTGTGTTTTGATTTATCATACAAAGGGTGTACTAGTAAGTTTGAATGAAGCTTCTGATCATGTAGAGCGAGCGTCTCTTGATTATAACCAGTAGAGGGAGCTACTGGTTCACAACACATTTAACATACCTACAGTTGACCGTCAGAAGAAGATATTCACACCCTTTGACTTCTAACAGATTGTGTTGTGTTACAGCCTGAGTTTTAAACTGAGTTGAGATGTGTTGTTGTGTCACTGGTCTACACACTATTACTACATAATATCAGAGTGGAATTATGTTTTTACAATTATGTTCAGGAGTCAAAAAGTGCCTAACAAGTCACACAATGAGTTGCATGGACTTACTCTGTGTGCAATGATAGTGTTTAAGATTATTTTTGAATGACTTCCTCATCTCTGTACCCCACACACACAATTATCTGTAAGGTCCTTCAGTCGAGCAGTGAATTTCAAACACAGATTCAACCACAAAGACCAGGGAGGTTTTCCAATGGTTCGCAAAGAAGGGCACCTATTGGTAGATGGGTAAAAATAAAAAAAGCAGACGCTGAATATCCCTTTGAGCATGGTGAAGTTATTAATTACACTTTGGATGGTGTATCAATACACCCAGTCACTACAAAGATACAGGCGTCCTTCCTAACTCAGTTGCCAGAGAGGAAGGAAACCGCTCAGGGATTTCACCATGAGGCCAATGGTGACTTTAAAACAGTTACAGAGTTTAATGGCTGTGATAAGAGAGAATTGAGGATGGCTCAACAATATTGTAGTTACTCCACAATACTAATCTAAATGACAGAGTGAAAAGAAGGAAGCCTGTACAGAATACAAATATTCCACAACATGCATCCTGTTTGCAACAAGGCACTAAAGTAATACTGTAGAAAATGTGGCAAAGCAATTAATGTTTTGGCTGATAAATGTACTAATATCGGTTGTTTAAAATGATACTGTCAATCCTCCAAAGGAAACCTATTGAAATCATAGAAATAGACATCATAGAACAGACAATACCATTCAAGTTGTCATTCAACGGTGGGTGGAACGGCAGCCATATTTGTGGTAGTAATTAGAAGTAAAAATTTCAATTTAAATGTAAAGTTCAATGCTGCACCAGCTCAATTTCAGTGGTCTGAAGGGATAGGTCCATTCTATAATTTATATTTCTATGATTGAAATGACACCAACCCTGTATTAAAGAGCATGTTGTGTCTCAACCGATGGTGGGAACAAGTAGGGTCTAAGCAACAATATATGAGAACATGAAGAAACAAATCAGAGTTTACGTATTTTTAGATGGGTGAGAGAAAAAACAGTCAATTAAATCCGGTTTTGAATTCAGGCTGTAAGACAACTAAATGTGGACTAAGTCAAGGGCAATGTTCCCTCTAAACTGCGCGCACTTCCTCCAGGAAACGCCGCGCAGGGGAAACGCCGTGCCGCCACGCAGATACGCAAGAGATTGAACTTCACTGAGTTCGCTCCATTAGTTTGCACTATATATATAAACGCTTTTTCTATGATCGAATCAACATTATATCAGCCCCCTTTTTCAATGCAACAAACCAAAACAAATCTAACTTTGCAAGACTGAGTCTGTGATTTTGTTGTAGTTGTAGGCAGAGCACAACGGAGTAGAATCCTATTGGCGGGAGGAGCCCACAAGCGGTCTTTCAATCACCCGCGAGTGGATGAGCTTTTCAGATCAGAGCCGCGCGTCTGCACATTTGTTGATATTCTTTGCTAGTTGGCGAGTTATCAGCCCAGTTATAGGTAAGTATAGGTCAGCAATGGGGAGTTCCTGCTTCCTACGAGAGCACAAAACGTGTAGGCTACATTTCAAGCTGTCTTTGAAAAGACAGTCAGGTAAAAAGCTTATGGCTTAATTAAAGGGACAGTGTTGTATTTTGAGACAGGCTTGAATATGCAAATAAGCCAGGAGACAGAGGGGAAGCCTACATCTCTGTATGTTAATAATAATTAATGTTATGTTGTAAAGTGGTTTCTTGCATCATACAATGCAATTTACAGTCACCTATTTGGCCCATGGTGTTTTAAAAAAAATCATGAATTAATGTCAAGCCCTTCATAAAATAAAAACGTTTTTTTTTTTTTTTTTTTTTGCAAGTACCGCCTTTAAACCACTAAGCTACTGCGCTCATAAAATCTAAAGCTAATTTCATGTGAATATGCTTACATTTCTCCTATTGGTTTGTGTTGTAGGCCTACATTTGCCAGTACCGAAATCCTGGTTGGCCTACTGCTAAAACTGTCAGGCTGACAGGCCTACCTTTGCTCCTGCTAAACTGTCAGGATAAGGCGTCTGCTAAAACTGATTTCAGGATACAGCCTATTGGTATGTAGCTAATATGTCAGTACACATCTGTTGGCTACTGTCTAAAACTGTCAGGTACAGCCTGTTGGCTACTGTCTAAAACTGTCAGGATACAGCCTGTTGGCTACTGTCTAAAACTGCAGATACAGCCGTTGCTACTGTCTAAAACTGTCAGGGTACAGCCTGTTGGCTACTGTCTAAAACTGTCAGGATACAGCCTGTTGGCTACTGTCTAAAACTGTCAGGGTACAGCCTGTTGGCTACTGTCTAAAACTGTCAGGGTACAGCCTGTTGGCTACTGTCTAAAACTGTCAGGATACAGCCTGTTGGCTACTGTCTAAAACTGTTAAGGTACAGCCTCAGTGTTCACTGGAAACATGCACCGGAAGTTGAACAAAATTCTCACAATGTTCAAGTTTCCGCTCACAAGACATACAATTTGCTCAGTGCCCCAAAACATTTGAGGGAACATTGGTGAAGGGGGTATGAATCCTTTCTGAAGGCACTGTGTCCCATCCATGTAATGATACTAATAGCCTGTTGTCCTGTACTGTAGGTTGGTAGTTTCAGATCTATCTCCTCCATGTAATGATACTAATAGCCTGTTGTCCTGTACTGTAGGTTGGTAGTTTCTGCCTGTATGAAGCCCGAGTGGTGGAGCGATCTTCTCTCATGAAGAACTGCCGTGCTGTACTAACGGTGGACTATTCAGATCTCTCCTCCCTGATGTTCCAATAGCTGTTGTCAGTATGATAGTTGGGTTGTTTTCTCTGGTAGATGCCAATACCGTTGTCCTGTACTGCTGTTGGAGTTCAACCCCGCCAGTCAAAACTAACAACATGTTCACTACAGGTTGTTCTTCATTATCACTCCCGAGTACGTACTTAAAAGCCTGTGTCCTGTACTGAGTGGTAGTTTATTATTCGCCATTATGCAATAGGTTTCTACTCGTTTTGGAGTTTCTGTCTTCTCCTTCCATGTAATGTACTAACCCTGATTGTCCTGTCTATGGTTGGTATTTAGTTATTTCCAAATCGATACATGCCTGTTGTCTGACGTAGGTTGGTATTCAATCTATCTCCTCTGTATGACTAAACCTGTTGTCCGTACTGTAGGGGAGCAGATCGATCCCTCCTGTACTGTAGGTTGGTAGTTTCTGCCTGTCAGAAGCAGAGTCGGGGAGCGATGCCTTCTCTCTGAAGACGCGCGCTGACAAACACGGGGACTATTACCTCCTCAATGGTTCCAAGATGTGGATCAGTAATGCAGAGCATGCTGGGGTGTTTCTGGTGATGGCCAACGTGGACCCGTCTGCTGTGAGTTCAAACCCACGCCAGTCACAACAACAACAACAACAACAACAGGGTCTTCTTCATTAGGGCACACCGAATACCGTTACATTTTAAAAACGCTGTGCAACGGAAAATGAAAACGGTAATTTATTATTGGACAAGTTCAGATAGTTCACTCTGTTTTGGAGTTTTTTTTTCTTCCGTTTCATGTCTAATGTACGTAACCCTGATTTCCAGGCCTCATGGTCGGGTAACTTAGTTATTTCAAATCCTTCCAGCCTGAGTGGCGCAGTGGTCTAAGGCACTGCATCACAGCCTCTAGCTGTGCCACTAGAGATCCTGGTTCGAATCCAGGCTCTGTCGCAGCCGGCCGCGACCGGGAGACTCATGGGCGGCGCACAATTGGCCCAGCGTCGTCCAGGGTATGGGAGGGAATGGCTGGCAGGGATGTAGCTCAGTTGATAGAGCATGGCGTTTGCAACGCCAGGGTTGTGGGTTCGATTCCAACGGGGGGCCAGTATGAAAAAATTAATAATAATGTATTCACTAACTGTAAATCGCTCTGGATAAGAGCATCTGCTAAATTACTAAAATGTAAATGTGGTAGTTGTGGTAGTGTTTGTCTACTGGCTGTAGGGGAGTTTGATATGTCCTGTTGAAAGGTAGCTCCTAGGAAGCAGCTCCTTCCTGGTTTACACCCTGCTGGAACCTGTGTCTGTGACCAAATAAAGTTTGATTTGATTTGTATGAAACAGGAAATGACGGTATCTTCCTCCTGGTTGACAGGGTCACAGAGGCATCACCTGCTTCATCGTGGACAGAGACGCAGAGGGGCTTCAGATCGGCAAGAAGGAGAACGGGTTGAACTCTTCAACTGTCTCTCAACCTGGATAACATCAGGTAGGTAGCCTTCAACTGTCCTCTCACCTGGATACATCAAGGTAGGTATCCTCTTCAATCTGGAAAACTCAGGTAGGTGCCCTTCAGATCCGCCTCTCAACTGGATAACAATCAGGTCTGAGTAGCCTCTTCAACCTGTCCTCTCAACCTGGATAACATCAAGGTAGGTAGCCTCTTCAACCTGTCCTCTCAACCTGGATACATCAAGGTAGGTGCCTCTTCAACCTGTCCTCTCAACCTGGATAACATCAAGGTAGGTAGCCTCTTCAACCTGTCCTCTCAACCTGGATAACATCAAGGTAGGTAGCCTCTTCAACCTGTCCTCTCAACCTGGATAACATCAAGGTAGGTAGCATCTTCAACCTGTCCTCTCAACCTGGATAACATCAAGGTAGGTAGCCTCTTCAACCTGTCCTCTCAACCTGGATAACATCAAGGTAGGTAGCCTCTTCAACCTGTCCTCTCAACCTGGATAACATCAAGGTAGGTAGCCTCTTCAACCTGGATAACATCAAGGTAGGTAGACCTCTTCAACCTGGATAACATCAAGGTAGGGACCTCTTCAACCTGTCCTCTCAACCTGGATAACATCAAGGTAGGTAGCCTCTTCAACCTGTCCTCTCAACCTGGATAACATCAAGGTAGGGACCTCTTCAACCTGTCCTCCTCAACCTGGATAACATCAAGGTAGGAAGCCTCTTCAACCTGTCCTCTCAACCTGGATAACATCAAGGTAGGTAGCCTCTTCCAACCTGTCCTCTCAACCTGGATAACATCAAGGTTAGGTAGCCTCTTCAACCTGTCCTCTCAACCTGGATAACACAAGGTAGGTACCTCTTCAACCTGTCCTCTCAACCCTGGATAACATACAGGTAGGTAGGCCTCTTCAACCTGTCCTCTCAACCTGGATAACATCAAGGTAGGTAGCCTCTTCAACCTGTCCTCTCAACCCTGGATAACATCAAGGTAGGTAGCCTCTTCAACCTGTCCTCTCAACCTGGATAACATCAAGGTAGGTAGCCTCTTCAACCTGTCCTCTCAACCTGGATAACATCAAGGTAGGTAGCCTCTTCAACCTGGATAACATCAAGGTAGGTAGCCTCTTCAACCTGTCCTCTCAACCTGGATAACATCAAGGTAGGTAGCCTCTTCAACCTGTCCTCTCAACCTGGATAACATCAAGGTAGGTAGCCTCTTCAACCTGGATAACATCAAGGTAGGTAGCCTCTTCAACCTGGATAACGTCAAGGTAGGTAGCCTCTTCAACCTGGATAACATCAAGGTAGGGACCACACACATTTTAAATATGTACAAATATAGACAGTAAGTCCAACAAGCAGCCATGAAATGTTGAAGCTGATATGCACCAACCTGTCCATCAGATCAGAAGCAGGTTCCTTTAATGGGAGAATGGTAATGGATGTATATAATATGACCAGTATAATAATGACTCTACCTTCTAGCTGTTTATATATCCTCAACTGGAAATGTGTCTGTACTCTCTAGAAGTGGAAATGTTTATTGGATCCATATTTTATATTCTGTCTATATATTTTGTAAGGCAGAACCCCATTTAGTCGACTCGTCGGTAGGCTGTTGGTCGACAGAGATTTATTTTAGTCGAGCAGTCTCAAATTCTTATATATATTTTTTTATTGGCATACAAGACACCTGTGTGATTCGCGTCTGTCTGAGTGGACTAATCCATTGCGGAGGCCGTGGGGATGGCATAGTCCATCACTCTAAGACGTGATACTGAAATTATATATGGTTATATTAGGTAAAAAATAATGGTGCAACACTAATAAAAATAATATTATTTTATAACGAATGCGCTTTCTCCCTCGTTGGATAGCTGTCGCTGTCCGCGATTCTGAACCATGATCTTCAGTGCGCCATTGAATTTGCGCCTTTCCCTAGACCATGTTGCTATGTGCAAAGTTAACCAGCATATTGGTGTTGAGAACAATGTGGCGGAGGCAGCAGCGGAGTTGGGAGACTAGAACAGCTCTTGCCTTAATTGTCTAAGAAAAGTGTAGAGGGAGGAAACCCTAATTAGGGCTATAATCAATAACTGTTAAATGTTCCTGGCTTTATAAATCATCCATATCTACAGAAATAAGACAGATCCTGCTTCTGTTGCCTGTTTCAGTGTTTGTTTAATAGCCTACTGAGTCCGTGAGCACCAAGCCTCACGCAACCACCACATGTAGGATAAAGCGATTTCACAACTTCTGTAATATTATGCTGTAATAAAGGCTTTATTAGAATAGACTCTCTGGGATTACTTATCATTTATTTTATTTATTTATTATTTATTTCGCTCCTAGACCCTCCTTTATCTAGATCTCCTTCTTATTGTTATGATGACGATGATCATTATAGTAAGTCATGTCGTTATCATTAGTAGTCTTAGTATAGCAGCCTTGTATAACCACCATGGAGCTGCCTAAGAGGGCGTCCTGTTTAGTGTTAATACCGTAACTAATCTAGGCTTACACTGAGTGGACAAAACATTAGGAACACCTCTCTAGTATTGAATTGCACCCCCCCCCCCCCCCCTTTTGCCCTCAGAACAGCCTCAATTCGTCGGGGCATGGACTCTACAAGGTGTCGAAAGCGTTCCACAGGGATGCTGGCCCATGTTGACTCCAATGCTTCCCACAGTTGTGTCAAGTTGGCTGGATGTCCTCTGGGTGGTGGACCATTGTTGATACACACAGGAATCTGTTGAGCGTGAAAAACCCAGCAGCGTTGCAGTTCTTGACACAAACCGGTGCGCCTGGCACCTACTACCATACCCTGTTCAAAGGCACTTAAATATTTTGTCTTGCCCATTTACCCTCTGAATGGCACACATACAAAATCTATGTCTCAAGGCATAGAAATCTGTCTTTAACCTGTCTCCTCCCCTTCATCTACACTGATTGAAGTGGTTTTAACAATTGACATCAATAAGGGATCATAGCTTCACCTGGATTCACCTGGTCAGTCTACGTCCTGGAAAGAGCGGGTGTTCCTAATGTTTTGTCCACTCAGTGTATAAGGCCAGCATTTCATCAACTTCACTGTGGAAATGGGGATATGTTGATATGCTTCAGTTTGCTGCCATTTGAAAATAGCTCACATTAATATATGTAGCCTTAGAAATAAGGTTCATGAAATCAATAACTTACTAACATCAGATAACAACATTCATATATTAGCCATTTCTGACACTCACTTTGATGATACAGCAAGAGACAGGAATGTTCCTAATGTGTTGTCCACTGTGTGTATATATATACAGTGGGGAGAACAAGTATTTGATGCACTGCCGATTTTGCAGGTTTTCCTACTTACAAAGCATGTAGAGGTCTGTAATTTTTATCATAGGTACACTTCAACTGTGAGAGACGGAATCTAAAACAAAAATCCAGAAAATCACATTGTATGATTTTTAAGTAATTAATTTGCATTTTATTGCATGACATAAGTATTTGATCACCTACCAACCAGTAAGAATTCCGGCTCTCACAGACCTGTTAGTTTTTCTTTAAGAAGCCCTCCTGTTCTCCACTCATTACCTGTATTAACTGCACCTGTTTGAACTCGTTACCTGTATAAAAGACACCTGTCCACACACTCAATCAAACAGACTCCAACCTCTCCACAATGGCCAAGACCAGAGAGCTGTGTAAGGACATCAGGGATACAATTGTAGACCTGCACAAGGCTGGGATGGGCTACAGGACAATAGGCAAGCAGCTTGGTGAGAAGGCAACAACTGTTGGCGCAATTATTAGAAAATGGAAGAAGTTCAAGATGACGGTCAATCACCCTCGGTCTGGGGCTCCATGCAAGATCTCACCTCGTGGGGCATCAATGATCATGAGGAAGGTGAGGAATCAGCCCAGAACTACACGGCAGGAACTGGTCAATGACCTGAAGAGAGCTGGGTCCACAGTCTCAAAGAAAACCATTAGTAACACACTACGCCGTCATGGATTAAAATCCTGCAGCGCACGCAAGGTCCCCCTGCTCAAGCCAGCGCATGTCCAGGCCTGTCTGAAGTTTGCCAATGACCATCTGGATGATCCAGAGGAGGAATGGGAGAAGGTCATGTGGTCTGATGAGACAGAAATAGAGCTTTTTGGTCTAAACTCCACTCGCCGTGTTTGGAGGAAGAAGAAGGATGAGTACAACCCCAAGAACACCATCCCAACCGTGAAGCATGGAGGTGGAAACATCATTCTTTGGGGATGCTTTTCTGCAAAGGGGACATGACGACTGCACCGTATTGAGGGGAGGATGGATGGGGCCATGTATCGCGAGATCTTGGCCAACAACCTCCTTCCCTCAGTAAGAGCATTGAAGATGGGTCGTGGCTGGGTCTTCCAGCATGACCACGACCCGAAACACACAGCCAGGGCAACTAAGGAGTGGCTCCGTAAGAAGCATCTCAAGGTCCTGAAGTGGCCTAGCCAGTCTCCAGACCTGAACCCAATAGAAAATCTTTGGAGGGAGCTGAAAGTCCGTATTGCCCAGCGACAGCCCCGAAACCTGAAGGATCTGGAGAAGGTCTGTATGGAGGAGTGGGCCAAAATCCCTGCTGCAGTGTGTGCAAACCTGGTCAAGACCTACAGGAAACATATGATCTCTGTAATTGCAAACAAAGGTTTCTGTACCAAATATTAAGTTCTGCTTTTCTGATGTATCAAATACTTATGTCATGCAATAAAATGCAAATTAATTACTTAAAAATCATACAATGTGATTTTCTGGATTTTTGTTTTAGATTCCGTCTCTCACAGTTGAAGTGTACCTATGATACAAATTACAGACCTCTACATGCTTTGTAAGTAGGAAAACCTGCAAAATCGGCAGTGTATCAAATACTTGTTCTCCCCACATATATATATATATATATATGGGCTACTGTATCAATCATTAATTTGTTCATGTCATCCCAACATACGAGTCATTCATGCTTTAGAAATGCAATCAAGCATTGTAGTTTTTAAATGAAATAACAAAGGGAGCCTTGAATAATGAAACTGCAATATGTCAGCAATGTTTTAGTAATAAAGGCTTTTACAAAAACAATTCCATTAGAACAGACTCTCTGGTAGCTTATTGTGTTAGTGTTGTTGACAGTGTTCCAAATGGTCAGATAATAATAATAATAATAATAATAATAATAATAATAATATTATTGTAATCTAACCTGTTGGGCCTTTTTCTTGATCTCCAGTAGTTTCCTCAACTAAATCAGATGTGACTTCCCCTTTCCCTCCTGAGCAACCAGTAAACATTCCCCCTGTTTTCAAGTTTATTATTCACATCCTCCATTTTGCTGTCAATGTGTCGGGGTGTTCGGAGTTTGTTACAACCAACTTATAGTGATTTATGATCGGCTATAGGTCAGGCCCTATTGGTCACGTCAAGAGAACAAGGGTTGAGGGAGTAGACGGATTTAGTCAGGCCCTATTGGTCACGTAAAGAGAGCAAGGGTTGAGGGAGTAGACGGATTTAGTCAGGCCCTATTGGTCACGTAAAGAGAGCAAGGGTTGAGGGAGTAGACGGATTTAGTCAGGCCCTATTGGTCCCAAGAGAAACCCAAAGGTTTAGGGAGTAAAAGGATTTTTGTCCCGCCCCATTGGTTTACGTAAAGGGAGCAGGGGTTAGGGAGTAGACGGGGTTTTTGTGGGGCCCCATTGGTCAATAAAGAGGCAAGGGTTTTTAGGGAGTAGATGGATTTAGACGGCCAATGACGGATTTAGAAAAAAACTTTTCGTAGGGGAAAAACAAAAAGAAAAACCCAGAAATGGCCCGTAAAGGGTGTTTTTAGCTTTTTTCCCCCCAAAGGTGATAAACTCTTATGGGGGCGCCCTTGGGCGCTGCCCGGCCGGGAGGAACCCCGGGGATAAACTCTTATTTTTTTGGGCGGGGCCCTTTTTTGGGGTTTGGGCCCCTGCGCAGGGGGGGGAACCACGGTGGGTTAAAATCCCCATAGGCGCCTTTGGGCGCGCAGCAGGGAGGAACCCTGTGAAAAACTCTATAGGGTTTGGTTGGGATGGTCCCGCCTTTTGCCGGGGGCGGGAAACCCCGGTGATAAACTCTATAGTGGCGCCTGGTCGCTGCAGCAGGGAAGGGGAAACCCCGGTGAAAAAATTATAGTGGCGCCCCTGCCGGGAAATGTCGCTTGGGGCCGGAAGGGAAAGGGCCACGGTGATAAACTCATAGTGGCGCCTTTGGGCCGGGTGCACAGGGGGGAAAGGAAAAACCGGGGTTTTCAGCAAAACCCCGGGATAAAAAACCCAATTTGGGGCCTTTGGGCCTGCAGCAAAGGGGGGAACCACGGTGATAAAAACCTATAGGGGGGCCTGGCCCCTGCAGCAAAGGCCCCGGAAAAGGGGGGGCGTCAAAAAACCCCCGGGCCGGGGGGGTTTTGGGTTAAAAAATCCCATAGTGGGGCCTTTTGGTTTGCTGCACCGGGAGGAACCACGGTGATAAACTCTATAGTGGCGCCTGGGCGTTCAGCGGGAGGAAAACCCCGGGGGGAAAACTCTATAAATGGGGCCTGGTTGCTGCCCGGGGGGAAGGAAAAAAGGGCCGGGGGGCTTAGGGACCCGGTGATAAACTCTTTCCCCCTTAGTGGGGTTTTAAACCTGTCGCCCCGCAGCAGGGAGGGAACCCCGGTGAAAACTCTATATTTGGGGCCTGGGGCCTTTCAGCAGGGAGGAACCACGGTGATAAAACTCTATAGTGGCGCCTGGGCCTGCAAGGGGGGGAGACGAGGCTTTAGCACCACGGTGAAATTTTGGGGGGGAAAAATTCTTAATTGGGCCTGTCGCTGCAGCGGGGGAGAGCGAGACAAAGTGCACCCGTCCCCCCGGCACTCGGCCCCTTTTTTTCCCCTGTTAGTTGGTTGTTTTAAAAGGGGCGGGTGGTCCCCCCTTTTCCCCCGGGGGGGCCCGGCCCCCTTTTTGTCATTTTTGTTTTTTTTTTAATTTTTTCCCTTCAAAAGGCTTTAAAGGGATAGACAAGGGTCGTGCAAAGTTGATTTTAAATTTAAAAAAGAAGGGGGTTGGGGGATAAATTGGGGAAAAAAAAAAACCGTTTTCACATTTCCCAAAAAAAAGGGTTTTTCGAAAAACAACGGGGCTCTTGGTCAACCCAAGGGGGTTTTTTTTTTTTTTTTGGAAAGCCCTAATATTTTTCCCTTTTCTGGCACCCAAAAACTTAAATCGGGGAGTTAAATGGGGGTTTGCAAATAAAGGTATTCTGATTTGTTGAAGGTTTTCCCGAAAAAACCCTCTTGGGTCAGACGGCCACGGAAAGTCCCCCATCGGGTTCTGAATGAAAAGGGGGGATTGGGATCGCTGCCCCCCGCGGGGTTGGGTCCGGGCTGCTTCACCAGGCCCGGTTTCCCCCCACAGCCAAAGGGGTTAGTTTGGCAAACCATCTTCGAATTCCAAATTAAAAAAATTTTTCATTTTAAAAAATTTTTTCAATTCTCGGTCTCCCATTTTATGTTTCCGCACTTGTGGCGTTCTGCTATTACCAGTGTGTGGCTTCTGGCTTTTTTAAACCCAATCTTTGTGCTTTTTTTAAAAGCCCCCCATTGTGTTGTTTTAAAAAAATAATAGAAAGGGAAATTTTGCGGACGCTTTTATCCAAAACCACTTACCAGCATGCCCCAAATTTTAGGCCTGGGTGGGGGCCCCCGGGTATCGAACCCATGGGGCCCCGGCATTGAAGCACCCGGGCCCACCAAAAAAGGGAGATGCCCTTTTTAAAGTTTTTAAAAGGGCCCCCACACCTTTTTCCCCTCTAAAAAGGGTGTTTTTTAATTTTGTTGCAGGCCCCCGGCCCTTTTGCCCCCATCAAAGGATTTTCTATAATTGGGGTTGCGCACCGATAGCCCACATCTAAAGGATGTTCTATAATGTGTTTGGGGAACACCGATAGGGCCCCCATCTAAAGGAGTTCTTAAGTGTTGGGGACCGATACCCCCTCTAAAAGGGTTTTATAATTTTGTTGCAGGCCATGCACACCAAAGCCCCCCAAACTAAAAAGGATGTTCAAAAATGTTTTTTGGGGCAGACCGGGTTGCCCACCTCTAAAAAGGTGGCAAAAATTTGGGTTTTTAGACCGGGTAGCCCCCATCTTTAAAAGGTGTTTCTTTAAAGTGTTTCAGCACCAGGTTGCACACATCTAAAGAAAGTTTTATAAAGTGTTGCAGCCCCCAATAGCCCCCTCTAAAGGGTGTTCATAATGGTTTGCAGGGGAACCCCCCACCGGGGATCCCCCCCATCTAAAAAGTTTATAATGTGTTGCAGCACCGGGTTGCCCCCATTAAAGGGGGTTCTAAATTTTTCAGGCCCCGCAGCCAAACCCGGGTAGCCCAAATCTAAAAGGGTGTTTATAAGTGTTGCAGCACCGGATAGCCCCCCTTTTAAAAGGGTTTTCTAATGTGTTGGCCCCACACCGGGTTTGCCCACATCTAAAGGATTTTTTCTTAAAAGTGTTTGCCCCGAACCGGGGAACCCACAAATTTAAAGGAAAATTTTTAAAGTTTCAGGCCCCCCCAGAAAAGCCCCATTTTAAAGGGGGGTTCTATAAAGTGTTTCAGGACACCGGGGTAGCCCCCCAAAACTAAAAGGGTGTTTTTAATGTGTTGCATACCAATAGGGCCCCCTCAAAAGGGTGTTCTAAAAATTTTGTTTTCAGGGGCCCCGCCGCAAACCGGGTTGCCCCCCATCTAAAGGATGTTCCCATAAGGGGTTTTTGGCCCCGCACCGGAAAAGCCCACATCTAAAAAGGAAAGTTCTATAATTGTTCAAAAAGCACCCGGGTACCCACATTAAAGGATTTCTATAATGGGGTTGCCCCGGCCCCCCGGAGCAACGGGGAAATTTGCCCAATTTAAAGGTGTTTTAAAGTTTGCAGGCCCCGCACCGGGTTGGGCCCCCATCTAAAATGTTTATAATGGGTTGCAGGGACGGGGAAGACCCCCCTCTAAAGGATGTTCTAAATGTGTTTGGGAAAGGCCCCGCAGCACCGGTAAACCCACATCTAAAGGATGTTCTATAATGTGTTGCAGGGCCCCGCAGCCCCCGGGGTGCCCCCACAAAGGATGTTCTATATGGGGTTGCCCCAAAAAGGCCAAAGGGGAGCACCCGATAAACCCACATCTAAAAGGGTGTTCTTTTAATGTGTTGCGCACCCGGGTGCCAAATTTTAAAGGATTTTCTATAAAAGTTTGCGGCCACGCAAACACCCCCAAAAGCCCCCAAAATAAAGGATGTTCATTAAAGGGTTGCAGCACCGGGTTTGCCCCAAAATCTAAAAAAGGGTGTTTTTATAATGTTTGGGCCACGCAGAAACCGGGGGAAACCCCCATCTAAAAGGTGGTTTTATAAAAGTTTTTGCGGCCACGCAGCACCGGGTTTCCCACATCTAAAAAGGGGTTTTTTAAATTGTTGGGGCAGCACCGGATAGCCCACATCTAAAGGATGTTCTATAAATTTTTGGGGGAGCACCTTTGCCCAATCTAAAGGATTTTATAATGGGGGGAACAGCACCGATAGCCCAAATTAAAGGATGTTCTAATAAGGGGGTTTCAGGCCCCCACCAATAAACCCCAAACTAAAAATTTCTATAAAGTTTTCAGGGGCCCGCAGCACCCGGGTACCACATCTAAAGGATGTTCTATTTTTGGGGGTTTCAGGCCCCCGGAGGGAAACCCATCTTTAAAGGTGTTCTAAAGGTGTTTTTCAGGCCCCAAAAAGGGGAAACCCACATCTAAAGGGTGGTTCTATAATTTTTTACAGGCCACGCAGCACAAAAAGCCCAAAAATCTAAAGGGGTGTTCTATAAAAGTGTTGGCGGGGACCGGATAGCCCCCATCTAAAGGGTGTTTATAATTTTTTTGCAGGCCCCCAAATAGCCCCTCTAAGGAGTTCTTATTGTTTTCGGCCCCGCCGCAAAGGATCCCCCCATCTAAAGGTGTTCTAAATGTGTTGCCCGCCCCCGGATAGCCCCTCTTAAAAGGGTGTTCTATAATGTTTTGCAAACACCGGATACCCCCACCCAAAGGATGGTTTAAATGTGTTGCAAACAACCAAAAGCCCACATCTAAAGGAAGGGTTTTATAATTTTGCAGCACCCCGGGTAGCCCCCCCTTAAAAGGGTGTTTATAATGGTTCAAACACCGGGTACCCACATCTAAAAGGGTGTTCTAAATGGGTTTTCAGGCCACCCCGCACCCCCCAAAACCCCCCATCTAAAGGATTTTCTAATGTTTGCAGCCCAGGATAGCCCCCCCATCTAAAGGATGTTTAAAAATGTGTTGAGGGCCCCCCAAACAAACCCGGGTAGCCCCCATTAAAGGGTGTTCTTAATGTGTGCAGGGAAACCGGGTTTGCCCACATCTAAAGGATGTTCTATAAGTGTTGGGCCCCGCACCCGGGTGCCCACATTAAAAGGGGTTTTTAAATTTTTTGCAAACCCAAAGCCCCCACCAAAATTTTGCCCAACCCCTCTAAAAAGGGGTTTTTAATGGGTTTGGGGAAGCACCGGATAAACCCACATCTAAAGGATGTTCTATAATGTGTTGCAGCACCAGATAGCCCACATCTAAAGGAGGTTCTATATGTGTTGCAGGCCACGCAGCACCGGATTGCCCACATCTAAAGGATGTTCTATAATGTGTTGCAGGCCACCCCACCAAAGCCCCCCATTAAAGGATGTTTTATTTTTGCCGGCCCCCAGCACGGGTTCCCACATCTAAAGGGGTTTCTATAAAGTGTTTTGCAGCAAAGGGTGCCCACATCTAAAGGATGGGTTTTTAATTTGTTTCAGGCCCCCGGGTAGCCCCCCTTAAAAGGGTGTTTTTATAAAGTGGTTTTTTCAGCACAAAGCCCCCCATTAAAAAGGGTGTTCTAAAAATGTGTTTGGGCCCCAAAACCCGGGTAGCCCACATTAAAGGTTTTCTAAAGGGTTGGGGAAGCACCAAAGGGCCCCCATCAAAAGGGTGTTTTATAAAGTTTTTTGCAGGCCCCCCAAACACCGGATGCCCACATTACAAAGGAAAGTTTTTATAATGTGTTGCGCACCGGTAGCCCCCATCCCAAAGGGTGTTTCTTAATGTGTTGAGGGGCCCCAGCACCGGTACCCCCCTCTAAAGGATTTTCTATAAGTGTTGCAGGCCCGCAGACGGAATTAACCCAAAATCAAAGGAGTTCATAATGTGTTGCAGGGACCGGAACCCCCACAAGATTGGGCCCAAACCCCTCTAAAGAAAATTTTTATAAATTTTTTCCCCCCGGGACCGTAGCCCACATCTAAAAATGTTCTAAAATGTTTTCAGGCCCCCGAGCCCCGGGTGCCCACTCTAAATGGTTCTATAATGGGTTGCAGCCCCCGGGATAGCCCCCCCCTTTAAAAGGGGTCTAAAGGGGTTGCAGGCCACGCAGCACCCGGAATTTGCCCCCATCTAAAGGATGTTTATAAGGGGGGCAGGCCAGCCCCATTAGCCCAAAATCTAAAAGGGTTTCCCATAAGGTTGCAGGCCCCCGGATGCCCACATCTAAAGGATGTTTTTAATGTGTTGCAGCCCCCCATACCCACCTTAAAATGTTTTTATAATGGTTTTTGGCCACGCGCACCGGATAGCCCACATCTAAAGGATGTTCTTTTAAAAGTTTTGGGCCCGCACCCGGGTAAACCCACATTAAAGGTGTTTATAAGTGTTGGCCCCCGGGACCCCGGGTAGCCCAATCTAAAGGGGGTGTTCATAATGTGGTTTCGGGACCCCCCCGGATTTGCCCACATCTAAAAGGAGTTCTATAAGTTTTTTCAGGGACCGTAGCCCCTCTAAAAGGTGTTCTTAATGTGTTGCGCACCCATGCCCCCATCAAAAAGGGTGTTTTAATGTGTTTCAGGGCCCCGGATACCCACATTAAAGGAGGTTTTTTATAATTTGTTTGCCCCCGGAAGGGCCCCCATCTAAAGGGTGTTTTTAAATGGTTGCAGCACCGGGTAAACCCCCAATTAAAGGATGTTATAAATGTTGGGTTGGGGGAGCACCGGATAGCCCCCAATTTAAAAGGGGTTTTTTATAATTTTGCAGCAAACCCAATTTGCCCACATCTAAAGGGTGTTTCTATAATTTGGTTTCAGGCCAACCCAAGAAATAACCCCCCAAACTTAAAAAGGGGTTTATAAGGGGTTTTTCCGCAAAAGATAGCCCCATCTAAAGGATGTTTTTAAATTGTTGCGCCCCCGGGGCCCCACTAAAAGGGTTCTAAATGTGTTTCAGGCCATGCAGCCCAAACCCAAAAAAAAATTTTTGGGCCCAACCCCCTTAAAAGGGGTTCTTTTAATTTTTTTCAGGCCAGAAACACCCGGGTTTAGCCCCATCCCAAAGGATGGTTTTTAATGGTTTCAGGGACCGGATAGCCACATTAAGGATGCCCATAATGTTTGGGGCAGCACCGATTTCCCCCATCTAAAGGGTGTCTATAAGGGGTTTGGGGAGCACCGGGTTGCCCAAAATCTAAAAAGGGGGTTTTATAATGGTTGCAGCCCCGGAAAACCCCCATTAAAGGGTGTTTAAAAATGTTGCAGGCAAAGCAGCAAACCCGATACCCCCCTCTAAAGGATGTTTTTTAATGGTTTTTTTGCAGACCCGGTTGCCCCCATCTAAAGGATGTTCTATAATGGTTTTTAAGGGAACCACCAGAAAGCCCAATCTAAAGGATGTTTCTTAATGGTTTTCAATCAAAAATAGCCCAATCAAAGGGTGTTCTATAATGTGTTGCAGGCCCCGCAGACCGGTTGCCCCCATCTAAAGGATGTTCTAAAAAATGTTTGCACACCCGGGTTTGCCCACATCTAAAGGGTGTTCTATAAGTGTTTTCAGGCCCCCGCAGCACCGGATAGCCCCATCAAAAAGGGGCTATAATGTTTTTGCAGACCGGAAGCCCAAAATCTAAAGGGGTGTTTTTATAAGGGGTTGCAGGCCAAAGCAGCACCGATTCCCCCCCCCAAAGGGTGTTCCCATAATTGTTGGGGGAGCACCAGATTGCCCACATTTAAAAGGGTGTTCATAAATTTTGTTTCGGCCAGCAGCACCCGGGTTGCCCACATCTAAAAAGGTGTTTTTATAAGTTTTGCAAAACCCCCGGGTTCCCAACCCCCCCAAAGGGTGTTTTATAATGGGTTGCAGGGCCCGGCCCACCAAAAAAATTTTTCCCACCCCCTCTAAAGGGTGGGTTTTAAATGTGTTGGGCAGCACCCCATTGGCCCCCCCTCTAAAGGGTGTTTTTATAATGTTTTTGGGACACCGGATTTGCCCAAATCTAAAGGATGTTTTTAATGTGTTGGGCAGCACGATTGCCCAAATCTAAAGATGTTCTATAAGGGGTTGCGCACCGGATAGGGCCCCCATCTAAAGGATGTTTTTTATAATGTGTTTCGGGGAGCAACCAATAGCCCACATCTAAAGGAGTTTTTATAATGGTTTTTCCGGCAGCGCACCCGATGCCCAAATCTAAAGGAAAATTTTTTAATGTTTGGGAAGGGCCCCGGAGAAAACCGAAAGCCCCATCTCGGGGTTTTTAAATTTGAGGCCAACGGCTTTTTCCCAAACCCCTTAAAGGATGTGATACTTTTCAGCCGGGTGGGCCCCCCCTTTTTCAAAACCCAAAAGGGGGCAGCAAACACCAGTTTCCCAAAATGAAATGTTTAAATGTGTTGGCCGGCCCCAGGAAAAGGCCCCATCTAAAGGGTGGTTTTATAATTTCGGGCAAACACCGGAAACCCCCATCCAAAAGGGGGTTCTATAATGTTTTTTGCCCTGCCCCCCAAACGGGGGCCCAGATGCCCAAATTAAAGGATGTCTATAAAGGTTGCAGGGGCCCTGCACACCGGGTAGCCCACCAACAAAGGATGTTCTTTTAATGTGTTGGGGAAACACCGGATAGCCCCTCTAAAAAAAGGGTTTTATTTAATTTTTCAGGCCCCCAGAGGGTAGCCCCCCTCTAAAAATGTTCTATAATGTGTTTCAGGCCACGCACACCCGGGTTAAACCCCCATCTAAAGGTTTTTCATAATTTGGGTTGGGCCCCCAACCGGTAGCCCACATCTAAAGGAGTTCTATAAAGTGTTTCAGGGAAACCCGGGTAAACCCCCTCTAAAGGGGGTTTTTTTAATGTGTTTGGGGAAGCCAGAAGCCCACCTCCCAAAAAGGGGTTCTAAAGTGTTTCCAGGAGCAAGGGTAGGGCCCCCATTTTAAAGGGAAAAGTTTAACTATAATGTGTTGCAGGCCACGCAGCACCGGATTGCCCAAAATTAAAGGTGTTCTAAAAATGTGTTGCAGGGGCCCCGCAAAACACCATAGCCCACTTTTAAGGAGGTTTTTTAATGGGGTTTTCAGGCCACGCAGCACCGGATAGCCCACATCTAAAGGATGTTCTATAATGTGTTGCGCCAGCAGCCCAGAAAACCCAAATCCCAAAGGATTTTCATAATGGTTTGGGCACCGGATTTTGCCCCCCAAAAAGGGTGTTCTTTTAATGTTTGAGGCCATGCAGCACCCGGGTTGCCCACATCTAAAGATTGTTTTATAAGTGTTTGGCCCGCACCCGGAAAAGGGCCCCCAAACAAAAAGGGTGGGTTTATAAAGTGTTTTACCCACCAGGGAAACCCACATCTAAGGATGTTCTATAAGGTTTTTGAAGGGCCCCCGCACCCGGGTAGCCCACAAACTAAAGGATGTTTTAAAAATGTGTTGGGGAAACCCGGGTTTCCCACATCTAAAGGATGTTCTATAATGTGTTGCAGCACCAGATAGCCCCCCAAACTAAAGGTTTCATAATGGGGTTTGCAGCACCGGGTTTGGCCCCCAAAATAAAGGGTTTTTATAATGGGGTTGCAGGGGAACCCCAGAAACCAAGCCCACCCTCTAAAGGATGTTTTTTATAATTTTTTGCAGGAAACCCGGGTAGCCCCCATCTAAAAGGGTTTTTTTATAATTGTTGCGGGAAACCCCAAGGGTGCCCACATCTAAAGGATGTTTTTATAATGTGTTTAGCCAGCAGCACCCGGGTAGCCCCACATCTAAAGGATTTTTATAAAGTGTTGCAAGGGAAAACCCCCGGGCCGGATTGCCAAAAACAAAAAGGGGGTTCCTTATTAAAAGTTTTAGCAACCCGATACCCCCCCTCAAAGGGGTTCTATAATGTTTGCAGGCCCCGCAGCAAAGGGAAAAGGGCCCCCATCAAAGGTGTTCTATAATGTTGGGGCAAACACCGATTTACCACATTAAAAGGGTGTTCTTTAAAGTGTTTTCAGGCCCCCAGAAAGCCCACCCTAAAAGGGTGTTCATTTTAAAGTTGGGGGGAGGAGAAAAAGTTGCCCAATTAAAGGGGGGGGTTATATAAGGGGTTGGGGGGAGGGAGGGGGGGGGGACCCCCCCTACCCACCTCTAAAAGGGTTTTATAAAAATTTGGGTTTCGGCCAGCAGCACCGGGTTGCCCCCTTAAAGGTGTTCTATAATGTGGGTTCAAGGCCCCCGGATTGCCCCCATCCCAAAGGGTTTTCTATAATGTGTTGAGGCCCCGCCGCCCCCCCAAGGTTTCCCAAATTTTTTGCCACCCAAAAAATCCCCCCTGGGCATAAAGGGGCCCCGGGGGTGAAAACCCGGGGCCCCATCAAAAGGGGGCCTTAATTTTTGGGAATTAATTCCCCCTAAAAGGGGTTTTTGTGTTTAGAGAAAATAGGCCCCCCAATTTTAAAGGGAAGTTTTTAATTTTTGGGCCCTGGGCAAACCCCTTTCCCTTCTTTTTATTTAAGGGGGAGATGAAGGTGCCCCCCCTCCAAATTTTCATAACCCCAGGCCCCAGTTTTTCTAAACATATGTTTCAGTTTCCTTCCCCAAGGAATTAAAGGGTCCAAGTTTTGACCCCACAAAATTGCCCCCAAAAAGGGGTGGATAGGTTCACCAAAGGACCAGAGGAAAAACCCAGAGATGCTGGCCGGTTCCCGGCCTTCCAAAGCGCCCCGGTACGGGGCTAAATTCAACCCGGGGGTAAACTTACCTTGAGGTGGTTTTTTAGGAAAAGGCCCCTACTCCAAATTAAACCCCAGATGGGCCGGCAGAAGGTTTAAGGGGGGGGGGTGGTTGGGGGAAATCCAATAACTCCACGCTACAAATTTTGGGTTAACAATAGGGGTTTTTTGTTTTTTTAGGAAAGGTCAATGACCCCAATTAAAACTAAATGGGGGAGGGTCTTTAACCAAAATTAAAAAGGGGGGGGTTGGGTTTAAAAAGGGGTTTAAAGGACCCCCAATTCCCGCTGTTTTTGGGGTAAAAAAAGGGGAAATGGGTGGTGGTTGTTTTTTAGGAAGGTATGGACTCCAGATTAGCTAGCTGTTTTGGGCCTCAGCAAAGGGGGGTGGGGAGGGGGGGGGTTTTTTGGAAGGGCATGAATCCCGTTATAGCTGTTATTTTGGGCCCCCAGCAAGGTGGATGGGGGGGGTGGGGTTTTTGGGGAAGGGCAGAATCCCCCGTTAGCTAGTAGTTTTTTGGGCCCCCAGCAAGGGGGAGTGGGAGGGGGGGGTGTTTAGGAAAGGGCATAATCCGTTAGCTAAACTGTTTTTGGGCCTCGGGAAAAGGGGGAGTTGGGGGTGGGGGGGGTGTTTTGGGAAGGGCCTGAATCCCGTTAGCTACTAGTTTTGGGGGTCAGCAAGGGGGAGGGGGGGGGGGGTTGGGGTTTAGGAAGGGCATGACTCCAGTTAGTTGTAATTTTTGGGGCCCCCCAAAAGGGGGAGGGTGGGGGAGGGGGTGGTGTTTTAGGAAGGTCATGCTCCAGTTTAGCTAGGCTAGTTTTATTGGGCTCAGCAAAGGTGGGAGTGGGGGGGGGGGGGTGTTTAGGAAGGTCATGACTCCAGTTAGCTAGCTAGTTATTGGGCCTCAGCAAGGTGGAGTGGGGAGGGGGTGGTGTTTAGGAAGGTCATGACTCCAGTTAGCTAGCTAGTTATTGGGCCTCAGCAAGGTGGAGTGGGGAGGGGGTGGTGTTTAGGAAGGTCATGACTCCAGTTAGCTAGCTAGTTATTGGGCCTCAGCAAGGTGGAGTGGGGAGGGGGGTGGTGTTTAGGAAGGTCATGACTCCAGTTAGCTAGCTAGTTATTGGGCCTCAGCAAGGTGGAGTGGGGAGGGGGTGGTGCTGTGCTACACAGGAGGCGTGGTAATCTGACCCTATAGGAATTCCTCTGTCTGATCTGACCTTGGTGTGCGAGGAGAGAGAGGGCTGCGTCCAAAATGGCATCTTAAACCATATTTAGTGCATTTGTTTTGACCGCAGCACCGGTCTAAAGTAGTGCACTGTATGGAGGATAGGGTTCCATTTGGGATGCACCCAGAGAGAGACAGAGGGCCATTCAACCAGGGTACGACCCAGGAAGCTTTTACCACACAATGACACTTTTGCTTTCATCGGTTGGTTCCACTTTGGCTGTTGATGGCAGAGATTTTGGCAGATCGAGTTGCAGTTAGACAGTCTTAAGTTAACTGTTTCTCCTTTGTCCAGTACCCACTGATTTTAGGAAAACTCCATTTTCATTCTTGGTGGAATTAGTGGACATCGCTAATAACATGTCATCTATAATCTCCTATTCCAGGATGGTGTAATTGTCATAAGCTGTTTTTCCATGTTTGTAACTGTACAGGTACCATTTATGAGGGCACAACCAACATCCAGCTGTCCACCATGGCCAAGTTTATAGACAAGGAGTATGACTACTGACCTCCTGACCTGGTCTGGCTGGATCCCCATCATGGAGACTGACCTGGCTGGATCCCCATCATGGAGACTGACCTGGCTGGATCCCATCAGGGACTGACCTGGCTGGATCCCCTCATGGGCATGGCTGGATCCCCATCATGGAGACTGACCTGACCTCCTGACCTGGTCTGGCTGGATCCCCATCATGGAGACTGACCTGGCTGGATCCCCATCATGGAGACTGACCTGGCTGGATCCCCATCATGGAGACTGACCTGGCTGGATCCCCATCATGGAGACAGACCTGGCTGGATCCCCATCATGGAGACTGACCTGGCTGGATCCCCATCATGGAGACTGACCTGGCTGGATCCCCATCATGAAGACAGACCGTTACACACTCCTCTTTGTGACCTATTTGGTTTTATCACTCGTTGTTGGACTGTTGTGGGATTTAGGGCTCCTAAATTCAATCCGTATCACGCTTCAGCGATCCCAGACGGAATACGGCCCTTGGGAGTGTACTGAGCAATACTGTAGCGCTCATGTGTAAACCACTGTGTAGCTGACTGCAGTACTAGAGGATGATGTTCCATAACCGTGTAACAGTTAGTCAATGCATCTGTTGCTTTCCACTATGGATAGATTTAATGGTTACTGTTTCCAGACCTGTAGATAGTGAAACGTAGCTCTGGTGTTGGTAGTGTTAAGTGTTTTTCAACTGTTTCCAGACCTGTAGATATTGAAACGTTGGTATTGTTAAGTGTTTTCAACTGTTTTCCCCCACTTCCATGGCTCTTTCAGAATCTTCCACCTCAGTAGCTTTGTGCTTTTCAAAGTAATAAGAATCCATCATGTTATTACCACAGTATTGGTAGAACTATTATCTGATTTAATGGTCTCATTTCAAATCAACAAATCAGTGCCTTTTTATCCCAGCATAGTGTGTGTGGATTTTGTAACGCCATAAGATCTGAAATGAACCTCGTGCCTCCGTTAGATGAAGTCTTTTCTGTGGTTGTGTAGCCTGTTTGGTGGGTTTTTTGGGGGTCTACTTTGTCATGGTAACCATGTTTACTTGGTGGAGTAGGTCCACGCTGTCAGAGCTTTCTTTCTTTCAGCATTCTACTTTATTTTAAAGATGTCTGGGGAATTCGTTTCACAGAACTAAAAAGAGATTGTCTACATGAACTTCCTTTGACAATACTAATAAATATTAAATAAGTGTTTTAATGATCTTGCGTCTTATTGCGGCTTAAGGGTATTATTGTGAAGCTGTCCTTCTAAATCTCGTTTTCGAAGTGAGCAAAGCCTGTGCTTCCAAGGCTACAGCGAAGGTATCAACGCCCCATGCAAAGCCTAACTCCTAGCAAGTCTGTTTTTCAGCCACTAGATGGCAGACATTTCCTTGGTTTTCTGAGTCTGGGAGGTGAGGGTTGTTAGTCGCAGTAGAAGCCCCGGACAGGAACCCCAAAGAGCAGTAAATTACAACTTCCTAATAGCCCTGTCAGCCCTAATGTTATTTTATTGCAATTTAATTACGCTCTGGTTTCAGAATAAAGAGAACTCATTAAATAATTCACTCTCTCAGGAGCAGTTTGTCCTCTGTAGCTCAATCGGTAGAGCACGGCGCTTGTAACGCCAGGGTAGTGGGTTCGATCCCCGGGACCACCCATACGTAAAAATGTATGCGCACATGACTGTAAGTCGCTTTGGATAAAAGCGTCTGCTAAATGGCATATTATTATTATTATTATTATATAAATAAGATTGATTAGATTTCTGTAGGACACGGTCCTGTCCATACAATACAAGGGCTGTTGTTCTCTCCCCAGACAGCATCGTTAGTACATGATGAAATGGTGGACCGATATCAGCTATCAACCAGTAATAATATCTGTTCGACAGTGCAAATCAACATTCATCACTGACTAAGTTGATTCAGTCTAGCTACATTACTTTATTATGTCTTTAATCTAGCTACATGACTTGATGGTGTCTCCAGTCTAGCTACATGACTTGATGGTGTCTCCAGTCTAGCTACATGACTTGATGGGGTCTCCAGTCTAGCTACATGACTTGATGGTGTCTCCAGTCTAGCTACATGACTTGATGGTGTCTCCAGTCTAGCTACATGACTTGATGGTGTCTCCAGTCTAGCTACATGACTTGATGGTGTCTCCAGTCTAGCTACATGACTTTGATGGGTGTCTCCAGTCTAGCTACATGACTTGATGGTGTCTCCAGTCTAGCTACATGACTTGATGGGTTCCCAGTCTAGCTACATGACTTGATGGGTGTCTCCAGTCTAGCTACATGACTTGATGGTGTCTCAGTCTAGCTACATGACTTGATGGTGTCTCCAGTCTAGCTACATGACTGATGGGTCTCCAGTCTAGATACATGACTTGATGGGCTCCAGTCTAGCTACATGACTTGATGGTGTCTCCAGTCTAGCTACATGACTTGATGGTGTCTCCAGTCTACTACATGACTTGAGGTCTCCAGTCTAGTCTGACTGATGGGTCTCCAGTCTAGCTACATGACTGATGGTGTCTCCAGTCTAGCTACATACTTGGGGTGTCTCAGTCTAGCTAATGACTTGATGGTGTCTCCAGTCTGACTTACATGACTTGATGGTGTCTCCAGTCTAGCTACATGCTTGATGGTGTTGCCATATCTAGCTACATGACTTGATGGTTCTCCAGTCTAGCTACATGACTTGATGGTGTCTCCAGTCTAGCTAACATGACTTGATGGGTCTTCAGTCTAGCTACATGATTGATGGTGTCTCCAGTCTAGTCTAGCTAAATGACTTGATGGGGTCTTCAGTCTAGATACATTGACTTTGATGGGGTCCTCCAGTTCTAGCTACATGACTTGATGGTGTCTCCAGTCTAGCTACATGACTTGATGGGGTCTCCAGTCTAGCTACATGACTTGATGGTGTCTTCTGTGCTCAGAGATCAGATATAGGTTGAGGGAGATAAAATAGTTGTTTTGATTAATGTAATGGCCATGAACTAAGCCAAATATGTATTAATGAATTCATTATAATTCTCCACCTCAGAGCGACACAGATCTTCCCATGCGGCATCACACCAGAGAGGATGGATATTAAAACCTATATAGTCTCTCTGGGGATCCACTTACTCTAATTAAGATTTAAAGATGCTGAATTAAAATGCTTGTGTCTACAAACTGTTCGACGTTTAAGTTGTTTGCATTATTTTAGCACAAAACATAATTATTACCATTTCAAAGGGTGTAAACATTTTCGTTTTAAGATGCTTGACAGCTTGTTTCAATCTCAAATGGAAGGTTTATCTAATTTATCACCAGAAGGTATAACGGCTCTTCAGAGAGGGGGGGGTCATTTCACTTCATGAATAAATGTAGCTATAGTAACAGTCGGTCTTCACAACCCTCGTTACTATGGAGAGGTGGTGAGGAAGGACTTTGGGATGTATAATTTAGTTCTGTCTGTCTACATTTGATCCAATTTTAACAAGAGACCGGGGTTAGAATTAAAAAAAAAATAGCATACTATCCTTTTCATTCCCACAACCATTCGTTTCCTAATTACTGCTGCCTGCCAGACCTCTAATGAATGTAATTGCTGCCTTTTGATGAAAATACTATTATCTGGATCACATTTTACATGGACAAACACAGCTCCCCTCCTCTTCTCCGCCCCCATCTTTAGCAGGACTACGAGACCTGTCATTATGCAGGGGAACAAGTAGCTGTTCACAACAAGTGCCGTCCTTGAGAATCGGAGCAAGCCTCACCAGCTCTAAGGGACAGATTGTTTCCTGTGTAGGTTGCACAAATCCAATTTTGTTGATTAGTTCTACATGCATGTCTGAATATGTATTTGTTCAGCCCTAGATGTACAACACGTGTGAATATGTATTTGTTCAGCCCTAGGTGTACAACACGTGTGAATATGTACTGGTTCAGCTCTAGGTGTACAACACGTGTGAATATGTACTGGTTCAGATCCTCTGTAACATTGTAACACTGATAACATCTGCCAACTATTTGTTATGGAACTTATATCTACAAACATACCTTCAGTTATTAGCAGGCCCAGTATAGGGTTAGTTAACCAGGAGATTGGTGGGCACCTGCACGGATGGAGGGATGTATGGCTGACCTTTGACCTCACAGATTAGAGCGTGATGGCCTCTTCCAGATGTGTTAGCACTGGTGCAAATACACATTGGAGTAGTGTGCAGTGTGTGGCCCAATGGTAACCCATTGGAGTAGTGAGTGGCCCAATGGTAACACATTGGAGTAGTGAGTGGCCCAATGGTAACACATTGGAGTAGTGAGTGGCCCAATAGTAACACATTGGAGTAGTGAGTGGCCCAATAGTAACACATTGGAGTAGTGAGTGGCCCAATAGTAACACATTGGAGTAGTGAGTGGCCCAATAGTAACCCATTGGAGTAGTGAGTGGCCCAATGGTAACACATTGGAGTAGTGAGTGGCCCAATAGTAACACATTGGAGTAGTGAGTGGCCCAATAGTAACACATTGGAGTAGTGAGTGGCCCAATAGTAACACATTGGAGTAGTGAGTGGCCCAATAGTAACACATTGGAGTAGTGTGTGGCCCAATGGTAACACATTGGAGTAGTGAGTGGCCCAATAGTAACACATTGGAGTAGTGTGTGGCCCAATGGTAACAACATTGGAGTAGTGTGTGGCCCAATAGGTAACACATTGGAGTTAGTGAGTGGCCCAATGGTAACACATTGGAGTAGTGGTGGCCCATGTAACACATTGGAGTAGTGTGGGCCCCAAAGTAACACATTGGAGTAGTGAGTGGCCCAATGGTAACACATTGGAGTAGTGAGTGGCCCAATGGTAACACATTGGAGTAGTGTGTGGCCCAATGGTAACACATTGGAGTAGTGAGTGGCCCAATAGTAACACATTGGAGTAGTGAGTGGCCCAATGGCAACACATTGGAGTAGTGTGTGGCCCAATGGTAACACATTGGAGTAGTGAGTGGCCCAATAGTAACACATTGGAGTAGTGTGTGGCCCAATGGTAACACATTGGAGTAGTGTGTGGCCCAATGGTAACACATTGGAGTAGTGTGCAGTGAGTGGCCCAATGGTAACACATTGGAGTAGTGAGTGGCCCAATGGTAACACATTGGAGTAGTGAGTGGCCCAATAGTCAACTTGAGTGTTATGTGTCCCAATGGTAACCCATTGAGTAGTGTGTGTCCCAATGTACAATTGGAGTAGTGTGTGGCCCAATGTAACACATTGGAGTAGTGTGCAGTTGGGCCCCATAGTACACATTGGAGTATGTGTGGCCCAATGTAACACATTGGGTAGTGTGTGGCCCACTGAACACTTGGAGTATGTGTCAGTGGTTTGGCCCATGTAACACATTGGAGTAGTGAGTGCGCCCTGGTAACACCATTGAGTAGTGTGTGGCCCATGGTAACACATTGGAGTATGATGCCCAGCTGTAGTGTGGCCCAATGGTAACACATTGAGTAGTGAGTGGCCCAATGGCAACACATTGGGGTATGGTGGCCCAATGGCAACACATTGGAGTGTGTTGGCCCATTGCAACACATTGGCGTAGTGGAGTCCCAATGGCACCACCTTGGAGTAGTGGTGGCCCAATAGTACACATTGGAGTAGTGTGGCCCAATGGCAACACCATGGAGTAGTGAGTGGCCCAATGGCAACCCTTGGAGTAGTGGCCATGTACCCCCAATGGCAACACTTGGGTAGTGAGTGGCCCAATGTAACACATTGAGTAGTGAGTTTGCCCAATAACACATTGGAGTAGTGGTGGCCCAATGGTAACACATTGGAGTATGAGTGCCCAATGGTAACACATTGGAGTAGTGAGTGTCCCAACCGGTAACACATTGAGTAGTGAGTGGCCCAATGGTAACACATTGGATGACTGGTTCCAATCTACACTGTTGCTTAATGATTCCAATCCTATAACTTGCTGGACCAACCTCACCCCACTATCCCTCCACTGTCTTGGCCCACCTGGCAACCCTTCCCATACTGCTTGGACCAATTCAACCCCTAACCCTCTCTCTGCTTGGACCAGCACCTTCCAACCCCCTATCCCTCTCCCTCTCTGGGACCAGCACCTTCCAACCCCCTATCCCCTCCTGCTTGGACCAGCACCTTCCAACCCCCTATCCCTCTCTCTGCTTGGACCAGCACCTTCCAACCCCCTATCCCTCCCTGCTTGGACCAGCACCTTGCCAACCCCCTATCCCTCTCTCTGCTTGGACCAGCACCTTCCAACCCCCTATCCCTCTCCCTGCTTGGACCAGCACCTTCCAACCCCTATCCCTCTCCCTGCTGGACCAGCACCTTCCAACCCCCTATCCCTCTCTCTGCTTGGACCAGCACCTTCCAACCCCCTATCCCTCTCCTGCTTGGACCAGCACCTTCCAACCCCCTATCCCTCTCTCTGCTTGGACCAGCACCTTCCAACCCCCTATCCCTCTCTCTGCTTGGACCAGCACCTTCCAACCCCCTATCCCTCTCTCTGCTTGGACCAGCACCTTCCAACCCCCTATCCCTCTCTCTGCTTGGACCAGCACCTTGCAACCCCCTATCCCTCTCTCTGCTTGGACCAGCACCTTCCAACCCCCTATCCCTCTCTCTGCTTGGACCAGCACCTTCCAACCCCCTATCCCTCTCCTGCTTGGACCAGCACCTTCCAACCCCCTATCCCTCTCTCTGCGTTGGACCAGCACCTCCAACCCCCTATCCCCTCTCTCTGCTTGGACCAGCACCTTCCAACCCCCTATCCCTCTCCTGCTTGGACCAGCACCTTCCAACCCCCTATCCCTCTCTCTGCTTGGACCAGCACCTTCCAACCCCCTATCCCTCTCTCTTGGACCAGCACCTTCCAACCCCCTTCCCTCTCCTGCTTGGACCAGCACCTTCCAACCCCCTATCCCTCTCTCTGCTTGGACCAGCACCTTCCAACCCCCTATCCCTCTCCTGCTTGGACCAGCACCTTCCAACCCCCTATCCCTCTCTCTGCTTGGACCAGCACCTTCCAACCCCCTATCCCTCTCCCTGCTTGGACCAGCACCTTCCAACCCCCTATCCCTCTCTCTGCTTGGACCAGCACCTTCCAACCCCCTATCCCTCTCCTGCTTGGACCAGCACCTTTCCAACCCCCTATCCCTCTCTCTGCTTGGACCAGCACCTTCAACCCCCTATCCTCTCTCTGCTTGGACCAGCACCTTCCAACCCCCTATCCCTCTCCCTGCTTGGACCAGCACCTTCCAACCCCCTATCCCTCTCTCTGCTTGGACCAGCACCTTCCAACCCCCTATCCCTCTCTCTGCTTGGACCAGCACCTTCCAACCCCCTATCCCTCTCTCTGCTTGGACCAGCACCTTCCAACCCCCTATCCCTCTCTCTGCTTGGACCAGCACCTTCCAACCCCCTATCCCTCTCTATGCTTGGACCAGCACCTTCCAACCCCCTATCCCTCTCTCTGCTTGGACCAGCACCTTCCAACCCCCCTATCCCTCTCTCTGCTTGGACCAGCACCTTCCAACCCCCTATCCCTCTCTCTGCTTGGACCAGCCACCTTCCAACCCCCTATCCCTCTCTCTGCTTGGACCAGCACCTTCCAACCCCCTATCCCTCTCCTCTGCTTGGACCAGCACCTTCCAACCACCCCTATCCCTCTCTCTGCTTGGACCACCTTGCACCCCCTCCTCTCTCTGCTTGGACAGCACTTCCACCCCCTATCCCTCTCCTGCTGGACAGACCTTCAACCCCTATCCTCTCTCTGCTTGGCCAGCACCTTCCAACCCTATCCCTCTCCTGCTTGGACCACACTTCCAACCCCCTATCCCTCTCTCTGCTGGACCAGCACCTTCCAACCCCCTATCCTCTCTCTGCATGGACCAGCACCTTCAACCCTATCCCCTCTCTGCTTGGACCAGCACCTCCAACCCCTATCCCTCTCTGTGGACCCGCACCTTCCAACCCCATCCTCTCTCTGCTTGACCAGCACCTTCCAACCCCCTTCCCTCTCCATGCTTGGACCAGCACCTCCAACCCTATCCTCTCTCTGCTTGGACCAGCACCTTCCAACCCCTATCCCTCTCTCTGCTTGGCCAGCACCTTCCAACCCCCTATCCCTCTCCCGCTTGGACCAGCACCTTCCAACCCCCTATCCCTCTCTGCTGGACCACACCTTCCAACCCCTACCTCTCCTGCTTGGCCACACCTTCCAACCCCCTATCCTCTCCTGCTTGGACCAGCACCTTCCAACCCCCTTCCTCTCCCTTGGACCAGCACCTTCCAACCCCCTATCCCTCTCTCTGCTTGGACCAGCACCTTCACCCCCTATCCCTCTCTTGCTTGGACCGCACCTTTCCACCCCCTTCCCCCTCTCTCTCTGCCACCTTACACCCCCTACCTCCCTCCCTGCTTGTGCCAGACCCACTTCCAACCCCCTATCCCTCTCTCTGCTTGGACCAGCACCTTCCAACCCCTATCCCTCTCTCTGCTTGGACCAGCACCATCCAACCCCCTATCCCCTCTCTGCTTGGACCAGCACCTTCCAACCCCCTATCCCTCTCCGCTTGGACCATTACTTGTAAACGAGTCCCATGGACACCCTATGTGTTCCTTGCTTCCCTCTCCTTCCTGCTATTTCTACATGATCGTGACTAACATGTCGGTCCTCTCTCACACCAATCAACTATGATGTAATAAGGGGTTATGAATTATAAATGTAATATTTTCACAACCAAGAATCATTGAATGAAAAAAATAAAAAAATAAAGTATCTGATTGAATGGAACAGAACTCAAATGAGATTTAAATGTTTGAAAGAGATGGCTTATATGGCAGAGGGTTGTCCCCCTGGCCACATGGTTAGAATGAGGTTGATTTGGGCTAATGATTGCCTACAGGACTTCCTCTCTGCAAATCAGATTATATTCTAAGTGAAACTTCTGTTGTTGCGTGACGTAGTATACACAAGTATTTTTAGTTTGTTTGTATAAGTTAGGCTACATTAAACTGGGGATAAAACTCACTAAACAAATCAGTGGTTTGCACATGTATTTACATCTCTGATATAAATAATGTATATCTGACTTGAAAGATGAACAAAAAAATGTTTTTTTGCTGGAAAATAAAAATGTGCACCTCAATGTCATCATTCAGAACAACATGTGGCACCACAAGGAGATCATTCCCCATTTAATGTTTTAATTCATTGTAAGCCTCTATTAAAACGTTTCAGCATATTGATGTTACTTCTGGTGAGTAGACCTGTCCATTCTGCAACCATCATTATTGATGTTGGCCTACGTGTACTTCTGATGTGGGGTCGAATGACATTACGAAGGGGCAGTTCAGAACAGCTGAAGATGGATTTTAAAGAACTGATTGGGTCTCTACCTGACACCAACAAACGCCCCATAATATCTGTCCCTCTGCCCTCCCTAAATCGTGGCGTTGAACGGTTCAGCAGGATTTTAGTCCTCCATAACTGGCTATGAGACTATTGCAGCTCTGTGGGTGTAACATATATTGACAATTTTGATACCTTCTGGAAACAAAGCTTGTACTATAAGGAGGATGGGATCCACCCAAATCATTTGGGTTCCTCGATCCTTTCACAGCATTATAAGGCTGCGTTGAGACAATGACTTATCAATGACCAGCTCATTTAATCCCTACCATTGTGTTGTCGAGTTGTCATAATGCTTCAGGAAATGTACATTATCCCAGGGGCGTTGGAAGACACAATGTAAGTAACCTAATTTATGTCCCTCTTACTGCCCTGAATGCCTCTGCTGATCCTACAGCTATTGGATGCAGTAATCATGTGCCTATGAACCAGAGTTATACTGTTAGCACTGAGGCGGTGTGCCCTAGCAGGAAGTCCACTGTGTGCAGCTCACCCTGCACTAATAAAAATAACCAGAGTATGTCTACCTCTGCTAAGCTTTCCAGTAAAGCAAGAAAAACAATAAAGCATCCCAGAAAAGTGTTAAAAATAGCCCACGTTAACATATGTAGCTTAAGAAACAAGGTTCATTAAATCAATAATTTGCTAGTAACAGATGACATTCATATTCTGACTATCTCTGAAACTCACTTAGATAAAACATTTGATGATACAGTGGTAGCAATACAAGGTTATAACATTTACAGAAAATACAGAAATGGCAAAGGTGGGTGGGGGTGTGGCTGTTTATATTCAGAACCAGATTCCTGTAAAGCTTAGAGAGGATCTCATGTTAAATACTGTTGAAGTAATATGGCTACAGGTTCATCTGCCTCACCTAAAGCCCATTCCTGTGGTCCTCTGTAGCTCAGCTGGTAGAGCACGGCGCTTGTAACGCCAGGGTAGTGGGTTCGATCCCCGGGACCACCCATACGTAAAGATGTATGCACACATGACTGTAAGTCGCTTTGGATAAAAGCGTCTGCTAAATGGCATATTATTTATTTATTATTTAAGCTGCTATAGACCAAGTGCTAACATTTAAGTAAAGCCTATTCCCCCTCAGGAGACTAAAAAGATTTGGCATGGGTCCTCAGATCCTCAAAAAATTCTACAGCTGCACCATCGAGAGCATCCTGACTGGTTGCATCACCGCCTGGTATGGCAACTGCTTGGCCTCTGACCGCAAGGCACTACAGAGGGTAGTGCGTACGGCCCAGTACATCACTGGGGCAAAGCTCCCTGCTATTCAGGACCTCTATACCAGGCGGTTGTCAGAGGAAGGCCCTCAAAATTGTCAAAGACTCCAGCCACCCTAGTCATAGACTGTTCTCTCTGCTACCGCACGGCAAGCGGTACCGGAGTGCCAAGTCTAGGTCCAAAAGACTTCTCAACAGCTTCTACCCCCAAGCCATAAGACTCCTGAACAGCTAATCATGGCTACCCGGACTATTTGCACTGCCCCCCCACCCCATCCTTTTTACGCTGCTGCTACTCTGTTAAGTATTTATGCATAGTCACTTTAACTCTACCCACATGTACATATTACCTCAACTACCTCAACTAGCCGGTGCCCCCCGCACATTGACTCTGCAACGGTACCCCCCTGTATATATAGCCTCCCTACTGTCACTTTATTTTACTGTATATATAGCCTCCCTACTGTCACTTTATTTACTTCTGCTCTTTTTTTCTCAACACTTTTTTTGTTGTTGTTTTATTCTTACTTTTTTTGTTTAAAATAAATGCACTGTTGGTTAAGGGCTGTAAGTAAGCATTTCACTGTAATGTCTGCACCTGTTGTATTCGGCGCATGTGGCCAATAAAATTTGATTTGATTTGATTTGATTAAGTATCTGGATAACATGCGTGAAATGCTTGATAATGTATGTGATGTCAACAGAGAGGTATATTTTCTGGGTGATTTAAATATTGCCTGGCTTTCATCAGGCTTCCCACTCAAGAGAAAGCTTCAAACTGTAACTAGTGCCTGCAACCTGGTTCAGGTTATCAGTCAACCTACCAGGGTAGTTACAAACAGTACAGGAATTAAATAATCAACATGTATTGATCATATCTTTACTAATGTTGCAGAAATTTGTTTGAAAGCAGTATCCAGATCCATCGGATGTAGTGATCACAATATAGTAGCCATATCTAGGAAAACCAAAGTTCCAAAGGCTGGGCCTTATATAGTGTATAAGAGGTCATACAATACGTTTTGTAGTGATTCCTATGTTGTTGATGTAAAGAATATTTGTTGGTCCGTGGTGTGTAATGAGGAGCAAACAGACGTTGCCCTTGACACATTTATGAAATTGCTTATTCCAGTTACTAATAAGTATGCACCCATTAAGAAAATGACTATAGAAACTGTTAAATCCCTGTGGATTGATGAGGAATTGAAAAATGGTATGGTTGAGAGGGATGAGGCAAAAGGAATGGCAAATAAGTCTGGCTGTACAACCAATTGGCAAACGTACTGCAAATTGAGAAATAATGTGACTAAACTGAATAAAAAGAAGAAGAAACTACACTATGAAACAAAGATAAATGACATAAAGAATGATAGTAAAAAGCTTTGGAGCAGCTTAAATGACATTTTGGGCAAAAAGGTGAATCAGAAATGACAAATGATATTGCCAACTACTTTAATGATTTTTTTCATTGGCAAGATTAGCAATTTTAGGCATGACATGCCATCAACAATTACTGACACTACACATCCAAGTATATCTGACCAAATTATGAAAGACAAGCGTTGTAATTTTGAATTCCGTAAAGTGAGTGTGGAAGAAGTTAAAGAATTATTGTTGTCCATCAACAATGACAAGCCACCGGGGTCTGACAACTTGGATGGAAAATTACTGAGGATAATAGTAGATATTATTATGATATTACCACTCCTATTGGCCATATCTAAGGATAGTAAAGCCCCCTTTATTGGCTCATATAGCCGACCAATCAGCCTGTTACCAACCCTTAGTAAACTATTGGAAAGAATTGTGTTTGACCAGATACAATGCTATTTTACAGTAAACAAATTGACAACAAACTTTCAGCATGATTATAGAGAAGGACATTCAACAAGCACAGCACTTACACAAATGACTGATGATTGGCTGAGAGAAATTGATGATAAAAAGATTGTGGGGGCTGTTTTGTTAGACTTCAGTGTGGCTTTTGACATTATCGATCATAGTCTGCTGCTGGACAAACGTATGTGTTATGGCTTTACACCCCCTGCTATAATGTGGATGAAGAGTTACCTGTCTAACAGAACACAGAGGGTGTTCTTTAATGGAAGCCTCTCCAAGCCTCTCCAACAAAATCCAGGTAGAACCAGTGTGTCTATGTATGCGGATGACTCAACACTATACACGTCAGCTACTACAGCGACTGCATGGAGTAACCTTGGATTGTAAACTGTCATGGTCAAAACATATTGATACAACAGTAGCTAGGATGGGGAGAAGTCTGTCCATAATAAAGCACTGCTCTGCCTTCTTAACAGCACTATCAACAAGGCAGGTCCTACAGGCTCTAGTTTTGTCACACCTGGACTACTGTTCAGTCGTGTGGTCAGGTGCCACAAAGAGGGACTTATTTGCAATTGGCTCAGAACAGGGCAGCACGGCTGGCCCTTGGACGTACACAGAGAGCTAACATTAATAATATGCATGTCAATCTCTCCTGGCTCAAAGTGGAGGAGAGATGGACTTCATCACTACTTGTATTTGTGAGAGGTATTGACATGTTGAATGCACCGAGCTGTCTGTTTGAACTCCTGGCACACAGCTCAGACACCCATGCATACCCCACAAGACATGCCACCAGAGGTCTCTTCACAGTCCCCAAGTCCAGAACAGACTATGGGAGGTGCACAGTACTACATAGAGCCATGACTACATGGAACTCTATTCCACATCAAGTAACTCATGACAGCAGTAAAATTAGATTTTAAAAACATAAAAATACACCTTATGGAACAGCGGGGACTGTGAAGCAACACAAACATAGGCACAGACACATGCATACAAATACTTACACATGGATTTTGTGTTATAGATATGTGGTAGTGGAGTAGGGGCCTGAGGGCACACACTTATGTTGTTATTATTATTAATCTGTTGTGAATGTATTGTAATGTTTTTAAAAATGTATAACTGCCTTATTTTTGCTGGACCCCAGGAAGAGTAGCTGCCAGCTTGGCAGGAACTAATGGGGATCCATAATAAATACAAATACCTGTCCATTCTGCAACAATCATTATTGATGTTGGCCTACATGTACTTCTGATGAGTAGACCTGTCCATTCTTAAACAATCATTCCAACCAATTTGGAAATGTGTTTACTTCTGAAAAGTCTGATTAAATGTCTGTTGTTTGACAGTAAGTAATCGTTAGAGACGTTTGAGTGCATAACCCATGCACGCCAATTGCTTTCTAATTGGACAACATAGCCAATAACACACGCACGCCATTCAGCCTGGAGCGAGAGCGCGCAGTCTGGGTGGATTTATCGGTCATTGCTAAAATAGATCCTTGGGACGTTCCCTACCCTAAACCCTATCCTTAACCCCTACCCTAACCTTAACCCCTACCATTTTAAATGTCAATTTCAAATGGGGGACGTTCCAAGGATCCCAGATAGCAGGCCTACCTTACCTATTCTTGTCCTCCTGTCCCTTCCCTCCCTCCCACTGCTCCCAGTTTCAGCTCTAATCCCATTTGCCATTGTAGCCTACATGCCCAATCGCCCAGGACTGCGCGCATTTAACAGTTTTATTCCATCGTTAGTAGAATCCGTTGCAGGTCTGACGTATTGATCATTTTGCCATTTATTATTGCTGCGATCATCACAGGATAGACCTGCATGCAGATTTATGCTACATTTTACATTTACATTTGAGTCATTTAGCAGACGCTCTTATCCAGAACGACTTACAGTAGTGAGTGCATACATTTTCGCACATTTTCCGATTTTTTGAATTTATTGTCAAAGCATCCTAACAGTCACAAAATAGGCCTATATTTCACTGAAACGCCACGCTTGGGTAACCGGAATAAACCAACAATATCTTCAACTATTTCTCTTTACGGTTTTTTTGCTGTGAGTCATTCAAATTCACCAGCGATGGCAGAGACTGCACAGGAGACCCGTCCGCCCGCTAAAGACTCACCTTTCTCTATCAAGAACCTGCTCAACTTCGACAGTAAACCTTCCAAACCAAAGACGCTGCTTGCCACCTCCAAAGGACTATTGGAAGGAGGCTTCTCTCTCTCCCGGATCGGTGATTTAACTTTTCCTAGTTTTGACATCCCAGCCCAGAGATTTGGATTATCGGCGCACTATTTGGAACGAACGTCGGCGTGGTGGTGTCCCTATACGTTTGGCACGTCGCGACACCATCTATACAGGACTGGAGGTAGATTCATAGCATACATTCGGTTCTGTTTATACATTTTGCACATCAGAATACCTCAAATAATGTTTTGTTAAAACGGATTAAATAAGGCTACGTAATATTTTCTAATAAATTAGGCTGCTATAATACTTGCTATTTGCAATACTCATCAGTTGGAATAATATTCAGACTAATGATGAGTAAATGTACAGGTGAACTGTGTCTCGGATCCTTATGGGAACATTTACTTGAATGACTATAATCTAAATTATAAATATAATGGTTATGTTTATTTTATGGGTGCATTAATGTTTTAAATGAATGATAAACATGTTCGTTTATTTCGTTTAGGGTCTGAGAAGGCCATCGCGAGAGAGACACCATCCCCAGCCTCACCGGGAGGGGACCGAGACACACCGGAGCTGCTGCGAAGATCACCCGACCCACACGTCAAAGGGGACGACGAAAACAAAAGTACTGATGATATCGTTATGGAGGAGAGTGATGGGGATGAACCAAAGAAGGAAGCAGAGTTGGTGGATGACTGGAGGAAAATTCAAGACGACAACTCGGATAAAAAAACGTGTCGGAAAAAGAAAACGCGCACAGTCTTTTCAAGGAGTCAGGTATTTCGGTTGGAGTCGACGTTCGATATGAAACGGTACCTCAGTAGCTCGGAGCGGGCAGGCCTGGCGGCATCCCTACACCTCACCGAGACCCAGGTGAAAATCTGGTTCCAGAACAGGAGGAATAAGTGGAAACGACAGTTGGCGGCGGAACTCGAAGCGGCCAATCTGAGCCACGCCGCAGCGCAGAGGATAGTCCGCGTGCCCGTATTGTACCACGAGAACCCGGGCTCGGAAACCGGGAGCGCAGGGAACGGGCCAGTCAGCCAGTCTCTACTAACGTTTCCCCATCAAATGTACTATTCACATCCCCTAGTCACATCCGTGCCGCTGCTGAGACCAGTTTGAGAGACTCATTTCTTGTGTTAATATTTCTCACTGTATTGTAACCTATGTATAAGAAACATATTAGGCCTATTTCTGAAAATGTATGAAAATAGTTGGCGTTGGAAAGGTAAAAAGGCTTTGTATATTGTACAGGTCTGTTATGACGTTGTATTATTTTTATTATTATTATTATTATTATTATGATTATTTATTATGATTATGATTATGATTATGATTATGATTATTATTATTATTATAGGGCGGCAGGTAGCTTAGTGGGTAAGAGCGTTGTGCCAGTAACCGAAAGGTCGCTGGTTCTAATCCCCGAGCCGACTAGGTGAAAAATCTGTCGATGTGCCCTTAAGCAAGGCACTTAACCCTAATTGCTCATGTAAATCGCTCTGGATAAGAGCCTCTGCTAAAATGTACAATTATTTATTATTATCATTATTATGTGTCCAAGACAAATATTTCCTCCTATTCAAATTAATTCAAATTAAATTGTTGTGCGTCCAATGTAATCTTAACATTTCCCTTTTGGTATTGATATTGCTTTGATTTAACTGATGGTTCTATATGTTGGAAACATATAGGCCTTTGTCTCCGTGTAGCCTAAGTCATTTCACCATGAAGCAGGTTATAATAAGACAACTTGCATCGATGTTTTTGTATGTGACATGATTTGTTATAAGTAAAGTCAATATTTCATAATGTATAGCTATTAGGTGTAATAGTTATACTGTTCGCTTCACGTGCACGGTATATGGCTCAGCTGAAAAAAATAACTACTACTTTGATCTACATCGTCATAGCGCGAGATGAGGACAATCATATGTTCTTATTTATGGAAACCCATAGGCTATACGTCTCATAATGTTATCGCAGACTTTTACTTGCTGTCAATGAGAAATGTAATTTTTTAAATCCCTGAGTTTTTTTTTTTTTTTTTACATTGCTGAATAAATCGTGAAATACCTTCCCGACTACACCGAGTGTATTTAGAAACATGCATACATGTTTTCATCTATACCTTTATAAAACGTGGGACTTACACGTTGGATGTATGTTTGCTATCACATACAGTATGTTCAGTCCTTGCATTAGATTCATTTTAGGGTTCAACATAGTGCTCCTTTGGGAAAACATTTTATATTTCATTCATTTAACGAGGATAGCGCATAACATAAAAAAAGAAGAAGAAGGGATTTGGAATTCATCAAGACAATTTTGAAGGCTTTAACTTACAGACACCAAAAGCATAGCACGCATTTAACGAATAAAAAATAATAGAATGGATTTTTAGCTAATTATATTTCTCTATTTTCAGTGGATGACTCATCCCAGAGATATCATCCCACTGGGCACATACGTCAATTCAACGTCTATTCCATGTTGGTTCAACGTAATTTCGTTGAACTGGCGTGGAAACAACGTTGATTCAGCCAGTGTGTGCCCAGTGGGATATGACTCTGGACAAAACAATAAATGATGTCAACACATATTTCAATAATTTCTTGAATTTGGCCAGATATAGATAGGCCTAAAGATTAAGAGATGTCTTCACAAAATAAATTCCATTTAATTTATTCCGGTATTTTCAAGAACGGAATGGTGAAATCTCCAAAGGCCAAAGCCCAATTTTTCACACAGAAACTAGGCCTACCATTTTTGGGAAAATCACATGGCACTTTTCGAATCTGTCTGAGAGGATGAAGGCTTGGTCTCATATCTCTGTAAGGAATAAGCACAACGAAATCAGCTCACTAATTTGTAACAAACAATAATTGACCTCCAATTAGTGGCTATAATACAGCACCAAATGGTGGCAATTAAAATATAACTATATGGCTACAACATACGATCTTGAAGGAATATTGACTGTGGAACTTTGGGCAAACGTCAGGTGTGCATAGCATACTGCAGACCGAGTTGGGGTTGGGGAGGCCTTTGGTGCGTGTGTCTCTCTCCAACACGGTTTAAAATGACCGGGTCTCTTCCCAGTTTGTGATTGGTCCATGAGAATCCTACCTACATGCAAACAAAGCAACTGAACGTCGTATGGGAGTGATGGTACTCAGGGAATTCAGACATAACTTTGCAGAAGGAGAACAAACCCGCTTCTCAAAATACCCAAAGGGGTTCACATTTATTGCCTGAAGTAAAAAGGTTCTAAATGTTTATCAGAATGAAGAAATCTGGAGACAGTGGCAGTAAAGTATCATTTACCTCAGTTTCCAATTTTACTATTCAGTCAATTCTTGGAACTGGGTCCGAGGACGCGCACAAGGACAGTTCTGATTCTAGTTCCAGCGCGGCGCTGCTGCAGAGACAACGCATGCGCTCAGTGTCTTCAGAAGGCTTCAGCGGTGGGGAGGATTCTACAGACTTCTATCCTTTACCCGGAGTAAAGAAACCATGCAATGACCTCAACGATCTCACACTTCCTTGCCTAAGTAAGTGAAAATGCTTTTGTAAAATGTGTTGTTTTATTGGTAGCCTACTTTATAGTTATTCTGATAACAATAACAATATCACATTATTATTATTATAATAAACATATAACCTATTATTATTTCTATTGAGTTATAAGATATTATTATGATGAAGAATGATCGGCTACAGCATTGGTTTTATTTGCTTGCTTATTAGAAGTCTATTCGAGATCTTTCGGCTACTGATAAAAATATGATTTTAAACTGCTTGATGGAGAGAAAAAAGTTACTTGGTTGATTTTAAATTATGCTGTGTTTTTAACACAATAACAAGATAGCCAAGTTTTTTATTTTTTTTTATAAACATTTGGATTGATTACCTTGTTTGCACTATTTTAGGTGACAAAAACAAACTAATTCTGGGGCAAGAGAAGGTGAAGAGACATAAACTTTGTCATGATTATAAAGAAGTGACGAGAGATACTACTACCAAACATCACCTGCTATTTCAGAAGAAAAGGGTCATATTGACGACGACAAAACATCCAACTCATCCAGAAAGAAGTCTCGGACCGTATTCTCACGGAGTCAGGTTTACCAACTAGAATCGACGTTTGACATGAAACGTTACCTTAGCAGTACAGAACGAGCTAGTCTCTCCTCCAGTCTCCAGCTGACAGATATACAGGTGAAAACTTGGTTCCAGAATCGGAGGAACAAGTGGAAACGTCTGCTTTCTGCGGAGATAGAGGCGGTGAACATGGCTCATGCGTCATCCGCACAAACTCTGGTTGGGATGCCGTTCTTCTTCAAAGAGAATTTCCAGCTACGGATTCCTGTCCCTGGATCAATGACTTTCCCTACACCTCTATATTATCCCGGGAGCAACATGCAAGCTTTACCTTTGTACAATTTTTATAATAAAATTGAATAGAATGATTGCCAGATAGCCTTTTGTAGTCTAATTCATTCAATTACAAACTATTTCTATTGCCATTATTAGGCTATGCCATAGGCCTAACTACTTCATTACAACACACCCGATCATAAATAACCTTACGAAAAACGTGTACATATCCTTCCACTACCTTCCAGTGTTTTTACTTCTCTACACTGTACACTGTACACTGTAAGTCGCTCTGGTTTAGAGCGTCTGCTAAATGACTAAAATGTAAAATGTAAAATGTACACTCTTAGAAAAAAACCTTCTGGATCGAACCAAAAAGGGTTCTATTGCTTGCTTCATTTACTGTATGGCACACCCCCAGGGGTTCTTCTTAACTGAACCAAAATTGGTTCCATATAGAACCCTATATGGAACCAATTTCTGTTCTTTATATAACCTTAAGGGGTGCCATATATGAAGCAAGCAATAGAACCCTTTTTGGTTCTATCCAGAACCTGCTTTTCTAAGAGCGTAGCCTAAAATAAGGCTATAGCGGTAGGTCACGTCATTCAGTCCTGTCCTATCATGAAACAATACCGTTTTTATGAGCTGCAAATTTCATAACTAAAGTCGCAACTTGAGAAAATTTTACATTGCTGAAAATGTGTGTGTGTGTAACCACGTTTCAATCCAACCATTTCATGCTGGATGATATACTTGTCAAAAAATGTCATGACCAGACTGATGCAAACATGAAATGCCGGTACAATTTTATAAATGCCGACAGAAAATGTGTTCATTCGACATGGTGGGATCTTTTTGTATCGGTAAAATTAATTATGCGAGAAATGGCGGTGGAAACGCCTTTAAGCGCAAATATTGATATAATAACCATTATATCTAAGTAAACTTGGAGTCACGCGATATGTTGTGTGGTCCTCCCACTGTGACTCAGGAAAACATGCAGATTAAATAAATGATAATGAACTTCACAGGATGGTGAATGTGCAAGGTGATGAGCTTGATGCTCCTTTCCAATAAATATCATCACGCACAGCCTTTTATCCGCAAAAAAAGTCAGTTTGATGGAAACACATCTCTGGTGGGAAAATGCGCATATAGTTCGTTTTCAATAAAACGCCACAATACGTTCGATTTGGCTGCTGGGGGGGGGGGCAAGGAGACCTCCAGCTCCGGTAAAATCATTGACAACTACGTGCCATTTTCAAGGGATTGTGAAATACATGTTATAATGGGCGGCAGGTAGTTTAGTGGTTAAGAGCGTTGTGCCAGTAACCGAAATGTCGCTGGTTCTAATCCCCGAGCCGACTAGGTGAAAAATCTGTCGATGTGCCCTTGAGCAAGGCACTTAACCCTAATTGCTCCTGTAAATCGCTCTGGATAAGAGCGTCTGCTAAATGACAAATAAAAAATAACTATTTGGTTTTCATATCATCACCTATTGAGGATAGTCAGAACTGCACACTTACGATTATTCCATGCAAAACAATTGCGCACATTTAGCTCTATCATACAGCAAGTAACTGCATGCTTTTCAGTCACTTTAACTCTACCCACATGTACATATTACTTCAACTACCTCAACTAGCCGGTGCCCCCGCACATTGACTCTGCACCGGTACCCCCCTGTATATATAGCCTCCCTACTGTTATTTTATTTTACTTCTGCTCTTTTTTTTCTCAACACTTTTTTTGTTGTTGTTTATTTTTACTTTTTTTGTTAAAAATAAATGCACTGTTGGTTAAGGGCTGTAAGTAAGCATTTCACTGTAATGTCTGCACCTGTTGTTTTCGGCGCATGTGACCAATAAAATTTGATTTGATTTGATTTGATTTTCGGTCCTCTGTAGAGCACGGCGCTTGTAACGCCAGGGTAGTGGGTTCGATCCCCGGGACCACCCATACAAAAATGTATGCACGCATGACTGTAAGTCGCTTTGGATAAAAGCGTCTGCTAAATGGCTTATTATTATTATTATTATTAAATATCAATGATCATGTAATTTCAGATACGTGAAGGCACCTGTCCATTTGTAGTTAGCAAACAGCATCATTTAGTTTGCTTCATCAGAGATTAGGCTTGACATCGGCAATTCCTCGTCCTGGTAAAGTTGTCGGACTACTGTCATCACCACTATAGATGGCAAGCAAATCAAACAATATTTGGGATATAGCCATCTAGTTTATCCCCTGAAAGTTAGCTTGTTAACTAGCCATATTGACGTGATCTGTTATTAGCTAGCTAGCCAATTTCACGTGGTCCATCAATCAATTGATGTAGCCTATGTCTGTCAGCAGCAATCGTAATTAAACACTCTTAAAAACAATATAGAAAAGGAGATCATGTTAGCTAACTTCGCTAGGTAGGCCTAGATTGGTTGGAGAAAAAAAGTACATTAGGTCTACTTACCACTATATATTTAGCCAACTGTACAACGTTTCTGCAAAGTAAACATAATCAGCTATTATGTACCGGTAGAAACGTAGTACCAGGGCAAATGCGCCCTTCTGCTGCATTATCAAATGGCCACCCGGACTATTTACATTGACTACCTGAACCCCCGCACATTGACTCGGTACCGGTACCCCCTGTATATAGCCTTGTTATTGTTATTTTATTGTGTTACTTTTACTTTACTTTATTTAGTAAATATTGTCTTACCTCTATTTCTTGAACTGCATTATTGGTTAAGGGCTTGTAAGTAAGCATTTCACGGTAAGGTCTACACCTGTTGTATTCGGCGCATGTGACAAATAACATTGATTTGATAAGCAGAGCCCACAAAAGATGGGAAATTAACCTAAACCACTCATACTTGTCAGGTATAGTTCACTTTTATTTTATATCACTCAAATATCAAATGAATGGTGGCCAATATTGAGAGATATCGTGAGGCTACCCTACGTATCTGAAATCACATGATTATTGATGTTTACTGATCGTGAAAAGCATGCAGTTACTTGCTGTATAACTCTAACGATAGAGCTAAATTTGCGCGATTGTTTTGTATGGAATAATCGGAAACGTGTTGGTCTGACTATGCTCTTCAAGAGCTGATGACATTACAACCAAAACAGTTAACATTTATTTAACAATCCCTTAAAAACCGCACGCATTTGTCAAGGATTTTAGCGACCGTCAATGAATTGTGTCCCATATCACATGACCCATGGACTCTACAACGGAAGAGGAGTTTCAAAGAATCACGAGTCAATGAATTGTGTCCCATATCACATGACCCATGTACTCTACAACGGAAGAGGAGTTTCAAAGAATCACGAGCCAGGCGGGAAAGTTGGTTATTCGTTCTGACCAATCAAATCCACTCTTGTAAAGTTAGTTATTCGTTCTGACCAATCAAATCCACTCTTGTAGCAACGCTGCGGAGCGTCGGTGGAGAGGGACGAGGAAGCGAACATATTAGTCTATAAGATAAACAACGAGTTATTTGTCCAATTTTATACTCAAGGAGGTACTTCAGCGCAAACCAAGAACGGTGAGTTAAAAAAAAAATCTAATTGATTGACAAAACAATCTAGCTAACGCATTATCAATCTATTGCTAGCCTTAGCTTGCAAACTGCTAGCTAGCCAGCCAACCGGCGGGAGTTGACATGCTATCATCCACGCTTGCTAGTTAGCTAACATTAGTAGCTAACGTTAGCCAATGATACCCGATAGAAAAAAGCTGATTTTCAGCAAAGTAGTTAACGTTAGCCAATGTGCAAGTGTGCCATGTAGTTGAGACCAAGTTGGCTAGTTACTGCGGATCAGCTAGCTAGCCAGTTACGTAAATTAGCTAGCTAATCACATTAGCTAGCCTACCTACCCAACTACCTTGCTAACTTGCTAGTTTTTCAGCACACCCAATTTAATGTTCTTGAATTTTCAGGACAGTAACGTTATCGTGTATCAAACTTTACAGGTCATGTTGGCTGGTTGGTTTGTTTATTTCGCCAACAATAATTATGGCAGCTTAGTTAGTTAGCTAAGCGTCATACCTGGCCATGTTATGGGTTTCAAGAGATACGTCACCGGCTTTCTCCATCTTCTTCAGGGGTGAACTACCCTGCTGGAAAGCTCCCTACCCTCCTACAGAATCCCAGTATGACCTAATAGCCGTGGCATCTGTTCTGTCCCTACAGATGACTGGTTCGAACGAGTACAAACTGAACCAGGGCCCGGAGGACAGCATCTCTGCTGTGAAGTTCAGCCCCAGTACAGGCCAGTTCCTTCTAGTGTCCTCTTGGGACTGTACTGTCCGGCTCTACGATGTGGGAGGCAACTCCATGAGGATCAAGTATTCACACCTGGCACCTGTGCTGGATTGTGCTTTCTATGTAAGCAAGTTTTTGTTTGTCATAAGCATTCCATAGCAATCAGTTGCTCAATTTTTTAAATGCAGAGTTGTCTACTTTTGCCAAACACACACACCGTAAGAAGAAGAAACACGACAATTGTGTTAAAGTAAATTCTCAACAAACAAGGTAGAGTTTAGTCAAATGGTGTGTGTCCCCCCTGGTCAAGGAATAGGTTTGAGTCAGATGTCTCTTCTGTCTTGTAGGACCCTACACATGCCTGGAGCGGAGGCTTGGACACACAGTTGAAAACCCACGACTTGAATACAGATCAAGGTGTGTCTGTCAATATAGCACCATTTTGAATTGTGTGCTTCCTGTTAATGTTAGATTAACAGTTTTTTATTTATTTTTTATAAATGGTCCATATTTTCTCCCTTGTGTAGACACAATAGTTGGGACACACGACGCCCCCATTCGCTGTGTGGAATACTGTCCAGAGGTCAACGTCATGGTAACAGGTAGCTGGGACAGGTCAGTCAGGCTGTGGGACCCCAGGACTCCGTGCAACGCTGGCACCTTCACACAGCCTGAAAAGGTAGAGCTGTCAAAACTCTGTATACGTATGAAACATTCCTGGGCAAGCTTTTTATATGTCGGCGCACATTGAATTTTCAATTCTGATTTGAAGTTCAAAATTGTATAGTCCATTTTTTTTGGTGGGAACGGACACACTTACTGGCATATGGCATTGAGAGAAATGAATTGTGATACACACATTTTTAAGACTGTTCTCTTATCTTTGTCTCTTTATCTAAGGTGTACACCCTCTCTGTGGCTGGAGACCGTCTGATAGTGGGGACAGCAGGGAGAAGGGTGTTGGTCTGGGACCTGAGGAATATGGGCTATGTCCAGCAGAGGAGAGAGTCCAGTCTGAAATACCAGACACGTGCCATCAGGGCCTTCCCCAACAAACAGGTAAACCTCTAGTCTAGTTCAGTACCAGACACGTGCCATCAGGGCCTTCCCCAACAAACAGGTCAACCTCTAGTCTAGCTCAGTACCAGACACAAGCCATCAGGGCCTTCCCCAACAAACAGGTAAACCTCTAGTCTAGCTCAGTGCTTCTCAAACCTCTCCTCAGGGAACCCCAGACCTTTCGTAATTTTGTAGTAGCTCTGAACTATCTCACCTGATTGACCTAGTGAGTGGCTTGGTGATTAGTTGACCCGGTTGAATCGGGTGTGTTGGCTGTAGAATAGTTAAATACATGGAACCGTTGGGGGTCCAGAGAACAGGTCGGAGAAGCGCTGGTCTAGCTGTGGAATAGTTAAATACATGGAACCGTTGGGGGTCCAGAGAACAGGTCGGAGAAGCGCTGGTCTAGCTGTGGAATAGTTAAATACATGGAACCGTTGGGGGTCCAGAGAACAGGTCGGAGAAGCGCTGGTCTAGCTGTGGAATAGTTAATACATGGAACCGTTGGGGTCCAGAGAAGAGGTCGGAGAAAGCGCTGGTCTAGCTGTGGAATAGTTAAATACACTGAACCGTTGGAGGTCCAGAGAACAGGTCGGAGAAGCGCTGGTCTAGCTGTGGAATAGTTAAATACATGGAACCGTTGGGGTCCAGAGAACAGGTCGGAGAAGCGCTGGTCTAGCTGTGGAATAGTTAAATACATGGAACCGTTGGAGGTCCAGAGAACAGGTCGGAGAAGCGCTGGTCTAGCTGTGGAATAGTTAAATACATGGAACCGTTGGGGGTCCAGAGAACAGGCCGGAGAAGCGCTGGTCTAGCTGGCTCTGTGTGTCTGTGGGAGGGGAAGAAGGGGATGTCATATCATAATACTGTATGTCACTTAGAAGATACTTTTATCAGTACGCTGCGATCTCATGTTTAGTAGGCCTATGTGATCCCCCCCTGCGGGACTTGAACCCATGACCTTGGCATTGCTAGTGCCACACTCTAATCAACTGAGCCACACACGACCACACACACACATCCTTTGTCTTGTCTTTCTGGTGAGTTAATGATGTCGGACATAGACCCCATGTTATGTTGTGTGTCTGTCTGAAGGGCTACGTCCTGAGCTCCATAGAAGGGCGTGTTGCCGTGGAGTACCTGGACCCCAGCCAAGAGGTGCAGAAGAAGAAGTACGCCTTCAAGTGCCACAGGCTGAAGGAGAACGGGATCGAACAGGTCTACCCTGTCAACGCCATCTCCTTCCACAGTGTTCACAACACCTTCGCCACAGGTCGGGGTACTTTTCTGTAGTAGGGTTAGAGTTGTCACCTAATGAAACTGATCGGGGTCATTCGTGACTAGGCTGCTTTTTGAAATGTTCAACTACAAGAAGATGTGTTGAACCAGAATATAAAACAAGGATCGATAAAGCTTGATTTTATTTCCTGCTGTGTTATGGCCTATTATCATATGACCTATATGATTAATATTGTCATGGTTACGCTCAAGGGAACACTGAATGATTAGCCTCCAGATTGTAATCTTGTGAACCCATACCTACTCTGTAGATAAATCTCCAGCTTTCCTCCGTTGACCTTGAAACCCCCCCCCCCCGTCTTGTCCTTCTCCCAGGTGGCTCAGACGGCTTTGTCAACATCTGGGACCCTTTCAACAAGAAGCGTCTGTGCCAGTTCCACCGTTACCCTAGCTCTATCGCCTCCCTGGCCTTCAGTAACGACGGCTCCACGCTGGCCATCGCCTCCTCCTACATGCAGGAGCAGGGAGACATCAGCCACCCCGAGGACACCATCTTCATCCGCCAGGTCACAGACGCGGAGACTAAGCCCAAGTGAAGTCGGTCAGTCTTCTGTCTGATTCACACAATAGGGCCCCCCGACCTGCTTGGGAACCGTGCTGGCTCAGGTCGTTTCTTTTTCACGTTGTCCTTTTTTCCCGGCACGGTTAGCTCCATCGTGTACTGCATGGTGGATCCAGGCCAGTACGGCTCGGCTTGGTTTGGCTCGGCCCTATAGTGTGAAGCAGGCCACTCCAGTCTGCATCCCAGTGGTCTCGTCTGGACTGCACCGACACAATGCCGCTCACACTGCTTCTTCTTTTTGGTACGTGTGAATGGCAGCATTGACAAGGAGCAGGCAGCTGGTGTCCATCTGACCGTCTGTATCTAGCTGTCTTTCTTTCTCTAGCTCTTCTCCACCGTTTTCAATATCCCATAGTTGACGACAAATGAGGACTTGAGAAAATGGCTACCCCCTAATCTGTTCATGTATTTGAATGTGTGGTTCCACAAGAGTCCTAAAGGAAGCTGAACTGGTTCAATCTATACAGTACAACCTTGACTCACTGGTACAGTATTTACCTTGCTGACCATCATTCATCAGCCTGTATTTGTTGGATTTCACGTTTTTTTTACTGTGCCCCGTTTTTATTAGTACTTAAAAATAAATGTGCTTTATTAACAAACTGTAAAAGGACTACACCCACATGTCTTCAGTTGTATCTAGCCCCACCCCCTCGCATAAACAGGTGACATTAGGTTCAGTTGTATCTAGCCCCACCCCCTCGCATAAACAGGTGAATTAGGTTCAGTTGTATCTAGCCCCACCCCCTCGCATAAACAGGTGAAATTAGGTTCAGTTGTATCTAGCCCCACCCCCTCGCATAAACTGGTGAAATTAGGTTCAGTTGTACTAGCCACCCTGCATAACTGGACTAAGTTCATTGTATCTAGCCCCACCCCCTCGCATAAACTGGTGAAATTAGGTTGTTGCAGCGTTCTTCTCAAACTAAACTAGACCAATTGAAAAGGAATAAAGTTTTTCTGTAATGACATGACTATTGATTTTGTCTAATAGTCTTTGTTTACGGATAAAGACAAAATCCAATTTGTTTGCGGTAATGCAGTTTCCAATAATCAATAAAGACATGATAATGACTCCAGAGAGCCTGTTCTAACAGGTTAATTGATGTGGCAGAGCGTTTTGTGGGTCCTTCTGTGATGAGATGCAGAACTATGAACCCACTGCTTCAGATGGGTAGTTTCTAAAGCAGTTGGCAAAGCATAAAGACGGGCAACTCTCAGGACCTGTTTCTCTCTTAAAGTGAATTACAGAAGCCCGTAACGAGGTTTCAGCCCTGTCCCCCTCCATATCATAACAGATGGGGCAGGCCATTCATTCATAGATTAAAAAGCTGAATTGAGCCAGAAGCTTTGTTTTTCAGCTGTCTGGTTTCTGTCAATGGTGAAGGAAGCAGTTGAGGGGAAATCTGAGGGACTTTGGTATTCTGTTTTCACTCTGCTCAATTGATTTGATTGTAAGAAGGGCCTGCTTTTTTTTTTTACCCAGTCTTTTATTTGGCTGCTTAAGGAAAGTGAAAAGAAGAGAGATTGTGTTCTGGCTTTCCCAGTGGAGTGTGACGGCTGAGTTGGTTACTGTCTCAACACTGGTCCTTGGAATGGTTTCTTCTCAAGTCAAGTTGACCTTACTACCCCACAAGTGGGAAATTCATTTGACACCCTTCACCTTTTTAAAAAAACAACAACATTTTCTAAAGATATTATTCTGGGTGTGTTTCCCCCTGAAGTCCATATACGTTCTGAAGGTGATCTGCTGGCCAGTTTTACAGTTTTTTTTGATTGCTTAAGCACGATTTTCAAAACAGGGCCCGTGTTTTCAAAACACTACACACAATTAGCACAACCACACACCCAATTAGCAAAACACTACAGATCCTTTGCAAAATTAAACACTCTTGTAAAAACTATACACTTCTTTTTAAAAACCACACTTTGTTACCATATGAAACACACACGTTTCACATTACTATACTCTGTTTGCACGAGTTACACTCTGCTGTGATAAACCTAAAACACTTTTAGCACTTCTACTTCCCTATGATTAGAGTAGGCTACTCTCAACAAAGTACAAATATAATGTAAATTCACCAAACACTACACCAATGTTGCAGACTGAAGAAACTCATTTATTTCTCAACACGCCCAAAATGTTGACATGGAGATTCATAATACTGTAACCAAACGTCACTTTACGTATTGTAAGTTCAAATTTAAAAAAAAAAAATAACTAGACATTGTCTCTTCGCCTAGCTGGATCTGGCCAGAGAATTTCATCAACATCGCAGGCAATGTTGTCATTAGCAAGACACCTTGGAAAGAAACGTCTTGAATGACGAATCCATCCTTGCATTGCTGCTACCTCCATCTGGTCACAGGCCTCCTCCATGGCTTGGATGAGGGGTACCTCAGCCTGGAGACGGAGATCATATACCTTCCACCGCCATGCAGAGAAAAACTCTTCTATAGGGTTGAGGAATGGAGAGTATGGTGGAAGATATAGGACGGTGAAATGTGGATGTTGCTGAAACCAGTTCTGAACCAGAGCAGAGCGGTGGAAAGACACATTGTCCCAGACAACAATGTATTGCATATGATCGATTTGATTTGCTGCTGTTATGTTGTGCAATTAGTCCAAGAATGTAAGTATGAGTGCTGTGTTGTAAGGGCCCATATGGGCATGGCGGTGGAGGACCCCATTCTGTGTAATGGCTGCACAGAGTGTTATATTACCCCCACGTTGCCCTGGGACATTGACTATAGCCCTGTGGCCAATGATGTTTCTTCCCCTCCTTCGTGTTCTCGTCAGGTTGAACCCAGCCTCATCTACGTAAATGAACTCATGCTGGATCTCCTCTCCATCCATTCGTAAAACTCTCTGAAAAACAGTGTCAGGCAAAATTGTGTAGTTCAGTGTAGATCTAGTATACATATTACAGTACAGTAAAAGATTATGAGACAGTATGCAAGATCACACTGCTAAAGTGAATACATACCTCTGCATAATCATGCCGCAGTCGTTTCACCCTTTCGGAATTGCGCTCGAAAGGCACTCGATAAATTTGCTTCATTTGAATATGTTTTTTTTTTAGGATGCGTGCCAGTGTTGATGTTGAGACCTGATGGATATCGTTGAAAATGGCGTGGTTATTGACAATGTTAGCTTGGAGCTGCTTGAGTGTTAGTAAACATGGTTTTGGCCAACAATGCTATATCTCCCTCTCTTGCTGTTCTGTGAACATAGGAGGCCTTCCCCCTTGTCGTCCCTGACCCTCAATCCTATGTAGAAAAAAAACAGTATACAATAGTACAGTAATTTCACAGGAAAAGGTAACAGAAGTGCTGATAGTGCATAGAATATAGTACTGTAAGCAGTTACTGAAACCGTGCAGATGTTTTTGATATGATGATATTTTTACAATACCTATTTTCCAGTCGAAATGTTCTCATCACACTTGCCACTGTATATCGGCTTAGATTTGGCTGTACTCGCAGTCCAGCCTCCCTCAGCGTCAGGCCGTGGTTGACAATGTGGTCAACCAGTGTTGCGCGGATCTCATTTGTCAGATTCGGTCCTCTTTGAGCACCTTCTTGTCTTCCTCTTCCTCCCCTTCCTCCTCCTCCTCCTCGTTCTCCTCGTCCTCCTCGTTCTCCTCGTCCTCCTCCTCGTTCTCCTCGTCCTCGTCTTACTCTTTCTCTGACTCTTTCCATTGTGCTTGAAGACCGATGAACTCACCTGCTGCTTTTTATAGTGCTTATACACCTGATTGGTGTGTCTACAATTAAGCAAACGAGTGTTTGCACACCTGATGACTGTGTTGAACCAATTGGTTGGACGGTGTGGTAATTTGACAGTCAGTGCTTTGGTATTGCAAGGACGTGACTTCATGATAGATTTTTGTGTGTAATGTATGTTAAGTGTGTTTAGTGTTTTGCAAATCACTGTGTGTAGAGTTTTGCAACAAGTGTAAGGTTGACAATGTGCTTATAGTTGTGCAAATATGGGCTGATGTTTTGCTTCTTGAGTGTAAGGTTTTGCTAATAGTGTACTACTTTTAATTTTAGTGTGTAAGCAATCCAAAAAAACTGTAAATCTCATCAACGTGTCCCCAGTCATTGTCATGCTGTTCTTTCTTACCGTCTGCTTTCTCACTGCTTTTGATTAACATTTCATTTTCATCCATCTTCTATTTTGTCTTCATTCTGACCCCTTTTTTTTAAGGTATTCTTCTTTTTGTGTTTTTATTCAAGCTAACTTTTGATGTAACATTTCTCTTTTCGTAAAGTAATTAACCATTTGCCAAATGTAGATGGAAAGCATTACAACAGTGGTATTTATCATTCTGTGGAATTCAGCTGCCATTGCATTGAATTAAAAACTGTTTTGAAATAAAACAATGGAAATATAAAATGTTGTTCTCCTGCTGTCATTAGTTCAATGTGTTTTCCCTCTAAAAGGCCAAGGTAAGGAGTGTTTAAAGGGAAGTGAGATGGGTACAAGGAGTGGAACGTTAGCTGAACAGACTGGTAACCAGGCTATGGTCACGGTGTTGAGGGAAAGCAAATGGACGATCCACTGGGATTGGTGTGGGGCCTGGTATTGGTGTGGGGCCTCCACTTGGCCTGGTATTGGTGTGGGGGCCTCCACTTGGCCTGGTATTGGTGTGGGGCCTCCACTTGGCCTGGTATTGGTGTGGGGCCTCCACTTGGCCTGGTATTGGTGTGGGGCCTCCACTTGGCCTGGTATTGGTGTGGGGCCTCCACTTGGCCTGGTATTGGTGTGGGGCCTCCACTTGGCCTGGTATTGGTGTGGGGCCTCCACTTGGCCTGGTATTGGTGTGGGGCCTCCACTTGGCCTGGTATTGGTGTGGGGCCTCCACTTAGCCTGGTATTGGTGTGGGGGCCTCCACTTGGCCTGGTGTTGGTGTGGGGCCTCCACTTAGCCTGGTATTGGTGTGGGGGCCTCCACTTGGCCTGGTGTTGGTGTGGGGCCTCCACTTGGCCTGGTGTTGGTGTGGGGCCTCCACTTGGCCTGGTATTGGTGTGGGAGGCCTGGTATTGGTGTGGGGGCCTCCACTTGGCCTGGTATTGGTGTGGGGCCTCCACTTGGCCTGGTATTGGTGTGGGGCCTCCACTTGGCCTGGTATTGGTGTGGGGCCTCCACTTGGCCTGGTATTGGTGTGGGGGCCTCCACTTGGCCTGGTATTGGTGTGGGGGCCTCCACTTGGCCTGGTATTGGTGTGGGGCCTCCACTTGGCCTGGGGGTTGGTGTGGGGCCTCCACTTGGCCTGGTATTGGTGTGGGGCCTCCACTTGGCCTGGTATTGGTGTGGGGCCTCCACTTGGCCTGGTATTGGTGTGGGGCCTCCACTTGGCCTGGTATTGTTGTGGGGCCTCCACTTGGCCTGGTATTGGTGTGGGGGCCTCCACTTGGCCTGGTATTGGTGTGGGGCCTCCACTTGGCCTGGTGTTGGTGTGGGGGCCTCCACTTGGCCTGGTATTGGTGTGGGGCCTCCACTTGGCCCTTGTCTCGGACCTGTGATGACAGACCTCAGGAGATGTCACTCCTACTATAGTAACTGTCCAAGAAGAGCCACTGCGCTGAAGGACCTTCTGTCAGCAAAGTACAATTTGCTTACTAGGACTGAGATGCAGTCGGTCAGGATAAGTTTCTGCTAATTGACTAAAATCTAATTATACTGCAAACAGTTAAGGGTGCTTTGCAGTTCTAAATAAATAGCACTAGTAGTTCTAGTACCTCTTTTCATTATTTCACAATCTATGTTCTCGACCATTTTAATGAAGACGCATTGACAGAGGGATCTTTTATGAGATTATAGAATGCTTTAAATGTTATTTTACTACAGTAATCTAATATAATCACACGTTATGGAGTTGTTAGCTTTGTGATGGAGACAAGCCCGAATAAAACGGAACACCTTTTCCTTCACATAATCGGGATTGCGCTGAATTAAATAAAACATGTATTTCCCTGGCTGAATGCTGAGGACGTGATGGATTCTCTTCCCCCTCGTTCAGTCCTTGATTACTCTGTTCGGTGGAGATTTTCTATGCAACGTTAATGCAATTTCTGAAACCCTTCAGAACAAGGAGGAGCAGAGAGAGACCGAAGATAAAGATGGCAATTATTCTATTGAAGAGCTACAATGTTTCTAATTGCCCCCGGCTGCTGCTTCAGTATCCTGGAAATGATTTGGTTGGCTTGGTTAAATGATGGTACTAATTCCTATGATTGCTTATAATGAGTCAGTCTTTCTTATTTTGGTTTTCTGACTTCTGCTTAATGTGAAATGGCATTCATTTTAGCTATAGGGATAATCACCCATTCAGAAGACTGGCGTAGAAGGCAGTGAAAGGCTGACGCTGGAGGGTTGTTGTGTATAGTTGACCACAGTGAAAGGCTGGAGCTGAAGGGTTGTTGACTACAGTGAAAGGCTGTAGGGTTGTTGGCCACAGTGAAAGGCTGGAGGGTTGTTGACTACAGTGAAAGGCTGACGCTGGAGGGTTGTTGACTACAGTGAAAGGCTGTAGGGTTGTTGTGTATAGTTGGCCACAGTGAAAGGCTGACGCTGGAGGGTTGTATAGAGTTGACTACAGTAAATTACCTCGCTTCCTGTCATCTTTGCTTCCTCACAAATTAGAAAACGGGAGTTCCTTGAGTGGGCATTAGAGCCGTTACAGATTGCTGCTGCTCCTGGTGGATTGGTTAAAAGGTTTCTGTTGTGGAGATGAAACAGACTAATTTAGCAGCTCTTTTGACAGTTGCATTATAAACAGTTAACATTTAGCAGTAGTTATGCGTTTCATGTAACCAAGATGAATGGCCAGTGACAGGAACCTCAACCTATACAATGTTCTGGGGTTTTGATAAAGATAATGGGGGAAATTGCAAGACTATTGTTTTTTTTTTTTCAACGAGATAAGGGTTCATATAGTGCATATCATGCAATAAAACACATCACACTTAACCACTCAAAATGTTTGCGGCCTTTTGAGGATGTATACGCAGACCCGTCGCCAGACCTCAGTCTTAAGGGGGGCATATGAAATGCATGGGAGGGCAGGGCACAATTATTATTAGCCTACAGTACGTATATTTAATAATAAATTCCCTCAAGTGGGGGGGGGGGCACAAGCATTTTTGGGGGCGGGCCTGGCCCCATATGGCCCGCCCATAGCGACGGGTGTGTCTATACGCCACAGATATAACAACGTTTAGGAATTATTCTTCTATGGTGTGTAAGCCTATTCCTTTAGTTTAGTAGGATCCCCCATTAGCTACTGCACAAGGAATTCTTCTTCTATGGTGTGTAAGCCTATTCCTTTAGTTTAGTAGGATCCCCCATTAGCTACTGCACAAGGAATTCTTCTTCTATGGTGTGTAAGCCTATTCCTTTAGTTTAGTAGGATCCCCCATTAGCTACTGCACAAGGAATTCTTCTTCTATGGTGTGTAAGCCTATTCCTTTAGTTTAGTAGGATCCCCCATTAGCTACTGCACAAGGAATTCTTCTTCTATGGTGTGTAAGCCTATTCCTTTAGTTTAGTAGGATCCCCCATTAGCTACTGCACAAGGAATTCTTCTTCTATGGTGTGTAAGCCTATTCCTTTAGTTTAGTAGGATCCCCCATTACCTACTGCACATGCAGCAGCTACTCTTCCTGGGGTCCACACAAAACATAAAAATACACAAAGAGTTAACGAGAAGTTAAACGAGAGTTAAAGAGAACGGTTAAAGATGAGAACAACATAGGATAATATAACATACAATTTAAAAAATAAATAATTCATAAATAAGTAAATAAATGCTATGATCATTAGCCTCCTGGCCATTCCAGGCCTCATATTGTCCTCTAGCGTGTTGTTCCTATAAGTGTAAAAAAAACCTAGTTAAGCACAGCTGTGGTTGTGTGGCCGGGGAGGGGGTGTTTAGTTTCCAACCACAGACGTGTTGCAGACAGTTTGTCTCTACATGAAACCGTTACGTGACAATTAAACAGGGTGTTGGTACCCCTACGGGGGCCTGCCGTGTACATTTAACCCGACCACAGAAACCTCTTACGTTCACCTCCTTGAGTCCACAGACGACCTTCACCCAGGCTTGCGTCACAAATGGAACCCTTACTCCCAATATAGGGCACCATAGGGCTCTGGTCAAACAGTAGTGCACTATACAGGGAATAGGGTGCCGTTTGGGAAACGCCAACGCACCGGACACTCTCCTTCAGGGAATGGTTTCTGATATTATATACCCGAGCTGATGACGCTATCTAATGTAATCCACATGGAAATGAGGAAATCACATGGTTGCATCAGTAAATATTGATAAGCTGACTAGAAATGTATTTCTTATTGGCATATAGAGATGCAATAACAGTAACCCTCTTATACATCCACCGTTACAAATAAATAATATCATTTATAGTAAATCATTACTAAAACATGAAGGTCCTCTGCATAAATGGCCTGTCTTTGTTGACAGTTTACATTGTGTGGGACTCTGTATGCTCCTGGGCTTGCTACACTATATGGACAGGAACAAATATGTAGTTTATTCCTCGTAACATTATACAGTGCCTTCGGAAAGTATTCAGACCCCTTGACTTTTTCCACATTTTGTCACGTTACAGCCTTATTCTAAAATGGATTAAATAAAACATTTTCCTCAGCAATCTACACACAATACCCAATAATGACAAAGTGAAAAGAGGTTTTTAGATTTTATTTGCAAATGTATTAAAAATAAAAAACTGAAATACCTTATTTACATAAGTATACTGACCCTTTGCTATGAGACTCATCCTTGAGATGTTTCTACAACTTGATTTGAGTCCACCTGTGGTACATTCAATTGATTGGACATGATATGGAAAGGCACACACCTGTCTATAGTGCATTCGGAAAGTATTCAGACCCCTTGACTTTTTCCACATTTTGTTACGTTACAGCCTTATTCTGAAATGGATAAAATTGGATGGAGAGCGTTGCTGCACAGCTATTTTCAGGTCTCTCCAGAGATGTTAGAGCAAAAACCAAGCCATGAGGTCGAAAGGAATTGTCCGTAGAGCTCAGAGAGAGGATTGTGTCGAGGCACAGATCAGGGGAAAGGTACCAAAACATGTTTGCAGCATTGAAGGTCCCCAAGAACACAGTAGCCTCCATGATTCTTAAATGGAAGAAGTTTGGAACCACCAAGACTCTTCCTAGAGCTGGCCGCCCGGTCAAACTGAGCAATTGGGGGAGAAGGGCCTTGATCAGGGAGGTGACCAAGAACCCGATGGTCAGTCTGACAGAGCTCTAGAGTTCCTCTATGGAGATGGGAGAATCTTCCAGAAGGATAACCATCTCTGCAGCACTCCACCAATCAGGCCTTTATGGTAGAGTGGCCAGACGGAAGCCACTCCTCAGTAAAAGGCACATCAAGAACCATCAAGCGCTATGATGAAACTGGCTCTCATGAGGACCGCCACAGGAAAGGAAGACCCAGAGTTACCTCTGCTGCAGAGGATAAGTTCATTAGAGTTACCAGCCTCAGATTGCAGCCCAAATAAATGCTTCACAGAGTTCAAGTAACAGACACATCTCAACATCAACTGTTCAGAGGAGACTGCGTGAATCAGGCCTTCATGGTCGAATTGCTGCAAAGAAACCACTACTGAAGGACACCAATAAGAAGAAGAGACTTGCTTGGGCCAAGAAACACGAGCAATGGACATTAGACCGGTGGAAATCTGTCCTTTGGTCTGATGAGTCCAAACTGGAGATTTTTGGTTCCAACCTCCGTGTTTTTGTGATACGCAGAGTAGGTGAACGGATGATCTCCGCATGTGTGGTTCCCACCATGAAGCATGGAGGAGGAAGTGTGATGGTGTGGGGGTGCTTTGCTGGTGACACTGTCTGTGATTTATTTAGAATTCAAGGCACACTTAACCAGCATGGCTACCACAGCATTCTGCAGCGATACGCCATCCCATCTGGTTTGCGCTTAGTTGGACTATAATTTGTTTTTCAACAGGACAATGACCCAACACACCTCCAGGCTGTGTAAGGGCTATTTGACGAAGAAGGAGAGTGATGGAGTGTTGCATCAGATGACCTGGCCTCCACAATCCCTCGACCTCAACCCAATTGAGATGGTTTGGGATGAGTTGGACCGCAGAGTGAAGGAAAAGCAGCCAACAAGTGCTCAGCATATGTGGGAACTCCTTCAAGACTGTTGGAAAAGCATTCCTCATGAAGCTGGTTGAGAGAATGCCAAGAGTGTGCAAAGCTGTCATCAAGGCAAAGGGTGGCTACTTTGAAGAATCTCAAATACATTGTTTTACACTTTTTTGGTTACTACATGGTTCCATATGTATTATTTCATAGTTTTGATGTCTTCACTATTATTCTACAATGTAGGAAATAGTAAAAATAAAGAACAAATTTTGAATGAGTAGGTGTGTCCAAACATTTGACTGGTACTGTATGTAAATGTGATATTTCAGTTTTTCTATTTTTAATAAATTAGCATACATTTCTAAAAAAAACTGTTTTTTGCTTTGTCATTATGGGGTATTGTGTGTAGATTGATGAGGAAAAATACAATACAATTTAATCCATTTTAGAATAAGGCTGTAACGTAATAAAATGTGGAAAAAGTCAAGGGGTCTGAATACTTTCCGAAAGGCACTGTATATGATGCTCATTGAGGTTGTTGTTGATGTAGTTTGATATGTTTTTTTCTTTTCTTCTTCTGTCTTGAATGAGCCCAGTGTTTTCTGGAATAGATGATATTATCAGGGGTCTTGATGGATGCTCTTCTGTTAAACTCAATAATATGAATACACTATTATACTATATTATATACTATACTAAATAACACAGTAGGAGAGTAATAAAGGACAGAGGACGGAGTGTCGGCCACCTGCCCGGTCGACTATACATCATGACACGGCTTGTAGTTCAAAAAAAGAAGCATTGTATTTACATTAGAAACGAATTAGACGTTCGAGGCTCAGGGCCATGTTAGTCTACCGTTACTGCTGTGTTTCACACACACACAGAGTCACAGCCATCCATCTCTTTACAGGCAGGACAGGGCTATAGGCTCTGGAGGGAGGGAGGGAGGCCCACCTGGGTTATATTAGAAGGCTGGAGGGAGGGAGGCCCACCTGGGTTATATTAGAAGGCTGGGGGGGAGGGAGGCCCACCTGGGTTATATTAGAAGGCTGGGGGAGGGAGGCCCACCTGGGTTATATTAGAAGGCTGGAGGGAGGGAGGCCCACCTGGGTTATATTAGAAGGCTGGGGGGGAGGGAGGCCCACCTGGGTTATATTAGAAGACTGGGGGAGGGAGGCCCACCTGGGGTATATTAGAAGGCTGGAGGGAGGGAGGCCCACCTGGGTTATATTAGAAGGCTGGGGGAGGGAGGCCCACCTGGGTTATATTAGAAGGCTGGAGGGAGGGAGGCCCACCTGGGTTATATTAGAAGGCTGGGGGGGAGGGAGGCCCACCTGGGTTATATTAGAAGGCTGGGGGAGGGAGGCCCACCTGGGGTTATATTAGAAGGCTGGAGGGAGGGAGGCCCACCTGGGTTATATTAGAAGGCTGGGGGAGGGAGGCCACCTGGGTTATATTAGAAGGCTGGGGGGAGGGAGGCCCACCTGGGTATATTAGAAGGGGGAGGGAGGGAGGCCCACCTGGGTTATATTAGAAGGCTGGGGGGAGGGAGGCCCACCTGGGTTATATTAGAAGGCTGGAGGAGGGAGGCCCACCGGGTTATATTAGAAGGCTGGAGGGAGGGAGGCCCACCTGGGTTATATTAGAAGGCTGGGGGGGAGGGAGGCCCACCTGGGTTATATTAGAAGGCTGGAGGGAGGGAGGCCCACCTGGGTTATATTAGAAGGCTGGAGGGAGGGAGGCCCACCTGGGTTATATTAGAAGGCTGGGGGAGGGAGGCCCACCTGGGTTATATTAGAAGGCTGGGGGGGAGTTCCACAGTAGGTCATAATTGATAGATAGATCCTAACAATGTATTCTTCTCAAGACCTATATTTTAGAGGCCGTCAATGAACAGTACAGTAGGAGATGGACATTCAGCTGGCTCTTATCTAGCTGTAATGCTGTCCTTCGCTGGTCTACCGCTGCCCTGTAGGCCAGTGGACAGAGACGTGACCTTGCTAGTTTGAGACCAACGTGACCACTTGGCCTATTAGGAAGTCCACTATCAAACTGAGCCTTGAAGCTTAACCTGCATGTCGCAGGCCAGGGAACTAAGGTTGCAGTTTAGGTTTTCTGCCCACCACCATGTTTGGGGGGGACAACTATTCTTTATCATAAAAAATAGTATTTATTATGAATAATAGTTTAGAAACGTTTTTCTATATATTTCAGGTCAGAAAGGTTACCTCCTGGGAAAGCTTCTGGACGGGTGAATGAACATCTCTCCCCTCAGTTAGGACTCTCCCCTGATCTCGCAAGGGGCGGCAGGTAGCTTATTGGTTAAGAGCCTTGTGCCAGTAAGGTCGCTGGTTCTAATCCCCGAGCCGACTAGGTGAAAAATCTGTCGATGTGCCCTTGAGCAAGGCACTTAACCCTAATTGCTCCTGTAAGTCGCTCTGGATAAGAGTGTCTACTAAAAATGTAAAATCTCTCATCTCTCCCTCATCTCTCCCCTCAGTTAGGACTCTCCCCTGATCTCTCATCTCTCCCTCATCTCTCCCCTCAGTTAGGACTCTCCCCTGATCTCTCATCTCTTCCTCATCTCTCCCCTCAGTTAGGACTCTCCCCTGATCTCTCATCTCTTCCTCATCTCTCCCCTGCCTGTCACACTGAAGGACCATTAGGGAGACGGGGCCAGTCCGTGCAGTGGTGTCATATTTGACTCGTGTGTTTGTAGCCCGGGGAAGTAGAGGCTAAGAGGACGTAAGGTCAAAGAGCACAGATAAACCCTCGCTCACGTCAGGAAATAAACCAGCCACTCCAATGACTGATAATAGCCTGAAGGAACTTTATTTCTGCCCGACTATGATCTTGAAAAGCCTAATGCAACTACAAAGTATCTAAGGAAGGAAATATTTATTTTACTGGTGAGACATTATAGATCTGGAGGTACAGTTGAAGTCGGAAGTTTACATACACTTAGGTTGGAGTCATTAAAACTCGTTTTTCAACCACTCCACACATTTGTTGTTAACGAACTATAGTTTTGGCAAGTCGGTTAGGACGTCTACTTTGTGCATGACACAAGTAATTTTTCCAACAATTGTTTACAGACAGATTATTTCACTTTTAATTCACTGTATCACAATTCCAGTGGGTCAGAAGTTTACATTCCAGAAAATGATGTCATGGCTTTAGAAGCTTCTGATAGGCTAATTTACATAATTGTAGTCAATTGGAGATGTACCTGTGGATGTATTTCAAGGCCTACCTTCAAACTCAGTGCCTCTTTGCTTGACATCATGGGAAAATGAAAAGAAATCAGCCAAGACCTCAGAAAAAAAATAGTAGACCTCCACAAGTCTGGTTCATCCTTGGGAGCAAATTCCAAGCGCCTGAAGGTACCACGTTCATCTGTACAAACAATAGTACGCAAGTATAAACACCATGGGACCACGCAGCCGTCATACCGCTCAGGAAGGAGACGCGTTCTGTCTCCTAGAGATTAACGTACTTTGGTGCGAAAAGTGCAAATCAATCCCAGAACAACAGCAAAGGACCTTGTGAAGATGCTGGAGGAAACAGGTACAAAAGTATCAATATCCACAGTAAAACGAGATAGATTCCATCATGAGGAAGGAAAATGATGTGGATATATTGAAGCAACATCTCAAGACATCAGTCAGGAAGTTAAAGCTTGGTCGCAAATGGGTCTTCCAAATGGACAATGACCCCAAGCATACTTCCAAAGTTGTGGCAAAATGGCTTAAGGACAACAAAGTCAAGGTATTGGAGTGGCCATCACAAAGCCCTGACCTCAATCCTATAGAAAATGTGTGGGCAGAACTGATAAAGCGTGTGCAAGCAAGGAGGCCTACAAACCTGACTCAGTTACACCAGCTCTGTCAGGAGGAATGGGCCAAAATTTACCCAACTTATTGTGGGAAGCTTGTGGAAGGCTACCCGAAACGTTTGACCCAAGTTAAACAATTTAAAGGCAATGCTACCAAATACTAATTGAGTGTATGTAAACTTCTGACCCACTGGGAATGTGATGAAATAAATAAAAGCTGAAATAAATCACTCTCTCTACTATTATTCTGACATTTCACATTCTTAAAATAAAGTGGTGATTCTAACTGACCTAAGACAGGGAATTTTTTACTAGGATTAAATGTCAGGAATTGTGAAAAACTGAGTTTAAATGTATTTGGCTAAGGTGTATGTAAACTTCCAACTTCAACTGTATTTGTGAAATTTGAGTGGCAATGTTGAAATCAAATCACTTTCAACTTCGACAATCAGCTTTGAGGAATCCAAAAAGGTTGTCCCTTTCTATGAAGACCATGACAGCTCATACAGTGAGGGGCTCACTCAACTTCCTACAGGGGTGAAACCACTTAATGGTAAAAACCCACATATAAGCCCTGCCGGTCACTCTAACAGACCCGTTCCACCCAGAACCACACTGTCAGGTAGGGCCCATGAGGACCAGAGGCGATTCCTGCTACCCTCCTGCGCTTGGCAAAACAAATTCCAATTGAAAAACAATGGAAGCAGTTGCATTGGTGTCGATGATTTGCAGTAGCCTTTTGAGTGACAGGCCGTTTCTATACGTTTCTATATACAGTCATGCAATGTCACCCAAAAGGGGGGGTAGAGATCACTCCACCACCACAGGGGACTTTCTGTGTAAATCAGCTGCTTGTTATTCACATTTAAAATCAGATTCCAGGTCAGGCGTCTTTACATTTCAGGCATTTAGCAGACGCTCTTATCCAGAGCGACTTACAGGAGCATTTAGGGTTAAGTGCCTTGCTCAAGGGCACATCGACAGATTTTTCACCTAGTCGGCTTGGGGATTAGAACCAGCGACCTTTCGGTTACTGGCACAACGCTCTTAACCACTAAGCTACCTGCCGCCCCCGTCTTTCAGGGCAAAACCTATTTGCATTGTGGTCTGTGGCGACTCCGGTTCAGTGTTATTTAATGGGTTCATGGCCACAGGGCAAGGGTTGCTGCTTGTCCTCCCTGCTATTAGCGTTCACGGTTAGCTTAGCTGGACTAATGAACCACAGCTTTGTGGCTCAGGTTCAACCTCCACAGCGCCGCTCTGAGTGACTGCAGCTGCAGGGCCACCTTACACCTATACCTCTCCATTACAGCTTGACTTTATAAACTGTTTTTTGGCCAAATTCCCTTAAGAATATACCATTTAACAGCAAATCCATTCACTGGTATTAACTCTATTACGTGTCAGTCGGTGTCACATTGTGACTGTTGTAAAAAAGGGGGAGGTCAAAAGGTCATCCTGCGGCTGGTACTTGAGGTCCCTGATTAGAGGGGAACAATGGAAAAAAAAGCAGTGGAACTGGCTTCCAGGTCCAGAGTTGAGTTTGAGGATACTCAAATATTGGCACATGAGAATGAACAGTCAATGAATGGCATCAGTCACTACAACATACCCTGTGGCACTGGCCACCATTATATTATTACTAGAACCACAGATCAATGTGAATATTGGCGGCCATTTCCGTCCATCTTTCGGGGCAACGTCAGTGTGCTTTTCATTCATTCCCCCAAATTCCGTTACGTAAACGAGTTTAAGTAACGGATAATGTGCTCTGGTTTTTCTCAAGAGTTTTATTTTTTGGAGTTTTTTATTCCAGCGCGTTCTTGCGGCGATTGGGTACAAGGCAGTGTGACATCATGGTATCTTTCAGGAGGCAGGCTTTGGAACGCCAACAGCAGTGTGGGATCAGTAGCGAGACACGCTGATCTCATGGGTCTCCAGTGACAGGTACTGTCCCTTTAAGAACCCCGGGGCAGTCCTCACCGACTTACTCACTTCCTCCCTGTTGTGTAGTCTTTAGACTCTACAGAGTGAACACGTGGCAGTTACTGTAGCAACGACCACAGTTTCCTACCCCTCAAATCCAGGAAGGTCCCGCGATTCATTACGAGGGAGCTGTAATGTATTCCTTACAATGATGTATATGATTCATTATGAGGGAGTTTTAATGTATTCCTTACAATGATGTATATGATTCATTATGAGGGAGTTTTAATGTATTCCTTATAATAATAATAATATGCCATTTAGCAGACGCTTTTATCCAAAGCGACTTACAGTCATGCGTGCATACATTTTTGCGTATGGATGGTCCCGGGGATCGAACCCATTACCCCTGGCGTTACAGAGCTGGTCACTAAAAACCACCACTTCAGAACTAATTTACATTTACATTTTAGTCATTTAGCAGACGCTCTTATCCAGAGCGACTTACAGGAGCAATTAGGGTTAAGTGCCTTGCTTAAGGGCACATCGACAGATTTTTCACCTAGTCGGCTCGGGGATTAGAACCAGCGACCTTTCGGTTACTGGCACAACGCTCTTACCCACTAAGCTACCTGCCGCCCCATCTTTGGAAGACTATACATCTTTGGAGAGCAGCATGTGTTGTGTGTGCATTGATCTAAGGTTCATGTCACGATCGTCGAAAGGAGCGGACCCAAGGCGCAGCGTGATATGAGTACATACTTTTATATTAATTCACCACACGAACAAAAACAACAAAACGATACGTGAAGTCCTCGGTTAACAAACACAAACCTAACACGGAACAAGATCCCACGAAACACAAGTGCACAATAGGCTGCCTAAGTATGGTTCCCAATCAGAGACAACAAGCACCAGCTGATTAACGTTGCCTCTGATTGAGAACCACCCCGGCCAACATAGAAAACACATGAACTAGAGACTGAACATAGAACACAAAACATAGACCCTACACACCCTGGCTCAACATAAAAGAGTCCCTAGAGCCAGGGCGTGACAGTTCTGTAGTTCAGACAATAAGCTTTTGATGCTTGCTTCCCATATTTTTTTTTTTTTAAAACCCAACAACTACCCTTACTCAACATGTGCTGTTGAGCAACAATCTGGGGGGGGGAAATGTGAATAACTGTCTCACGAAACCCTCTCATGAAATCTAGGGTAGGGTTTTTGACAAAAGTGCATTATGTCTGAATAATTACGCTAACTGTGAGTGCATTACTGGCTGGGTCAGAGCAAAATCAATGACAGATACAAATCAATGACAAATATAGAGGTACTTCATAAACAGTACTTTTGATTATTGGACATGATTAACGTGAACACGAGTCAGTGGAGCGGAACAGATGTCATCCACTGCTTTCCTCTGTCAGTAACAGCCTATTTAGAGGTCGCACAGAAACGAACAGACATACAGTCCTAGTGATCCACTCATAAAAGGTCGTCCCATCGATCTAGATGCAGATTTATTAAACTAACGTGAACCCCATAGCTCAGTGTGTTTATCCAGTCACCAATGGCTTGGTGTTTTAGAGGGGCCAATGCATCCATCCACCCGGGCTCTGGCCCATTTAAAAGCCTTAGCCAGGGTCTAATTCATCATTATCCACACATTGTTCTGTTATTACTGTATTATTGATGGAGACTGGCCTTGGGCCAGACTGGCCAGTCCATTTATTAGCAGATTTGTGATGACAGACCAGACCACAGCAGCATGGTGGAATGGATGGATGTTGATTTGAGATTCTAGAACCACGCCAGGAGCGTTCTATTCTAGTTCCATCAGTTCTACACTGAGTGTACGAAAACACTAAGAACACCTGCTCTTTCAATGACATAGACTGACCAGGTGAATCCAGGTGAAAGCTATGATCCCTTATTGATGTCTCTTGTTAAATCCACTTCAAATCAGTGTAGACGAAGGGGAGGAGGCAGGTTAAAGATGGATTTTTTAAAGCCTTGAGACAATTGAGACATGGTTGCGTATGTGTGCCATTTAGAGCGTGAATGGGCAAGACAAAATATTTAAGTGCCTTTGTATTCGTATTTGTATTTATTATGGAACCCCACTCTTCCTGGGGTCCTGCAAAATTAAGGCAGTTATACATTTTTTAAAACATTCCAATACATTCATAACAGATTTCACAACATATTAAGTGTGTGCCCTCAGGCCTCTACTCTACTACCACATATCTATAACACAACATCCATGTGTACGTGTGTGTATAGTGCGTATGTTATCGTGTGTGTGTATGCATGTGTCTGTGCCTATGTTTGTGTTGCTTCACAGTCCCCGCTGTTCCATAAGGTGTATTTTTATCAGTTTTTTTTTAATCTAATTTTACTGCTGGCATGAGTTACTTGATGTGGAATAGAGTTCCATGTAGTCATGGCTATATGTAGTACTGTGCGCCTCCCATAGTCTGTTCTGGACTTGGGGACTGTGAAGAGACCTCTGGTGGCATGTCTTGTGGGGTATGCATGGGTGTCCGAGCTGTGTGCAAGGAGTTCAAACAGACAGCTCGGTGCATTCAACATGTCAATACCTCTCACAAATACAAGTAGTGATGAAGTCAATCTCTCCTCCACTTTGAGCCAGGAGAGATCGACATGCATATTATTAATGTTTGCTCTCCATGTACATTTAAGGGCCAGCCGTGCTGCCCTGTTCTGAGCCAATTGCAATTTTCCTAAGTCCCTCTTTGTGGCACCTGACCACACGACTGAACAGTAGTCCAGGTGCGACAAAACTAGGGCCTGTAGGACCTGCCTTGTTGATAGTGCTGTTAAGAAGGCAGAGCAGCGCTTTATTATAGACAGACTTCTCCCCATCCTAGCTACTGTTGTATCAACATGTTTAGACCATGACAGTCCAGGGTTACTCCAAGCAGTTTAGTCTCCTCAACTTGCTCAATTTCCACATTATTCATTACGAGATTTAGTTGAGGTTTAGGGTTTAGTGAATGATTTGTCCCAAATACAATGGTTTTAGTTTTTGAAATATCTAGGACTAACTTATTCCTTGCCTCTCATTCTGAAACTAACTGCAGGTCTTTGTTAAGTGTTGCTGTCATTTCAGTCACTGTGGTAGCTGACGTGTATAGTGTTGAGTCATCCGCATACATAGACACACTGGCTTTACTCAAAGGCATGTCGTTAGTAAAGATTGAAAAAAGTAAGGGGCCTAGACAGCTGCCCTGAGGAATTCCTGATTCTACCTGGATTTTGTTGGAGAGGCTTCCATTAAATGACACCCTCTGTGTTCTGTTAGACAGGTAACTCTTTATCCACAATATAGCAGGGGGTGTAAAACCATAACACATATGTTTTTCCAGCAACAGACTATGATCGATAATGTCAAAAGCCTCACTGAAGTCTAACAAAACAGCCCCCACAATCTTTTTATCATCAATTTCTCTCAGCCAATCATCAGTCATTTGTGTAAGTGCTGTGCTTGTTGAATGTCCTTCCCTATAAGCGTGCTGAAAGTCTGTTGTCAATTTGTTTACTTTAAAATAGCATTTTATCTGGTCAAACACCATTTTTCCCAAAAGTTTACTAAGGGTTGGTAACAGGCTGATTGGTTGGCTGTTTGAGCCAGTAAAGGGGGCTTTACTATTCTTGGGTAGCGGAATGACTTTTGCTTCCCTCCAGGCCTGAGGGCACACACTTTCTAGTAGGCTTAAATTGAGAATATGGCAATATCGTCCGCTATTATCCTCATTAATTTTCCTTCCAAGTTGTGGCTTGTCATTGTTGATTGACAATAATACTTTTTTCACCTCTTCCACACTTAATTTACGGAATTCAAAATTACAATGCTTGTCTTTCATAATTTGGTCAGATATACTTGGATGTGTAGTGTCAGCGTTTGTTGCTGGCATGTCATGCCTAAGTTTGCTAATCTTGCCAATGAAAAAATCTTTAAATTAGTTGGCAATATCAGAGGGTTTTGTGATGAATGAGCCATCTGATTCAATGAATGATGGAGCTGAGTTTGCCTTTTTGCCCAACATTTCATTGAAGCTGCTCCAAAGCTTTTTACTATAATTCTTTATGTCATTTATCTTTGTTTCATAGTGTAGTTTATTCTTCTTTTTATTCAGTTTAGTCACATGATTTCTCAATTTGCAGTACGTTTGCCAATCGGTTGTGCTGCCAGACTTATTTGCCATCTCTTTTGCCTCATCCCTCTCAACCATACCATTTTTCAATTCCTCATCAATCCACTGGGATTTAACAGTTTTTACAGTCATTTTGTTAATGGGTGCTTGCTTATTAGTAACTGGGATAAGTAATTTCATAAATGTGTCAAGGGCAACGTCTGTTTGCTCCTCATTACACACCACAGGCCAACAAATATAATTCACATCAACAACATAGGAATCACTACAAAACCTATTGTATGACCTCTTATACACTATATTAGGCCCAGCCTTTGGAACTTTGGTTTTCCTAGATATGGCTACTATATTGTGATCACTACATCCGATGGATTTGGATACTGCTTTCAAACAAATTTCTGCAGCATTAGTAAAGATATGATCAATACATGTTGATTATTTAATTCCTGTACTGTTTGTAACTACCCTGGTAGGTTGACTGATAACCTGAACCAGGTTGCAGGCACTGGTTACAGTTTGAAGCTTTCTCTTGAGTGGGCAGCCTGATGAAAGCCAGTCAATATTTAAATCACCCAGAAAGTATACCTCTCTGTTGACATCACATACCTCATCAAGCATTTCACACATTATCCAGATACTGACTGTTAGCACTTGGTGGTCTATAGCAGCTTCCCACAAGAATGGGCTTTAGGTGAGGCAGATGAACCTGTAGCCATATTACTTCAACAGTATTTAACATGAGATCCTCTCTAAGCTTTAAAAGAATGTGGTTCTGAATATAGACCGCAACACCGCCCCCGTTGGCATTTCTGTATTTTCTGTAAATGTTATAACCTTGTATTGCTACCACTGTATCATCAAAGGTATTATCTAAGTGAGGATCAGAGATAGTCAGAATATGAATGTCATCTGTTACTAGCAAATTATTGATTTCATGAACCTTGTTTCTTAAGCTATATATGTTAACGTGGGCTATTTTTAACACTTTTCTGGGATGCTTGATTATTTTTCTTGCTTTACTGCGAAGCTTAGCAGAGGTAGACATACTCTGGTTATTTGTATTAGTGCAGGGTGATCTGCACACAGTGGACTTCCTGCTAGGGCACACCACCTCAGTGCTAACAGTATAACTCTGGTTCATAGGCACATGATTACTGCATACAATAGCCTTAGGATCAGCAGAGGCATTCAGGGCAGTTAGAGGGACATAAATTAGGTTACTTACATTGTGTCTTCCAACGCCCCTAGGATAATGTACATTTCCTGAAGCATTATGACAACTCAGCGACACAATGGTAGGGATTAAATGAGCTGGTCATTGATAAGTCATTGTCTCAACGCAGCCTTATAATGCTGTGAAAGGATCCAGGAACCCAAATGATTTGGGTGGGTCCCATCCTCCTTATAACACTAGCTTTGTTTCCAGAAGGTATCAACATTGTCAATATATGTTACACCCACAGAGCTGCAGTAGTCTCGTAGCCAGTTATGGAGGGATAAACGTCTGCTGGACCGTTCAACGCCACGATTTAGGGAGGGCAGAGGGACAGATATTATGGGGCGTTTGTCCATGCCCCGCCGAATTGAGGCTGTTTTGAGTGCAAAAGGGGTGGTGCAACTCAATATTAGGAAGGTGTTCTTAATGTTTTGTACACTCAGTGTAACTTGCAAGGATGACATTTGGAGACCCAAGCTATAGGCTTTTGTAGCCATGCGCAAATGACAGTACAGCGCCAAACCTACCGAATTGATTTGTGATTTCTAGAATGTTCTCATTATATGTCCGGACTTTTCACTGTATTTTCTACCATTTGTATGGTGTTAAATATTAGCCACTATCAGTAGCCACCGTCAGTTATACCACCATACATTTATAACTGTCACTTTAGTGTTAGTTCCATTACAGAGTTAGTTGACCTTTCTTTCCTCTGTCACGGTCGTGTGGTTGTTCCTGAGGGTCGCTAGCAATACTGGATCATATTAGGCTAACGTATTACAAGTTGTGCAATAATTTGGGACATGTAGCCTATTAGATTTAGTTTTTGATATTTTTTTTTTGTTGTTTGTATTTTATCCCCTTTTTCTCCCCAACTTCATGATATCAAATTGTGATCTTGTCTGATCGCTGCAACTCCCCAACGGGCTCGGGAGAGGCGAATGTCGTGTCATGCGTCCTCCGAAACATGACCCGCGCTCCTTAACACCTGCCAGCTTAACCCGGTAACCCGAAGCCAGCCGCACCAATGTGTCGGAGGAAACACCGTTCAACTGACAACCGAAGTCAGCCTGCAGGCGCCCGGCCCGCCACAAGGAGTCGCTAGAGCGCGATGAGCCAAGTACCCCTGGCCAAACCCTCCCCTAACCCGGTCGACGCTGGGCCAATTGTGCGCCGCCCTATGGGACTCCCGGTCACGGCCGGTTGTGACACAGCCTGGGAACGAACCCGGGTCTGTAGTGACGCCTCAATCACTGCGATGTAGTGCCTTAGACCGCTGCGCCACGCGGGAGGCCTGCAGCCTATTGGAATTATTATGGAACGCAGACCAGTTTAAACCTGGAGCCTGGTGCAAGGTTCACGACGACTGGACCAACTTGGATCCTGGCACAAGGTTCACGATGACTGGACCAACTTGGATCCTGGCACATGGTTCACGACGACTGGACCGTTGTCGTCACAGTTCCCTGATCAGTGAGGATTATTAGGGTGGATTTATACGACTACTGCTCAATCCCTATTGGACAATTTTCTCACCTTCCAATATTTCATGGATTGAACAATCGAATGACAACTTTCAGGATGAATCAAAACACTGTATTTTTGATTCACTAATATATTTTGTGTGTAAAGGCTCTTCAAAAGTTTTTTTTATTATAATTCATAAATACTTTCCTAACCCTAAATAATATACAAGATCAGAGTATTTTTAAATCTACCAATTGGTGCTGTAAAGGAGACGAATATGCGTGTTTTTACATGGCTTTCTGTCATTGATCCCTAATATTCGGAACCGTTCTCTCCATATATTCTAGAGAGTCTGTCGAGAAAATTGAAATTAAATGTACACCAAATGGATGGCTTTAAATAAATGTACTGAAAACGTGATTGAATGAAAACTCCACGAGAAAATCTGTTGGCCAGCAAGTGGGAGGGTATTCAGTGGTTGAATTACATTTATTCCGTACGCCAGTCTCTTGGTGATCGGCTGATCTGGAGTCCTGGTATAAAGGACGTCACGCTGCAGCAGATGTCTCTTGGTGATCGGCTGATCTGGAGTCCTGCTATAAAGGACGTCACGCTGCAGCAGATGTCTCTTGGTGATCGGCTGATCTACCTCTTCTAGTCATCAACTCTCTGCCTGCTCATCTAAATAATAATAATATGCCATTTAGCAGACGCTTTTATCCAAAGCGACTTACAGTCATGCGTGCATACATTTTTTTTTTTTGTGTATGGGTGGTCCCGGGGATCGAACCCACTACCTTGGCGTTACAAGCGCCGTGCTCTACCAGCTGAGCTACAGAGGACCACGTAAATAGTCCTGGAGATCATTTTCAGGTGGCCGTTTTCACCACAAGCAGCACACTGCACTGATGATGAGATGTTTGGTTAGGGTTTTTTTGTCATGTAGCCCTAGTCTACCAAGTATTTAGTGAAGGGCAAACATGTTAGATGAATGCTATTGTGAACAGTGGCATTAGATATGAGGGGAGCGGTAGTTTGTTGCCATATGACTGGTTTCCCATCTGTCTCCAGCGATCAGAAGGTAAAATAGATCTAAAACAAATGTAATTTATATTACAATCCCTTTATATAAATGGCTTACTCATTTACCTAGCTCTTATCAATAGCTCTTATCAGTTTGTAAATTACAGCGCATGGAGAACGGTGTTTATTTCTATCAACAACAAAAAAAGAGATCCACTTGGAACCGACAGGTTGTTCGACCTCGTTCATCGTGCGTAAAGGTGGTGGAATTATGAGGGAATTAAATCAAGGTCAGAATATGGTGTATCTGTAGACACACCTCCACCACACCTTCATTTCTCACTTCCGCATCCGCCTGTGTCGGCCTTCCCCATCTGCAGTGGAAGGTGGCCGAGCTACAGCGGTGTTTGTCAGACCAGGAGACGTCCCGAAAAACTGTCTTCTCATGAAAACGGCTTGTAGCGTCCAAACGGTTTTTTGCCTACAAACTAATATGACCACTCTATGGAAAGATGAGCATGTTATGGTCAAACACCGCTGTAGCTCGGCCACCTTCCACCGCAGATGGGGAAGGCCGACACAGGCGGATGGGGAAGGCCGACACAGGAAGATGGGGAAAGGCCGGACACAGGCGGATGCAGCCCTAATCTATGGATTTCACATGACTGGGCAGGGGCGCAGCCATGGGTGGGCCTGGGAGGGCATAGGCCCACCCACTGGGGAGCCAGGCCCAGACAATCAGAATGAGTGTTTCCCCACAAAAGGGGCTTTATTACAGACAGAAATACTCAGTTTCATCAGCTGTCCGGGTGGCTGGTCTCAGACGATCCCGCAGGTGAAGAAGCCGGATGTGGAGGTCCTGGGCTGGCGTGGTTACACGTGGTCTGCAGTTGTGAGGCCGGTTGGACGTACTACCCAATTCTCTAAAACGAGAAATTAACATTCAATTCTCTGGCAACAACTCTGGTGGACATTCCTGCAGTCAGCATGCCAATTGCACGCTCCCTCAAAACTTGAGACATCTGTGGCATTGTGTTGTGTGACAAAACTGCACATTTTAGAGTGGCCTTTTATTGTCCCCAGCACAAGGTGCACCTGTGTAATGTCAGGTGGATGGATTATCTTGGCAAAGGAGAAATGCTCACTAACAGGGATGTAAACAAATTTGTGCACAAAATGTGAGAGAAATAATATTTTTGTGTGTGTATGGAAAAATTCTGGGATCTTTTATTTCAGCTCATGAAACATGGGACCAACACTTTACATGTTGCATTTATATTTTTTGTTCAGTACATATATCATGTTGTCAATGTCATTTTTTTGACAGTAGGCTATCCGTTGTAGCTCACAGCAGATTAGATTGATAGAGTTAAATCAAAGTGCAAGTATATTTTTTCTCACGTATACGCGGAGCAATGGAGGTAAAATGAGCGGATAAATTGTCTGAAAATGGACTGTTAGTGCACCGTTACCTCTGGAATTGGGAAACGTCTATTTAGTGTTGATAAATTTAACTGCCAGTGCCAATATTACGTATAGCTAGGCTAGTTCTTATGATAGACGTGTACAATGCATAAATTAGCCTTATGGGTTCTGGTCAAAAGTAGTGCACTATTTGAGGGAATAGGGTTCAATTATGGACTCACACCTTTATGCTGAAGCACATCCAGTCAGGCCAGAGCACCTTTTCTCCTCAGTAACTGGCAGGAAATCTTCATTTCATTCACTGTCTTTTATTACTCTGCAGGTTTGGAACAAGTATGATGCTTCTACTAGAGGTTGGAGTGCTGGCCTGTCTGAGTCGCTGAGGGAGTCCCCGCCCAGCTCTTCTACTAGAGGTTGGAGTGCTGGCCTGTCTGAGTCGCTGAGGGAGCCCCCCCCACAGCTCTTCTACTAGAGGTTGGAGTGCTGGCCTGTCTGAGTCGCTGAGGGAGTCCCCCCCCAGCTCTTCTACTAGAGGTTGGAGTGCTGGCCTGTCTGAGTCGCTGAGGGAGCCCCCCCCCCACAGCTCTTCTACTAGAGGTTGGAGTGCTGGCCTGTCTGAGTCGCTGAGGGAGCCCCCCCCCCCAGCTCTTCTACTAGAGGTTGGAGTGCTGGCCTGTCTGAGTCGGTGAGGGAGCCCCCCCCCACAGCTCTTCTACTAGAGGTTGGAGTGCTGGCCTGTCTGAGTCGGTGAGGGAGCCCCCCCCCCCCAGCTCTTCTACTAGAGGTTGGAGTGCTGGCCTGTCTGAGTCGGTGAGGGAGCCCCCCCCACAGCTCTTCTACTAGAGGTTGGAGTGCTGGCCTGTCTGAGTCGCTGAGGGAGCCCCCCCCCCCCAGCTCTTCTACTAGAGGTTGGAGTGCTGGCCTGTCTGAGTCGGTGAGGGAGCCCCCCCCCACAGCTCTTCTACTAGAGGTTGGAGTGCTGGCCTGTCTGAGTCGCTGAGGGAGCCCCCCCCCCCAGCTCTTCTACTAGAGGTTGGAGTGCTGGCCTGTCTGAGTCGGTGAGGGAGCCCCCCCCACAGCTCTTCTACTAGAGGTTGGAGTGCTGGCCTGTCTGAGTCGGTGAGAGAGCCCCCCCCAGCTCTTCTACTAGAGGTTGGAGTGCTGGCCTGTCTGAGTCGGTGAGGGAGCCCCCCCCCAGCTCTTCTACTAGAGGTTGGAGTGCTGGCCTGTCTGAGTCGCTGAGGGAGCCCCCCCCCCCAGCTCTTCTACTAGAGGTTGGAGTGCTGGCCTGTCTGAGTCGCTGAGGGAGCCCCCCCCCCAGCTCTTCTACTAGAGGTTGGAGTGCTGGCCTGTCTGAGTCGCTGAGGGAGCCCCCCCCCCCAGCTCTTCTACTAGAGGTTGGAGTGCTGGCCTGTCTGAGTCGCTGAGGGAGCCCCCCCCCCCAGCTCTTCTACTAGAGGTTGGAGTGCTGGCCTGTCTGAGTCGCTGAGGGAGCCCCCCCCCCCAGCTCTTCTACTAGAGGTTTGGAGTGCTGGCCTGTCTGAGTCATGAGGGAGTCCCCCCCCAGCTCTTCTACTAGAGGTTGGAGTGTCTGGCCTGTCTGAGTCGCTGAGGGAGTCCCCCCCCAGCTCTTTTACTAGAGGTTGAGTGCTGGCCTGTCTGAGTCGGTGAGGGAGCCCCCCCCCAGCTCTTCTACTAGAGTTGGAGTGCTGGCCTGTCTGAGTCGGTGAGGGAGTCCCCCCAGCACTTCTACTTTGAGGTTGGAGTGCTGGCTGTCTGAGTCGTGAGGGAGTCCCCCCCCCCAGCTTTTTCTACTAGAGGTTGGAGTGCTGGCCCTGTCTGAGTCGCTGAGGGAGTCCCCCCCCCCCACAGCTCTTCTACTAGAGGTTGGAGGGGCGGCCTGTCTGAGTCGCTGAGGGAGCCCCCCCCCCAGCTCTTCCCACTAGAGGTTGGAGTGCTGGCCTGTCGAGTCGCTGAGGGGCCCCCCCCCCAGCCCTTCTACTAGAGGTTGGAGTGCTGGCCTGTCTGAGTCGCTGAGGGAGCCCCCCCCCCCAGCTCTTCTACTAGAGGTTGGAGTGCTGGCCTGTCTGAGTCGGTGAGGGAGCCCCCCCCAGCACTTCTACTAGAGGTTGGAGTGCTGGCCTGTCTGAGTCGCTGAGGGAGCCCCCCCCCCCAGCTCTTCTACTAGAGGTTGGAGTGCTGGCCTGTCTGAGTCGGTGAGGGAGCCCCCCCCCAGCTCTTCTACTAGAGGTTGGAGTGCTGGCCTGTCTGAGTCGCTGAGGGAGCCCCCCCCCCCAGCTCTTCTACTAGAGGTTGGAGTGCTGGCCTGTCTGAGTCGGTGAGGGAGTCCCCCCCAGCTCTTCTACTAGAGGTTGGAGTGCTGGCCTGTCTGAGTCGCTGAGGGAGCCCCCCCCCACAGCTCTTCTACTAGAGGCTGGAGTGCTGGCCTGTCTGAGTCGCTGAGGGAGCCCCCCCCCCCCAGCTCTTCTACTAGAGGTTGGAGTGCTGGCCTGTCTGAGTCGCTGAGGGAGCCCCCCCCAGCTCTTCTACTAGAGGTTGGAGTGCTGGCCTGTCTGAGTCGCTGAGGGAGTCCCCCCCCACAGCTCTTGCCCCTGTTAACCCCTTATGTTTTTAATGCAACATTATGGATATGTTTTTCTCTGTCTGAAATGATACACTGTACCCTGTATAGTGCACTACTTTTGACCAGGACCCATAGGGCTCTGGTCTAAAGTAGTGCACTATGTAGGGAATAGGACCCCATAGGGCTCTGGTCTAAAGTAGTGCACTATGTAGGGAATAGGGTGCCATTTCAGACAGAGCCTCTGTCCTTTTGTAGCCTACACACTAGTCTCCATACAAAGTAGCCATTAAATATTTTCTAGATAAGGTCTCAGAGTAGTACCCTATCCAATCTATTTCACACATTCAATTACTCTATGTATATATAATATATATATATACAAAAAAACCATTTAATGGCTTTTGGATCAAAACCACAACCTTGCTTTGTTACCTTACAATGCCATAGTCATGGAGCAGTCCGAGAAAAGGGAAGGCAGGCGTCGTTGTAAAAGCCTGTGAAATGGCACCGTATGTGGCCTTTCATCATCTAAGGAAAGGCAGGCGTCGTTGTAAAAGCCCTGTGAAATGGCACCGCACATTATTACATTTTCCCACCATAATGAGACCTTTATCATCCCCATAGAAAAATATATCAAAAGATGCTTCGCTTTGACAAAGAAAAAAAGCATTACAGTAATGCATTACTGCTTTGCCCATAAGTACTCTTAACCTCTTGATAAACCCCTTTTGGATGAACAGAACGCTGCAGCTAAGGAAAGGTAGCGCCCCATTGTCAGTGGAGGAGAGTTCCATGTTCTAACAGAAATGTACTGTGTGATGTAACACAATGGAGATGAGCCTTCAGGCTTTAATAGGATTTTATCCTTCACCATTTTTTTTATGTATGAAATGTTGTCTCCGTTTGGAGCAGCTTACTGCTTTTAATTATCTAATAATTTCAATTAATCAATCAATCAATCAATCAGTGCCTTCAGAAAGTATTCATACCCCTTGACTTATTCCACATTTTTGTTGTGTTGCAGCCTGAATTCAAAATGGATTTAAATATGGTTTTTCCTCCCCCCTCACACATCTACACACAATACCCCATAAATGGCAAAGTAAAAACATTGTTTTTAAGAAATGTTTGCACATTTATTGAAAATGAAATACAGAAATATCTCATTTACATAAGTATTCACACCCCTGAGTCAATACTTTGTAGAATCACCTTTGGAAGCGATTACAGCTGTGAGTGTTTCTGGGTAAGTCTCTAAGAGCTTTCCACACCTGGATTGTACAATATCTGCCCATTTTCTTCAAGCTCAAGTTGGTTGTTGATCATTGCTTGACAGCCATTTTCAAGCCAGTTTAAGTCAAAACTTTAACTAGGCCACTCAGGAACATTCAACGTCGTCTTGGTAAGCAACTCCAGTCTATATTTGTCCTTGTGTTTTAGGTTATTGTCCTGCTGAAAGGTGAATTTGTCTCCCAGTGTCTGTTGGAAAGCAGACGGAACCAGGTTTTCCTCTAGGATTTTGCCTGTGCTTAGCTATCCTAAAAAACTCCCTAATCCTTGCCGATGACAAGCATACCCATAACATGATGCAGTCACCACCATGCTTTAAAATATGAAGATTGTTACTCAGTGATGTGTTGTTGGATTTGCCCCCAACATAAAATGAAAATATGAAGAGTGCTACTCAGTAATGTGTTGTTGGATTTGCCCCCAACATAAAATGAAAATATGAAGAGTGCTACTCAGTAATGTGTTGTTGGATTTGCCCCCAACATAACATGAAAATATGAAGAGTGCTACTCAGTAATGTGTTGTGTTGGATTTGCCCCCAGCATAACACTTTGTATTCAGGACGTTAATTGCAGTTTTACTTTAGTGCCTTATTGCAAACAGGATGCATGTTTTGGAATATTTGTATTCGGTAACACTTTACGTGATGCCCAGTGTCATAACAAGTTATGACACGTTCATAACCTGTCATAGTATGGTCATAACACTGTCATGACCCATATATTTACACCTGCTGTGACATATATTGCATTATTTTATGGCTAGTTTGTAAAACTGTATGAAAACATAATTCCACTTCTACATTATGGGGTATTGTGTGTAGGCCAGTGACACAAAATCTCAATTTAATCCATTTTAAATACTATTCTAATGTTACAACAATCTCGGCCATGTTCAATAGCATCAAAACTGTAATGTATCATGGGTAAATTGTGACTGACTGACTGATCTACAAATAATAATAAGCAGTTATTTAAGGTGCAAAGTGATTTGTAGATCAGTCAGCAGTCACCTGCATTATCGGCTGCAGTGTCGAACAAGCCCATTGTCTGGAGAATAAACCCATTGTCTGGAGAACAAGCCCATTGTCTGGAGAACAAGCCCATTGTCTGGAGAACAAGCCCATTGTCTGGAGAACAAGCCCATTGTCTGGAGAATAAACCCATTGTCTGGAGAACAAGCCCATTGTCTGGAGAATAAACCCATTGTCTGGAGAATAAACCCATTGTCTGGAGAACAAGCCCATTGTCTGGAGAATAAACCCATTGTCTGGAGAACAAGCCCATTGTCTGGAGAATAAACCCATTGTCTGGAGAACAAGCCCATTGTCTGGAGAATAAACCCATTGTCTGGAGAACAAGCCCATTGTCTGGAGAATAAACCCATTGTCTGGAGAACAAGCCCATTGTCTGGAGAATAAACCCATTGTCTGGAGAACAAGCCCATTGTCTGGAGAATAAACCCATTGTCTGGAGAACAAGCCCATTGTCTGGAGAATAAACCCATTGTCTGGAGAACAAGCCCATTGTCTGGAGAATAAACCCATTGTCTGGAGACCAGCCCATTGTCTGGAGAACAAGCCCATTGTCTGGAGAACAAGCCCATTGTCTGGAGAACAAGCCCATTGTCTGGAGAATAAACCCATTGTCTGGAGAACAAGCCCATTGTCTGGAGAACAAGCCCATTGTCTGGAGAACAAGCCCATTGTCTGGAGAACAAGCCCATTGTCTGGAGAACAAGCCCATTGTCTGGAGAACAAGCCCATTGTCTGGAGAATAAACCCATTGTCTGGAGAACAAGCCCATTGTCTGGAGAACAAGCCCATTGTCTGGAGAATAAACCCATTGTCTGGAGAACAAGCCCATTGTCTGGAGAATAAACCCATTGTCTGGAGAAACAAGCCCATTGTCTGGAGAATAAACCCATTGTCTGGAGAACAAGCCCATTGTCTGGAGAATAAACCCATTGTCTGGAGACCAGCCCATTGTCTGGAGAACAAGCCATTGTCTGGAGAACAAGCCCATTGTCTGGAGAACAGCCCATTGTACTGGAGAATAAACCCATTGTCTGGAGAACAAGCCCATTGTCTGGAGAACAAGCCCATTGTCTGGAGAACAAGCCCATGTCTGGAGAACAAGCCCATGTCTGGAGAACAAGCCCATTGTCTGGAGAATAAACCCATTGTCTGGAGAACAAGCCCATTGTCTGGAGAACAAGCCCATTGTCTGGAGAACAAGCCCATTGTCTGGAGAATAAACCCATTGTCTGGAGAACAAGCCCATTGTCTGGAGAATAAACCCATTGTCTGGAGAACAAGCCCATTGTCTGGAGAACAAGCCCATTGTCTGGAGAATAAACCCATTGTCTGGAGAACAAGCCCATTGTCTGGAGAACAAGCCCATTGTCTGGAGAACAGAATATAAAAACGTTATTACCCACCCAATGTAGAAATGAGCCTTTGGCTTCCTAGTTTAATTATTATTATTTTTTGTCATTTAGCAGACGCTCTTATCCAGAGCGACTTACAGGAGCAATTAGGGTTAAGTGCCTTGCTCAAGGGCACATCGACATATTTTTCACCTAGGCGGCTCGGGGATTAGAACCAGCGACCTTTCGGTTACTGGCACAACGCTCTTACCCACTAAGCTACCTGCTGCCCTACATGACCAAAAGTATGTGGACACCTGCTCGTCCAACATCTCATTCCAAAATCATGGGCATTAATATGGAGTTGGTCCCCCCTTTGCTGCTATAACAGCCTCCACTCTTCTGGGAAGGCTTTCCACTAGATGTTGGAACATTGCTGCGGGGACTTGCTTCCATTCAACCACAAGAGCATTAGTGAGGTCGGGCACTGATGTTCGGCGATTAGGCCTGGCTCGCAGTCGGCGTTCCAATTCATCCCAAAGGTGTTCGATGGGGTTGAGGTCAGGGCTCTGTGCAGGGCAGTTAAGTTCTTCCACACTGATCTCGACAAACCATTTCTGTATGGACCTCGCTTTGTGCATTGTCATGCTGAAACAGGAAAGGGCCTTCCCCAAACTGTTGCCACAAAGTTGGAAGCACAGAATCATCTAGAATGTCATTGTACGCTGTAGCATTAAGATTTCCCTTGACTGGAACTAAGGGGCCTAGCCCGAACCATGAAAAACAGACCCAGACCATTATTCCTCCTCCACCAAACTTTACAGTTGGCACTACGCACTGTGGCAGGTAGTGTTCTCCTGGCATCCGCCAAACCCAGATTAGTCCGTCGGACTGCCAGATGGTGAAGCGTGATTCATCACTCCAGAGAACGCGTTTCCACTGCTCCAGAGTCCAATGGCGGTGAGCTTTACACCACTCCAGCCGACGCTTGGCATTGCGCATGGTGATCTTAGGCTTGTGTGCGCCTGCTCGGCCGTGGACACCCATTTCATGAAGCTCCTGACGAAAAGTTCCTGTTGCTTCCAGAGGCAGTTTGGAACTCGGTAGTGAGTGTTGCAACCGAGGACAGACGATTTTTACACGCTAAGCGCTTCAGCACTCGGCAGCCCCGTTCTGTGAGCTTGTGTGGCCTACCACTTCGCGGCTGAGGCTTTGTTGCTCCTAGACGTTTCCACTTCACAATAACAGCACTTACAGTTGACCAGGGCAGAAATTTGACGAACTGACTTGTTGGAAAGGTGGCATCTTATGACTGTGCCACGTTGAAAGTCACTGAGTTCTTCAGTAAGGCAATTCTACTGACAATGTTTGTCTATGGAGATTGCATGGCTGTGTGGTTCATTCTATACACCTGTCAAAAACGGGTGTGGCTGAAATAGCCGAATCCACTAATTTGAAGGGGTGTCCACATATTGGCATATATAGTGTATATAAAATACAAGACACCAAACATCCTCATCCCATTGGAACCACTAGTATCGCTGCAGGTAGCCTAGGGGTTAAGAGTGTTGGGCCATTAACTGAAAGGTCGCTTTTTCGAATCCCCGAACCGGCAAGGTGGAAAAATCTGGCGTTCTGCCCTTGAGCAAGGCAGTTAACCCCCAACAACAACTATTCCCGGAGCGCCAATGATGTCGATTAAAGCAGCCCCCCCGCACCTCTCTGATTCAGAGGGGTTGGGTTAAATACGAAGACACATTTCGGTTGAATGCAACTGACGAGGTATAGATTATCCTCACTGTACAGCAGTGTGGTACCAGTTGAGTTAACATCCTGGACACTAGACTTTGTTCAGAGGAGGAGTGTGGTACCAGTTGAGTTAACATCCTGGACACTAGGACTTTGTTCAGAGGAGGAGTGTGGTACCAGTTGAGTTAACATCCTGGACACTAGACTTTGTTCAGAGGAGGAGTGTGGTACCAGTTGAGTTAACATCCTGGACACTAGACTTTGTTCAGAAAATACTGTTTATGAAATATACATAAATGTTTATCATGATGGAGGAGACTCAATCGGTACAATAGTTTTGCTCATATTCATTTTAATCAGAACAATCTCTTTATTCTCGATAAACAGAGGGCATACACTACAGTCCCACTGTGACAAATGAGATGCACGCTATTTCACCACAGTCCTAATGAGTCACAGCCATTTCACCACAGTCCTAATGAGTCACAGCCATTTCACCACAGTCCTAATGAGTCACAGCCATTTCACCACAGTCCTAATGAGTCACAGCTATTTCACCACAGTCCTAAGAGTCCACAGCTATTTTCACCAAAGTCATAAGAGTCACAGCTATTCACTACAGTCCTAGGTCACAGCTATTTCACCACAGTCTAATGAGTCACAGTATTTCACCACAGTCCTAATGAGCACAGCTATTTCACCACAGCCTAATGAGTCACAGCTATTTCATACAGTCCTAAGAGTCACAGCTATTTAAACCCAGTCCTATGAGTCCAGCTATTTTATACAGTCCTAATGAGTTCAAGCTTTTCACAACAGTCATAATGAGTCAAGCCATGTCACCACAGTCCAATGGTCACAGCCATTTCACACAGTCCTAATGAGTCACAGCCATTTCACCACAGTCCTAATGAGTCACAGCTATTTCACTACAGTCCTAATGAGTCACAGCTATTTCACCACAGTCCTAATGAGTCACAGCCATTTCACCACAGTCCTAATGAGTCACAGCTATTTCACTACAGTCCTAATGAGTCACAGCTATTTCACCACAGTCCTAATGAGTCACAGTCCTAATGAGTTCCCAGCTATTCCACTTTAAAGTCCTAATGAGTCACCGCTATTTCACCCACAGTCCTAAGGAGGTCACAGCTATTTCAACCACAGTCCCTAATGAGTCACCGCTAGGTTCACTACAGTCCCTATGAGTCACAGCTAATTTCACTACAGTCCTAAATGGAGTCACAGCTATTTTCACTACGAGTCCTAATGAGTCACAAGCATATTTCACTACCCTTCCTAATGAGTCACAGCCATTTTCACCACAGTCCTAATGAGTCACCGGCCATTTTCAATACAGTCCTCAATGAGTCCAAAGGCTTTATCACTACCAGTCCTAATGAGTTCACAGCTATGTCACCACAGTCCTAATGAGTCACAAGCTATTTCACTACAGTTCCTAATTTAGTCACAGCTATTTCACTACAGTCCCCTCATGGAGTCAACAGCTCTTTCACTACAGTCCTAATGGAGTCCACAGCTATTTTCACTACAGCCCTAATGAAGTCACAGGCTTATTTACCTACAGTCCTAATGAGTCACAAGCCATTTCACCTACAGTCCTAATGAGTTCCAGCCTATTTTCACCCAGTCCTAATGAGTCACAAGCCATTTGACACTACAGTCCCTATGAGTCACAGCTTAATTTCAACTACAGTCCTAATGAGTCACAGTTATTTCACCACAGTCCTAATGAGTCACAGCTATTTCACTACAGTCCTAATGAGTCACAGCTATTTCACTACAGTCCTAATGAGTCACAGCTATTTCACCACAGTCCTAATGAGTCACAGCTATTTCACTACAGTCCTAATGAGTCACAGCTATTTCACTACAGTCCTAATGAGTCACAGCTATTTCACTACAGTCCTAATGAGTCACAGCTATTTCACCACAGTCCTAATGAGTCACAGCTATTTCACCACAGTCCTAATGAGTCACAGTTATTTCACCACAGTCCTAATGAGTCACAGCTATTTCACCACAGTCCTAATGAGTCACAGTTATTTCACTACTGTCCTCATGAGTCACAGCTATTTCCACACTTTCCAGTAGCAGAAATAAATATACTGACAACTTCAGGGCCCCATAATTGCCTCAGTGTGTGTGTGTGTTCCATTCCTCAGTGTGTATACGTGTACACATCCTCAGCAATCACAGTAGAAGTCCTTCCGATGCTCTTGCTGAATATATTGTCCGTCTGCTTCACCAGTTAGAATAAACACAACGTTCACTGTGAGGTCAGACTCTCAGAAACAACACAATTCACTGTCTAGGGCCCTCACCAGGCCAAACAGGCCTGCTTCTCAGAAAATATTCTAGTTGAAAAGAGTGTGTTGACCTCTCTCTGGCGTTGCCCCGTGTACTGTCATAACTACAGCGCTACATCTACCGGAGCTGGCTGAGCTGGATAGGGTCAAAGGTCAAACCACTCTGCCTGTGTAGACAACTTTTGTAACAATTGGATTCAGACAGCAGCAAACTCATTATACATGAATCATCTTGTTCAAACTAAGGGCCAGATTCAATCCCTTCTCCCCTTTTCAGCTATGCACCTTTTAAAGGCTATGTTTCCGCCTTCGCCAAGACCGCATTCACGGTAAACGCTGCTTGTCGGCTCAATTGGAAATTACCTTTAAATGTCAATCTCACTATAACACAGATCTTCCCGAGGTCCGGATTGAATCTAGTCTGGTATGGAACAGTGAAGGAAACTGTCAGCTGACAAACTTTCAATGTGGAAACCATGGAAAAGGAAAGTCCAGGAAAATATGATAAAACACAAACAAAGATATCTCTGCAAAGATCTACCTTAACAGAAGGACATCTAGGCCAAGGCTCATTCATCATTACACTGTGTAACGGTCATGAGTCAGGGGTCATTCATCATTACACTGTGTAACGGTCATGAGTCATGCTCACAGACTCCTGATGAGGTAGCCCCGCTTACGACTTCAAAATCAGGGAATTTCCAAGAGGGTAAAGACGTTGGTTTGTCCCATGGGAGACCATGGTTCAGATCCAACCTGACCTAGGCAACATATATAGAGCCTGCTTCTGATGAGGAGTGGAAGTCAAAAGAAATGGTGAATGAAACATACAAGTGTTGAATGAAATGAAAAACTGCAGTGAGTGATACTCCAGCCTCCAGACGTCACAGGAGAGAAAATGACCAGTAGACCATTCAGTAGGTCAACCTGGCAGTCCAGCCTGCTCTCGCTCCCTCTGTATCTCTCTCTCTCTCTTTCACATATGGCAGCTCTAAGAAGGCTCTGTCCCATAGAATTACTTTTTATTTTAGTCAATGTATTTGTATGGTCTGTCCCGGACTCCCCTGTCCCGTCTGTCCAGATGGTCTGTCCCGGACTCCCCTGTCCCGTCTGTCCAGATGGTCTGTCCCGGACTCCCCTGTCCCGTCTGTCCAGATGGTCTGTCCCGGACTCCCCTGTCCCGTCTGTCCAGATGGTCTGTCCCGGACTCCCCTGTCCCGTCTGTCCAGATCCTCCGGTCAGATGTCCACTTTAGAGGGTCAGGTCAAGGCAGTCACCTGGCTGTGCAGCCCAGCAGACGGTCTCCATGGTCACAGCCTTACAGGTCAGGGTCAGAGGCCTGGTGTCACCGTTGAGGTTGTGACCTTTAACCTTCCACTTGTTGTGCTATTAGGTGCAGGTGACTGAGCTAGTCTCTTATAGCTGCTAGTCTCTTATAGCTGCTAGTCTCTTATAGCTGCCAGTCTCTTATAGCTGCTAGTCTCTTATAGCTGCCAGTCTCTTATAGCTGCCAGTCTCTAATAGCTGCCAGTCTCTAATAGCTGCCAGTCTCTTATAGCTGCCAGTCTCTTATAGCTGCCAGTCTCTAATAGCTGCCAGTCTCTTATAGCTGCCAGTCTCTTATAGCTGCCAGTCTCTAATAGCTGCTAGTCTCTTATAGCTGCCAGTCTCTTATAGCTGCCAGTCTCTTATAGCTGCTACACTCTTATAGCTGCCAGTCTCTTATAGCTGCCAGTCTCTTATAGCTGCTACACTCTTATAGCTGCCAGTCTCTTATAGCTGCCAGTCTCTTATAGCTGCCAGTCTCTTATAGCTGCCAGTCTCTTATAGCTGCTAGTCTCTTATAGCTGCTAGTCTCTTATAGCTGCCAGTCTCTTATAGCTGCTAGTCTCTTATAGCTGCCAGTCTCTTATAGCTGCTAGTCTCTTATAGCTGCCAGTCTCTTATAGCTGCCAGTCTCTTATAGCTGCCAGTCTCTTATAGCTGCCAGTCTCTTATAGCTGCTAGTCTCTTATAGCTGCCAGTCTCTTATAGCTGCCAGCCTCTTATAGCTGCTAGTCTCTTATAGCTGCTAGTCTCTTATAGCTGCCAGTCTCTTATAGCTGCTAGTCTCTTATAGCTGCTAGTCTCTTATAGCTGCCAGTCTCTTATAGCTGCCAGCCTCTTATAGCCTCTTATAGCTGCCAGTCTCTTATAGCTGCCAGTCTCTTATAGCTGCTAGTCTCTTATAGCTGCTAGTCTCTTATAGCTGGGCTGGGTCTACCAATGGGTAGAGAGGAGGGAAATTCAGCAACTCTTGGAGGTCAATGGAATAAAATAAAATAAACGTCTTTATTGTTAAAAGTAGAATCGGAGCGTTCCTGCTTTTGACCTTTTTCTCCCTTTTTAACACAAACTCCCAGGACTCCCTGGACAGCAGTGGCACTACTCACTGAGTCGACTATCCTGGTGAAATAAATACACTGTCACTGAGTCGGCTATCCTGGTGAAATAAATACATTGGCACTGAGTCGACTATCCTGGTGAAATAAATACATTGGCACCGAGTCGACTATCCTGGTGAAATAAATACATTGGCACCGAGTCGACTATCCTGGTGAAATACTTTCAATGAAACGGATAGGTATAGCTGTAAACCCTGTTAAATCTTCAGCTCATTTACACAGCCATCACAAAAGAGACAGTCACAACAGGATGCATGTATAATTTGATGGGTTCACTGCCTCAGCTCAATATCCTGTAGGATTTCCCCTTTTAACAGAACCCTCATTGATCTGCTGCTGTTCCTGTGGAATTCCAGCCTGGATCAGTTTACCTTGTTACCTTGTAGGTCGCACCGTGTTCTGTGTTCTGGTCTGGTCTCCACCTAGAGTTCTGTACCACGTCCCAACTGTGTGTGTGGAACGTCCCCCCCCCCGTCCCCTCCCAACGACCCTCCCAGTGCTGACAGAGCCCCCATTGTCCACCTGTGGCCAGCCATCCGCTCATCCGTTCCTAATCCCTGCCCCTCCGTCATGGTTCAGACATCACGCCTGCTACGCTTTTGAAGGCTAGGGGGATCAAGGATCACTGCTGATGGATAAATATCTTCCATCTCCCCAAAAATACTTTGATGAAACCTTGTGGCCAAGTAGTGACAGATGACATGGAAAGTAGTGATAGATGATGTCATGGAAAGTAGTGATAGATGATGTCATGGAAAGTAGTGATAGATGATGACATGGAAAGTAGTGATAGATGATGTCATGGAAAGTAGTGATAGATGAGGTCATGGAAAGTAGTGATAGATGAGGTCATGGAAAGTAGTGATAGATGATGTCATGGAAAGTAGTGATAGATGATGTCATGGAAAGTAGTGATAGATGATGTCATGGAAAGTAGTGATAGATGATGACATGGAAAGTAGTGATAGATGATGTCATGGAAAGTAGTGATAGATGATGACATGGAAAGTAGTGATAGATGATGTCATGGAAAGTAGTGATAGATGATGTCATGGAAAGTAGTGATAGATGATGACATGGAAAAGTAGTGACAGATGATGACATGGAAAGTAGTGACAGATGAGGTCATGGAAAGTAGGATGATGATGTCATGGAAAGTAGTGATAGATGATGTCATGGAAAGTAGTGATAGATGATGACATGGAAAGTAGTGAAGATGATGTCATGGAAAGTAGTGATAGATGATGTCATGGAAAGTAGTGATAGATGTTTGTCATGGAAAGTAGTGAAGATGATGTCATGGAAAGTAGTGATAGATGATGTCTTTGGAAAGAGTGACAGTGATGTCATGGAAAGTAGTGATAGATGATGACGGGGGAAAAGTGTGACAGATGATGTCATGGAAATTTAGAGTGATAGATGATGTCATGGAAAGTAGTGATAGATGATGTCATGGAAAGTAGTGATAGATGATGTCATGGAAAGTAGTGATAGATGATGTCATGGAAAGTAGTGATAGATGATGTCATGGAAAGTAGTGACAGATGACATGGAAAGTAGTGACAGATGTCATGGAAAGTAGTGACAGATGATGTCATGGAAAGTATTCAGACCCCTTGACTTTTTCCACATTTTGTTATGTTACAGCCTTATTTTAAAATTGATTAAATAAAACATTTTCCTCAGCAATCTGCACACAATACCCCATAATGACAAAGTGAAAACAGGTTTTTAGATATTTTTGCACATTTATTAAAAATAAAAAACAGAAATACCTTATTTACATAAGTATTCAGACCCTTAGCTATGAGACTCGAAATTCAGCTCAGGTGCATCCTGTTTCCATTGATCATCCTTGAGATGTTTCTACAACTTGATTGGAGTCCACCTGTGGTAAATTCAATTGATTGGACATGATTTGGAAAGGCACACACCTGTATATAAGGTCCCACAGTTGACAGTGCATGTCAGAGCAAAAAACCAAGCTATGAGGTCGAAGGAATTGTCCGTAGAGCACCGAGACAGGAATGTGTCGAGGCACAGATCTGGGGAAGGGTACCAAAAAATGTCTGCAGCATTGAAGATCCCCAAGAACACAGTGGCCTCCATCATTCTTATATGGAAGAAGTTTGGAACCACCAAGACTCTTCCTAGAGTTGGCCGCCCAGCCAAACTGAGCAATCAGGGGAGAAGGGCCTTGGTCAGGGAGGTGACCAAGAACCTGATGGTCACTCTGATAGAGCTCTAGAGTTCCTCTGTGGAGATGGGAGAACCTTCCAGAAGGACAACCATCTCTGCAGCACTCCACCAAGTGGCCAGACGGAAGCCACTTCTCAGTAAAAGGCACATGACAGCCCGCTTGGAGTTTGTCAAAAGGCACCTAAAGACTCTCAGACCATGAGAAACAAGGTTCTCTGGTCTGATGAAACCAAGATTGAACTCTTTGGCTGAATGCCAAGTGTCATGTCTGTAGGAAACCTGGCACCATCCCTACGGTGGCAACATCATGCTGTGGGGATGTTTTTCAGCAGCAGGGACTGGGAGACTAGTAAGGATCGAGGCAGATGAACGGAGCAAAGTACAGAGAGATCCTTGATAAAAACCTGCTCCAGAGCGCTCAGAACCTCAGACTGGGGCGAAGGTTCACCTTCCAACAGGACAACGACCCTAAGCACACAGCCAAGACAACGTAGGAGTGGCTTCGAGACAAGTCTCTGAATGTCCTTGAGTGGCCCAGCCAGAGCCCAGACTTGAACCCGATCGAACATCTCTGGAGAGACCTGAAAATAGCTGTGCAGCAATTCTCCCCATCCTACCTGACAGAGCTTGAGAGGATCTACATAGAAGAATGGGAGAAACTTCCCAAATACAGGTGTGCCAAGCTTGTAGCGTCATACCCAAGAAGACTCGATGTTGTAATCGCTGCCTAAGGTGCTTCAACAAAGTACTGAGTAAAGGGTCTGAATACTTATGTAAATGTGATATTTCCGTTTCTTTATTTTTTTTTATAAATGAGCAAAAATGTATAAAAACCTGTTTTTGCTTTGTCATTATGGGGAATTGTGTGTCGATTGATGAGGAAAAAAAACAATTTAATACATTTTAGAATAAGGCTGTAACGTAACAAAATGTGGAAAAAGTCAAGGGGTCTGAATACTTTCTGAAGGCACTGTATGATGGCATGGAAGGCAGTGATAGATCATGACATGGAAAGTATTGATAGATAATGACATGGAAAGTATTGATAGATAATGACATGGAAAGTACTGTTAGATGTCATGGAAAGTGATCATGCCGTTTAATCAGCTTCTTGATATGCCACACCTGTCAGGTGGATGGATTATCTTGGCAAAGGAGAAATGCTCACTAACAGCGACGTAAACAAATTTGTGCACAACATTTGAGAGAAATAAGCTTTTTGTGCGTACGGAAAATTTCAGGGATCTTTTATTTCAGCTCATGAAACCAACACTTTATATTTTTGTTCAGTGTAGTTGTGGTGAGTGCAGAGGAGACCTACGTGTACTGTGAGAGACTTCAGGATACACAACAAGTACACTACCAAGATTATTTTTTCAAACCATTTTATTTTTTAAACATGAAGTAGTACAAACATTTGAATAGATCTTTCATTAATCAATTAAGATTTCTATAAAAAGTAATATATACATGATAAAATGAGCATGCAGAGTACGGTTTAATTATGCCTTCGAATAAAAATGGTGCAAGTGCTTTTAGTATTGTCAAGACTGTGTTCAGTATATCTGTAGGCCTAGATCTAGCTTCAGACTCCCACAGCAGGTCTACTGTCTTTGTAAAACTAGTTGAGCATGGCATCTCAAAATATCAATTTTCCTGAGAACACACCATTGAGCATGGCTGAGCAGGAGAACATATATCAAGTCCAATGACACATTCAGAAAGTAAGACATGGTATAGTTACATATAAAAACGGACAAATATACATATATTCTAAATGCACAACCATAGGTATGAAACAAAAAATACAACGCCAAACACATTCAAAACAAACAATCTCTTGAAAAATGGCTACCCCAAGGCAACCACGGTTTCACTGAGAACAGAGAGTATGGAGTAGGTTCATATACATTAAAAAGGGGCAGCGCTGCTTAGTGCTTCCAAACCCAACAGACATCCTAACCCCGGGCACATGTGGAAACAGACCTAGTGTTGTTTCAGGTAGAGAGATGCTAGATGCTAGTCAGGGAGATGCTAGATGCTAGTCAGGGAGATGCTAGATGCTAGTCAGGGAGATGCCACAGAGGTTTCCCTCCTGAATTAGCTCAAGGCACTGATATCCTGGTAGAAATTACATCATTTAGGCCCAACACCAGACACAGTAAATACAATTGCTAGCTGTTAGCAAAGCAGTTGAGTGACAGGTAGTGTAACTGATGAAGTAAACACTAAAGCAGTTGAGTGACAGGCAGTGTAACTGATGAAGTACACTAAAGCAGTTGAGTGACAGGCAGTGTAACGATGAAGTAACACTAAAGCAGTTGAGTGACAGGAAGTGTAACTGATGAAGTAGAACATAAGCTATGACAATGTAATGGTACTCAGCTGCTTGGCTGAAGGCAGACTGGGTTAATAATATGATTTGCAATCTTTCAAATACTTCAAGCTTTCATCTTAAGCCATGCTGAGTGCCTGAGGTATGGGGTTTGAACTTTTGGGACTTTTCTATTGGTTCCATTGAAACAGGCAAGCTCAATCAAGCACAGCTAAAGTATTGAAAATTATTTTAAATAGTATTTGAACCCTCTTGCCAGAGAGAAGAGCGTATTAATAAAACAGCTTACAAAACACTCGCCATCAGACCAATACATCCAGTAACCATCAGACCAATACATCCAGTAACCATCAGACCAATACATCCAGTAACCATCAGACCAATACATCCAGTAACCATCAGACCAATACATCCAGTAACCATCAGACCAATACATCCAGTAACCATCAGACCAATACATCCAGTAACCATCAGACCAATACATCCAGTAACCATCAGACCAATACATCCAGTAACCATCAGACCAATACATCCAGTAACCATCAGACCAATACATCCAGTAACCATCAGACCAATACATCCAGTAACCATCAGACCAATACAGCCAGTAATACTGGTAATAACTTCCCCAGCCCTCATTAGGGGCCAGCAGTTTTTAACTGTAACAATTAGCATGTTAGGTACACACGGCGCAGCTGAACCGTGTAGCGGTGACACAATCAAACCAACTGACATAAATGGTTCATTAATGTCTACTTTAGTGGCAGGGGCCAGACACTAGAATTGTCATTCAAAACAAGAGTAAGTTTAATCAGGCTAATTGTTCTGAACCATCTTCATTAACATAATATTGCCGTTGAGTATGACAGGCCACCGCGGATGGAACGAGGCGAGTCTATATGAGTGGAGTTCCACTGGCGTGTGAATGGGGGAGTTCACACTGTAGGCGTGCTGATAATGGATAACAGATTTTCAGCATAACAATGTTTGACAATGCAGCTGTGGTTAAGGGATGTTTGGTAGCCTGCAGGATGTTGTGGAGCTGGAGGATGTTTGGTGCCTGCAGGGGATGTTTGGAGCTTGGGGTTTACAGGATGTTAGGCTTGCTTAGGGGATGTTAAGGGGTGTTGGTAGCCTGCAGGATTTAGTTGGTAAGGATGTTTGGTAGCCTGCAGGATGTGTGGAGCTGTGTTAAGGGATGTTTGGTAGCCTACAGGATTGTTGGCTGTGGTTAAGGGATGTTTGGTAGCCTGCATGATGTTGTGGAGCTGTGGTTAAGGGATGTTTGGTAGCCTGCATAGATTGTGGAGCTGTGGTTAAGGGATTTTGGTAGCCTCAGATGTTGGAGCTGGTTAAGGATGTTTGGTAGCCTGCATGATGTTGGAGCTGGTTAGGGATGTTTGGTAGCCTGCATGATGTTGTGGAGCTGTGGTTAAGGATGTTGGTAGCCTGCAGATGTTGTGGACTGTGGTTAGGGATGTTTGATAGCCTGCAGATTTGTGACTGTGGTTAAGGGATGTTTGGTAGCCTCATACTGAATTTGTGGAGCTAGTGGTTAAGGGATGTTTGGTAGCCTGCAGGATGTTGTGGAGCTGTGATAGGGATGTTGGTAGCCTGCAGATGTTGTGGAGCTGTAAGGGATGTTTGTCAGCCTGCAGATTGTGTAGCTGTGGTTAAGGGATGTTTGGTAGCCTGCAGGATGTTGTGGAGCTGTGGTTAAGGATGTTTGGTAGCCTGCAGGATGTTGTGGAGCTGTGTTAAGGGATGTTTGGTAGCCTGCAGATGTTGTGGAGCTGTGTTAAGGGATGTTTGGTAGCCTCAGATGTTGTGAGCTGTGATTAAGGGATGTTGGTAGCCTGAGGATGTTGGTAGCTGTGGATTGAGGGATGTTTGGTAGCCTGCAGGATGTTGTGGAGCTGTGGTTAAGGGATGTTTGGTAGCCTGCATGATGTTGTGGAGCTGTGGTTAAGGGATGTTTGGTAGCCTGTATGATGTTGTGGTAGCTGTGGTTAAGGCATGTTTGGTAGCCTGCAGGTGTGTGGAGCTGTGATTAAGGTTTGGTAGCCTGCAGGATGTTGTGGAGCTGTGGTTAAGGGATGTTTGGTAGCCTGCAGGATGTTGTGGACTGTGATTAAGGATGTTTGGTAGCCTGCAGGATGTTTGGAGCTGTGGTTAAGGATGTTTGGTAGCCTGCAGGATGTTGTGGAGCTGTGTTAAGGGATGTTTGGTAGCCTGCAGGATGTTGTGGAGCTGTGATTAAGGGATGTTTGGTAGCCTGCAGGATGTTGTGGAGCTGTGGTTAAGGGATGTTTGGTAGCCTGCAGGATGTTGTGGAGCTGTGATTAAGGGATGTTTGGTAGCCTGCATGATGTTGTGGAGCTGTGGTTAAGGGATGTGTGGTAGCCTGCAGCATGTTGTGGAGCTGTGATTAAGGGATGTTTGGTAGCCTGCAGGATGTTGTGGAGCTGTGATTAAGGGATGTTTGGTAGCCTGCATGATGTTGTGGAGCTGTGGTTAAACAAAACAACAAAAACAAAATCATTAGCAACAACAGTGATCTATGTGATAAAAAGGTACTCTTATACTTTATTAAAAACACAATGTATATATTTTAATTGTTGTGTGACAGCTAAAATAGAATATGAGGCCCCTGAAGCCTTTCTGGTCTTAAGGGCCAAAAAGCTAGTTTGGTAAATTAGTTTAAATGGAGTCTGATTCAACAGATGCCTAACCTGGCAGTTTAGAAAACCGCACACATCTAAAACCTGCAGATCGTGAAGAATAGGCTAGTTTCTCATACCCGATCCAGATCCACTGTCTGTGAGGACCCAAGTGGTACTCTATTCCATGTGAAGTACTATATAGGGAACAGGGTGCCATTTGGGCCGTGACCAGGGTTAAAGGTCATATGCTGAGTGTGATGCTTTGGATGGTGTTAGCAGGGATCCTGGCGTCTGTTTCCTCTCCGTTGATCCTGAAGATGACGTGTGTGTTGCTGGGGATGGTGCTGGTGGCCGTCAGGGACTTTCCCAGCCAGCCTGGAGCTCCACGCTTAAACATCTTTACTGTCATCTACAGGGGCAGAGGAGGACAGAGGAGATGTAGGGTGAATCATCTTATTTGTTGTATCTTTATTTCCATAGTGGTCCTCCACATGTAAAGCGTCCATCTAATTTCATAAACGAATAAATTTTTCTAATAAACTAATAAACAAATACATTTTCTAATAAACTAAATACATTTTCTAATAAACTAAATACATTTTTCTAATAAACTATTGTTTGATGGTCGGCTTAGAGGTGAAGGTGTCTCTGCCCGTCTGTGACCTCTCTCTCTCAGGGGTCAGTGGGGACTGTGACCTCTGACCTCAGGTCTATACCTCTACAGACACTCATGGCCTTCACCTCTGACCTCTAGCTATATTGACAAGCTGTTGCTTCCTCTGCCTGGGGGGGCTGTGAGGGAGCAGAGGAAAGGAGGAACAAATAAAGCATTGGGCTGGGATTCAATCACACTGCAGGTTATAGGCCTTGTGGCCTTCAAAGGCAATGGTCCCGCGTTCGCGGATATCCTATTCACGGTAAACGCTGCATATGTCGGCTCATCAGAAAATGACGCAATGCCTATAACCCGCGATCGAATTGAACCCCGGGCCCTATTCTATTCCATTCAATCTGGCCCCAGGTGTCGCTACCTCATGATCAGAGCTGCCAGTGAAAGAACGGCTTCCAAAAAAAAAAAATAATCAAAGAATTTTTAATTTAGCAGACACTCTTATCCAGAGCGACTTACAGGAGCAATTAGGGTTAAGTGCCTTGCTCAAGGGCACATCGACATATTTTTCACCTAGTCAGCTTGGGGATTATAACCAGCGACCTTTCGGTTACTGGCACAACGCTCTTAACCACTAAAGCTACCTGCCGCCCAGAAGACAGGTTTCCAAAAAAAGAAATAGGCTACCTAATGTGGTCCTCTGTAGCTCAGCTGGTAGAGCACGGCGCTTGGAACGCTAAAAGGTACTGGGTTCGATCCCCGGGACCACCCCATACACTTTTGGATAAAAGCGTCTGCTAAATGGCATATTATTATTATTAATTCAGTGTAATGATAGAACACTATGAATCCATTGTGACGGAGTCCCTCATTCATCAGAGAAGAAGGAGAAACGTAGACATTTAATCTATTCCTACTGGGGAATACTGGAACTATCAGTGGATTTACACTATATATATACACACACACAAAATGTGGACGCCCCTTCAAATTAGTGGATTCGGCTATTTCAGCCACACCCGTTGCTGACAGGTTTATAAAACCGAGCACACAGCCATGCGATCTCCATAGACAAACATTGACAGTAGAATGGGCCTGTACTGAAGAGCTCGGTGACTTTCAACGTGGCACCGTCGTAGGACGCCACCTTTCCAACAAGACAGTTCGTCAACATTCTGCCCTGCTAGAGCTGCCCCTGTCAACTGTAAGTGCTGTTATTGTGAAGTGGAAACGTCTAGGAGCAACAACGGCTCAGCCGCGAAGTTGTAGGTCACACAAGCTCACAGAACTGGACCGCCGAGTGCTGAAGCACGTAGAGGGTAAAAATCGTCTGTCCTCGGTAGCAATACTCACTACCGAGTTCCAAACTGCCTCTGGAAGCAACGTCAGCACAATAACTGTTTGTCGGGAGCTTCATGAAATGGGTTTCCATGGCCAAGCAGCCAATCACAAGCCTAAGATCACCATGCGCAATGCCAAGCGTCGGCTGGAGTGGTGTAAAGCTCACCGCCATTGGACTCTGGAGCAGTGGAAACGCGTTCTCTGGAGTGATGAATCACGCTTCACCATCTGGCAGTCCGACGGACGAATCTGGGTTTGGTGGATGCCAGGAGAACACTACCTGCCCCAATGCATACTGACAACTGTAAAGTTTGGTGCAGGAGGAATAATGGTCTGGGGCTGTTTTTCATGGTTTTCCAGTGAAGCGAAATCTTAACGCTACAGCATACAATGACATTCTAGACGATTCTGTGCTTCCAACTTTGTGGCAACAGTTTGTGGAAGGCCCTTTCCTGTTTCAGCATGACAATGCCCCCGTGCACAAAGCGAGGTCCATACAGAAATGGTTTGTCGAGATCGGTGTGGAAGAACTTGACTGGCCTGCACAGAGCCCTGACCTCAACCCCATCGAACACCTTTGGGATGAATTGGAACGCCAACTGCGAGCCAGGCCTAACATCAGTGGCCGACCTCACTAATGCTCGTGGCTGAATGGAAGCAAGTCCCCGCAGCAATGTTCCAACATCTAGTGGAAAGCCTTCCCAGAAGAGTGGAGGCTGTTATAGCAGCAAAGGGGGAACCAACTCCATATTAATGCCCATGATTTTGGAATGAGATGTTGGACGAGCAGGTGTCCACATACTTCTGGTCATGTGGTGTATTGTTTGGTATTGCCTTTTCTTTTGTATCCAAGTGGCACCCCCTATATCTGATGCTTTACAACATCTAGGGATAGCTATTATCTAACTGGCATTGTTCATGTCTTGAAGTTTTAGCCCCCTGCATCCATTGGACTTAATACGCTTCTTCAAGATCACCTATTCATGCTTTAGTCTGAGTGACAATAGATCTCTTAACAAGATTTAGACTTTCAGGTTATCGGAAAGAACATCCATTTCAAAAGAATACTTATTTTTGTACATTTCTTATTTATCTGCATGTCCAAGAGGGATTAGGGAACCTACATTACAACGCCCTTTACACAGTTCTAATCTTCTCTAGCTTTAACCCACCGTAGAGTAGAGTAGACCATTTTTCAAATGATTATTTTGTCCCCATGTTCTTTCATGTTCCAGGTACTCCATCCATAAATGGTTGGGGAGCCTTTCAGTTAAAATGGCGGAGACAGTAGGAGTCCCAGTGTATCCGTCCTTGTCCGCCGTGGGAGTCACATTGTGGACGCCCAATTAGGTATTTTATTACAGAGAACATCAAAAAGACATAAGCATGGTGTCCATCAGGAGGTGGGAAAATACCCTGGGAGTTAGGCTGAGGGTCTAAATGGCACCCTATTTCCCTATGGCTCTGGTCAAAAGTAGTGCACTGAGTGGAGAATAGGGTGTCGTATAGGACACCGCCTTAGTCCTGTGTCTGCCATTGAAGATGATGATTCTAATAGTGAAGAGGTTGGTGGGTCAGGAGACTGATAAGAGTGGGTAGTGCTACACCTCCCTGAAGCCCTCCTAAAAATCACACCCTATTCCCTATATAGCGCACTACAAAAACACAGCCCTCATCACCTGCAGCACGCCCTATCTGCTAGCTGTCCTTAAGATCTGTCAAAAGACAAGACACCACGTCATTTACTTTAGATATACACTACATGGCCAAAAGGTATGTGGACACCCCTTCAAATTAGTGGATTCGGCTATTTCAGCCACACCTGTTACTAAACGTGTATAAAATGTAGTAGGCCACACAAGCTCATAGAACGGGACCGCCGAGTGCTGAAATCGTCTGTCCTCGGTTGCAACACTCCACTACCGAGTTCCAAACTGCCTCTGGGAAGCAACGTCAGCACAAGAACTGTTCGTCGGGAGCTTCATGAAATGGGTTTCCATGGCTGAGCAGCCAATCACAAGCCTAAGATCACCATGCGCGATGCCAAGCGTCGGCTGGAGTGGTGTAAAGCTCACCACCATTGGACTCTGGAGCAGTGAAAACGCGTTCTCCGGAGTGATGAATCACGCTTCACCATCTGGCAGTCCGACGGACGAATCTGGGTTTTGTGGATGCCAGGAGAATGCTACCTGCCCGAATGCATATTGTCAACTGTAAAGTTTGGTGGAGGATAAATAATGGTCTGGGGCTGTTTTTCATGGTTCGGGCTAGGCCCCTTAGTTTCAGTGAAGGGAAATCTTAACACTACAGCATACAATGACATTCTAGATGATTCTGTGCTTCCAACTTTGTGGCAACAGTTTGGGGAAGGCCCTTTCCTGTTTCCGCATGACAATACCCCCGTCCACAAAGCGAGGTCCATACAGAAATGGTTTGTCAAGATCGGTGTGGAAGAACTTGACTGGCCTGCACAGAGCCCTGACCTCAACCACATTGAACACCTTTGGGATGAATTGGAACGCCGACTGCGAGCCAGGCCTAATCGCCCAACATCAGTGCCCGAAATCACTTATGCTCTTTTGGCTGAATGGAAGCAAGTCCCAGCAGCAATGTTCCAACATCTAGTGGAAAGCCTTCCCAGAAGAGTGGAGGCTGTTATAGCAGCAAAGGGGGGACCAACTCCATATTAATTTAATTGACAGGCAGAACGAACAAACAGACAGAGACAGGCAGACAGCTGTGACATAGGGTGACAGACAGACAGCTGTGATATAGGGTGTCAGACAGACAGCTGTGATATAGGGTGTCAGACAGACAGACAGCTGTGACATAGGGTGTCAGACAGACAGACAGCTGTGATATAGGGTGTCAGACAGACAGACAGCTGTGACATAGGGCGTCAGACAGACAGACAGCTGTGACAAGCGTCTGAGTGAAGAGAAGATGATCTGTGTCTGATATGATCCACAGTGGATCTACACTGATCTATCTGTTATCTTCACAACTATAGAGATATACTGATATACAGATCTGATCTCACTAGCCTGGCCCCAGATCGGATCTCACTAGCCTGGCCCCAGATCGGATCTCACTAGCCTGGCCCCAGATCGGATCTCACTAGCCTGGCCCCAGATCTGATCTCACTAGCCTGGCCCCAGATCTGATCTTACTAGCCTGGCCCCAGATCTGATCTCACTAGCCTGGCCCCAGATCTGTTTCTGCTTTTGCCTTCTCCATTTTCATTGTCAAGCCAAACAGTTCCATAAGGAGTTGGCAAGAGAGCAGAAACAGACTGGCACCCAGGCTACATTATCATTCACCCAGGCTACATTATCATTCACCCAGGCTACATTATCATTCACCCAGGCTACATTATCATTCACCCAGGCTACATTATCATTCACCCAGGCTACATTATCATTCACCCAGGCTACATTATCATTCACCCAGGCTACATTATCATTCACCCAGTCTGCATTATCATCCACCCAGTCTACATTATAATTCACCCATGCTACATGATAATTGACCCAGGCTACATGATAATTCACCCAGGCTACATGATAATTCACCCAGGCTACATGATAATTCACCCAGGCTATTTCAACCCTAGTCCACTCACAACTTTGTCCCAGTTTCAATATCCATACTAGCATGGTGTACAGGTGTATTACACAGTGGTGGTTAAGCTTAGATACTGTTTCTCCCTCTGATTTGGTCTCTGTCTACAGTTAGAGATATTATCCTCAGAGAAGACCTTAGGGGGTTGCTACTGGTCCAGGCACGGAGAGGGGAGAGGAGAGGGGGAGAGGAGGGGAGAGAGAGGAGCGAGATATAGGAGAGAGGGAGCGCGAGGAGGGGAGGAGAGAGGGGAGAGAGAGGGGATGACGGGGGAGAGAGAGAGGGAGAAGAGAAAGAGGGGTGGAGAGGATGGGAGGGAGAGGATAGTACTGAGAAGCGTTAGAGGGAGGGGTCGCGAGGCGGGAGAGGTACGAGAGTTGAGCAGGGGGAGAGAGAGAGGAGGGGTGTATAGGAGTTTCGGGGGGGGGCTGAGAGAGAGGCGCCGTAGTTCTCGATGTCTTTAGGGGAGATGGAGTGGGGGGGGGTGAGAGGGGGGAGGGGGAGGCCTGTGTGTGAGCCTCCACTGAGAGCACAGAGCCCTGAGGGAGAAGGATGGGAGTGGAGGGAGTCACACAGAGGACTAACCATCTCCTCCCTCCTCACCCTCTTACTTTCTGTGTCAGGGGACTTGTCAGGATGACTTCATCCAACCCTCAGCCCTCACATTTCAACAAGACAACTTTTCCTTTATTTTCCCGGCTGGTAAGTCACACATCCTACCGCTGGTTCACCCTTCCACCCTCTCAGAGCTGACGACAGACAGACAGCTCCATTTCCTTTGGAGGGAAATGACTTATGTTGTAAATGTCTGACAGATAGTGATCTATCTTCTCTGACTGAGAATGGATACTGGTGTCCCTGTGGTCTACCTGTAGGATTCTATAATTGGACCTTTGTTATTCCTAATCTATATCAATGACCTTGCTGCTGTGTCTTCTACCGTACTTCCAATTCTCTTTGCTGATGATACCAATTTGATTTTATCACAAAATAATTTTGATTTACTAATTAATGAAGCCAACTCAGGTATGGCCAAATTTTCTGAATGGTTCCAGATAATTTGTTTATCTTTAAATGTAAAAAAAATAAAAAAATACTTTATTGTATTCACTTGTAAAAATAAGAAATATTGTAAAAAATATAAAAAGATCCAGAATTCAACAGTGAAGAGGCGACTCCGGGATGCTGACCTTCTAGGCAGAGTTGCAAAGAAAAAGCCATATCTCAGGACTGCCCATCTTAATCTTTTATTTTTATTGGCCAGTCTGAGATATGGCTTTTTCTTTGCAACTCTGCCTAGAAGGTCAGCATCCTGGAGTCGCCTCTTCACTGTTGACGTTGAGACTGAGGTTTTGCGGGTACTATTTAATGAAGCTGCCAGTTGAGGACCTGTGAGGCGCCTGATTCTCAAACTAGACACTCTAATGTATTTGTCCTCTTGCTCAGTTGTGCACCGGGGCCTCCCACTCCTCTTTCTATTCTGGTTAGAGCCAGTTTGCGCTGTTCTGTGAAGGGAGTAGTACACAGCGTTGTACGAGATCTTCAGTTTCTTGGCAATTTCTCGCATGGAATAGCCTTCATTTCTCAGAACAAGAATAGACTGACGAGTTTCAGAAGGAAGTTCTTTGTTTCTGGCCATTTTGAGCCTGTAATCGAACCGACAATTGCTGATGCTCCAGATACTCAACTAGTCTCAAGAAGGCCAGTTTTATTGCTTCTTTAAATCAGCACAGCAGTTTTCAGCTGTGCTAACATAATTTCAAAAGGGTTTTCTAATGATCAATTAGCCTTTTAAAATGATAAACTTGGATTAGCAAACACAACGTGCCATTGGAACACAGGACTGATGGTTGCTGATAATGGGCCTCTGTTCGCCTATGTAGATATTCCATTTTTTTTTTTAATCAGCCGTTTCCAGCTACAATAGCCATTTACAACATTAACAATGTCTACACTGTATTTCTGATCAATTTGATGTTATTTTAAAAAGGGACAAAAAAATTGCTTTTCTTTAGAAAACAAGGACTTTTCTAAGTGACCCCAAACTTTTGAACGGTAGTGTAAATACTATATACAGGGTCAGTTCCAGTACCATATTAACAATGTGTAGGGATACTGGAGTGATAGAGGTAGATATGTATAGGGGTAAGGTGACTATATACAGGGTCAGTACCATATTAACAATGTGCAGGGATACTGGAGTGATGGAGGTAGATATGTATAGGGGTAAAGTGACTAGGCATCAGGATATATGATATAATAATTATAATAATATAATAATAATAATAAGTCATTTAGCAGACGCTCTTATCCAGAGCGACTAACAGGAGCAATTATGGTTAAGTGCCTTGCTCAAGGGCACATCGACAGATTTTTCACCTAGTCGGGCTCGGGGATTCGAACCAGCGACCTTTCGGGTTACTGGCACAACGCTCTTAACCACTAAAGCTACCTGCCGCCCGATAAACAGGGCAGCAGCAGCATAAATGATGACGTAACAGGGCTAACAACAGGACCAGCCGGAAGCCATTAGAGGACCAGCTAGCACCAATAACTATTTTAGATCCATTCCCAGACCCAGACCACTTACTTTATGTCTCTACAACATAAGTGCATTTCTGTGAGACGTTAAAATATGAACGTCCCCCTTTTTCTCTCTTCAATGGGGGGGTTGTCTGGTCGTCTGGCTTGACTGGACTTGAGAGAGCTACAAATCTAGCACTGATTTCATTTAGCCCTTCACAAACATGTCTTAATGTTGTTAACCCCGGTGCATTCACTGACAAACCTCTCTGTGACTCCATTAACTAAAGCAAAATGGGGTTTAAAAAAGAGCATATTGATGCCCAGCGTTATTAAGGCTGATTATCAAGACAACAGACAACGGGCCAAAGTGTCTGCTAACTGGTTTATCTGGGATTCAACATAACCATAACAGATGGGAAACAGGGTTCTGAATTAGAATCTAGGGTGCGTCCCAAATGGCCTATTTAGTGCACTACTTTTGACCAGGGCCCATAGGCAGGGGGACATGCAGAGAGTGTGACATCACCAACTCATAACAAAAACGTTACAACACAGATTGTTTTGATATACAGTGCATTCGGAAAGTATTCAGACCCCTTGACTCTTTCCACATTTTGTTAAGCAACAGCCTTATTCTAAAATTGATTTAAATGGTTTTTTCCCCCTCAAATCTATACACAATACCCCATAATGACAAAGCAAAAACAAGTTTTTAGAAATGTTAGTAAATTTAAAATTTAAATAAAGAAATATCACATTTAAATAACTATTCAGACCCTTTGCTATGAGACTCGAAATTGAGCACAGGTGAATCCTGTTTCCATTGATCATCCTTCAGATGTTTATACAACTTTATTGGAGTCCACCTGTGGTAAATTCAATTGATTGGACATGATTTGGAAAGGCACACACCTGTCTATATAAGGCCCCACAGTTGACAGTGCATGTCAGAGCAAAAACCAAGCCATGAGATTGAAGGAATTGTCCGTAGAGCTCCGAGACAGGGTTGTGTCAAGGCACAGATCTGGGGAAGGGTACCAAAACATTTCTGCAGCATTGAAGGTCCCCAAGAACACAGTGGCCTCCATCATTCTTAAATGGAAGAAGTTTGGAACCACCAAGACTCTTCCTAGAGCTGGCCGCCCGGCCAAACTGAGCAATTGGGGGAGAAAGGCCTTGGTCAGGGAGGTGACCAAGAACCCAAATGGTCACTTTGACAGAGGTCTAGAGTTCCTCTGTGGAGATGGGAGAACCTTCCAGAAGGACAACCATCTCTGCTGCACTCCACCAATCAGGCCTTTATGGTAGAGTGGCCAGACGGAAGCCACTCCTCAGTAAAAAGGCACATGACAGCCCGCTTGGAGTTAGCCAAAAGGCACCTAAAGGACTCTCAGACCATGAGAAACACGATTCTCTGGTCTGATGAAACCAAGATTGAACTCTTTGGCCTGAATGCCAAGCGTCACGCCTGGAGGAAACCTGGCACCATCCCTACGGTGAAGCATGGTGGTGGCAACATCATGCTGTGGGGATGTTTTTCAGCTGTGGGGACTGGGAGACTAGTCTGGATCGAGGGAAAGCTGAACAGAGCAAAGTATAGAGAGATCCTTGATGAAAACCTGCTCCAGAGTGCTCAGGACCTCAGACTGGGGCGAAGGTTCACCTTCCAACAGGACAACGACCCTAAGCACACAGCCAAGACAACGCAGGAGTGGCTTCGGGACAAATCTCTCAACGTCCTTGAGTGGCCAAGTCAGAGCCCGGACTCAAACCTGTTCGAACATCTCCGGAGAGACCTGAAAATAGCTGTGCAGCGACGCTCCCCATCCAACCTGACAGAGCTTGAGAGGATCTGCAGAGAGGAATACGAGAAACTCCCCAAATACAGGTGTGCCAAGCTTGTAGCGTCATACCCAAGAAGACTCGAGGCTGTAATCGCTGCCAAAGGTGCTTCAACAAAGTACAGGGTCTGAATACTTATGTAAATGTCATTTCCATTTTTTTGTATTTTATACGATTGCAAAAGTTTCTAAAAACCTGGTTCTGATTTGTCATTACGGGGTATTGTGTGTGTAGATTGATGAGGGAAAAATTTTTTTTTTAGAATAAGGCTGTAACATAACAAAATGTGGAAAATGTCAAGGGGTCTGAATACTTTCCGAATGCACTGTATGTGACTGTGGCCCCTGGACACGGGTAGAATATTGGATATGACACACACACACACACACACACACACAATTCATTTAGAGCTGGTGGTCTTGGCAGAAATATATAAATACACTACTTGGAAAAGTAGCCAATACAAGGACTGGTGTAACTCTATATTGCAGGCATTTCATTACATTCACAGCACATTTTATTGATCTAGTTGTACAACCACATCCCACGCCACACACATCCCAGGAAACCACATCCCACGCCACACACATCCCAGGAAACCACATCCCACGCCACACACATCCCAGGAAACCACATCCCACGCCACACACATCCCAGGAAACCACATCCCACGCCACACACATCCCAGGAAACCCATCACCCCACGCCACACACATCCCAGGAAACCTCCATCCCACGCCAACACCATCCCAGGAAACCTCATCCCACGCCACACACCATCCCAGGAAACCATCCTCCCACGCCACACCAATCCCAGGAGGAAACCTCATCACCACGCCACACACATCACCAGGAAACCTCCTCTCCAACGCCACACACCATCCAAGGAAACCTCCATCCCCACGCCACACAACATCCCAGTAAACCAACATCCCACGCCACACACATACCAGGAAAACCTCATCCCACGCCACACACATCCAGAAACGGAACACTCCCACGCCACACCATCCCAGGAAAACCACCATCCCACGCCACACACATCCCAGGAGGAAACCACATCCCACGGCCACACACATCCCAGGACACCACATCCCACGCCACATCACATCCCAGGAAACCACATCCCACGCCACACACATCCCAGGGAAACCACCATCCCAACGCCACCACATCTCCCCAGGAGGAAACCACATCCCACGCCACACACATCCCAGGGAAACCACATCCACACGCCACACACCATGCCCATGGAAACCAAAATCCCACGCCCACACCCAATCCCATGGAAACCACATCCCACGCCCACACACCATCCCAGGCAAACCAAGCATCCCAGGAAACCACATCCCACGCCACACACATCCCAGGAAACCACATCCCACGCCACACACATCCCAGGAAACCACATCCCACGCCACACACATCCCAGGAAACCACATCCCACGCCACACACATCCCAGGAAACCTCGTTTCATTACGAATGGAAAGAGAATTTTGAGGGCAAAAAAAAAAAAAAAAATTCAAATATATTAATAGTCAATTCTGATTACAACTGCAGATGTCCTCATCTTCTAACCCTTGTGTTAAATATAAAACATGATTTCCACATGTTAATGTTTCACCAAATGAACAAAAAAGAGTGCTTGAGAATGATGGCATAGTACTTATTACAAGGGGGTGGCTCGACTGAATACACGGTGGGCCTATTGAGTCATCTTCCTACGGACGGACATGGGATCTCTCCACGGTACTCTTCACTGTGGCTTGGAGCTCAGCAGAGATAATAGAATGACAAAAGTTATTTTTTTTAAATCACCCCAACTGTTACAAGGTAGCGTTCATCACTGGTCTGGTTGCCGAGTGAGTGGGCATTGTGCTGCAGAGCTAGTTCAGTACAGACGCCTGGGATTCTGCCGCGCTCTTCGTCTTGTGTAATACGCAGCTCGCTTTCTCAAGGGGATTCCTACACACACACTCTGGAGCAAGGGCTTCCTACACACACACACACACTCACTCTGGAGCAAATTATTTCAAATCACAGCCTTTTCTTTGAAGAGCTATATTCCAATTATGAGAAATCTGAAAAACGATGGTAATTTCCACCACAATTTTCATCTGTTGAAAAATGCTTTTCGTTTTTTTATGAAATTACTGGAGCCCCCCCACCCCCACACACTTCACGGCAGGTAGCTTAGTGGTTAAGAGCGTTGTGCCAGTAACCGAAAGGTCGCTGGTTCTAATCCCTGAGCCGACTAGGTGAAAAATCTGTTGATGTGCCCTTGAGCAAGGCACTTAACCCTAATTGCTCCTGTAAGTCGCTCTAGATAAGAGCGTCTGCTAAATATGTAAATGAATGAATGAATAAAGAAGATTGCTTAGGTTGTAATCTACAGGATCTGAGACGGGGTCTGGGGGATATCATAATATAATCTGAAACGGGGTCTGGGGGAGACACCGGGTCTGAAACGGGGTCTGGGGGAGACACCGGGTCTGAAACCTGAAACCGGGTCTGGGGGAGACACCGGGTCTGAAACCTGAAACCGTGTCTGGGGGGAGACACCGGGTCTGAAACCTGAAACCGGGTCTGGGGGAGACACCGGGTCTGAAACGGGGTCTGGGGGAGACACCGGGTCTGAAACCTGAAACCGGGTCTGGGGGAGACACCGGGTCTGAAACCTGAAACCGTGTCTGGGGGAGACACCGGGTCTGAAACCTGAAACCGGGTCTGGGGGAGACACCGGGTCTGAAACCGGGTCTGGGGGAGACACCGGGTCTGAAACCGGGTCTGGGGGAGACACCGGGTCTGAAACCGGGTCTGGGGGAGACACCGGGTATCTCAGCACCACTCTATCCACCCTGAGCAGCTGGTCCAAACCACCTAAGAGATTTAAGAGCTGTGCTGCCTGTTGGAGAAAGGGACTGAACACACTGACGGGATAATTACATTTGTAGCATGGAGGTTTCCTAATGGAAAAGCTATTCATTGCCATTTATATTATATAAATATAATGTATTATGAGGATATTATGATATTAGCAAACTCGCTACTTCGTTTATTAATAATATTATATTTCAAGAGCTCCATTCATTCATTTATGGACTGTAAAAAATAAATACAAATAGCATCATATAAAAAATAAAATCACTGAACATTTTCTAAATACTCTGTTTCTTTTATGAGATGATATTTCCTAAGTGGCTCTGTAAAAAGACCAGCTGTGAGAAAACATCATTGACTAGATCTTCCCTGACGACCCCTGTATATTCTGACAGGAACAGGGTGACAATGAGGTGCCTTGTCATCCAGTCTCTGAGTAGAGCTGAGAAAGCACTGATGGATCACAACGCCCAGTAAGCAAGACGGACGTAACAAGGCAGGGGGCCTTTCCTCAAGGCATACATTCTAGGGTATCTATCATAGGAGTGTCATGTTTCTTTGTGACATATGGATGATGTGTGTGTGTGTGTGTGTGTGTGTGTGTGTGTAAGGTGGGTTTCCTTATGCCTTATGATGGATGGCCATTCAGCCTCCATTTACTAATATTTAGTTGAAAATATAATATGTTGTAACACAGCGAGGCCCCCTGGGGCAGGACCCACTGGAGACTAGTCTGATGACAGCTGGGGCCTGTATCGAGTGGAAGGGCTGGTAGGGCCGCGTACAGTGTGTGTGTGTGTGTGTGAGTGTGTGTGTGTGTGAGTGAGTGTGTGTCCAGGTCAGCAGCTCTGGAGATGGGTGTAGGCTACATCTGTAATGGAAGCCTTTGTAAAGGTCATGACCCAGTATGTCGTGACCTCTGATCAATGTCATGGTCACTGGACCCAGTATGTCGTGACCTCTGATCAATGTCATGGTCACTGGACCCAGTATGTCGTGACCTCTGATCAATGTCATGGTCACTGGACCCAGTATGTCGTGACCTCTGATCAATGTCATGGTCACTGGACCCAGTATGTCGTGACCTCTGATCAATGTCATGGTCACTGGACCCAGTATGTCGTGACCTCTGATCAATGTCATGGTCACTGGACCCAGTATGTCGTGACCTCTGATCAATGTCATGGTCACTGGACCCAGTATGTCGTGACCTCTGATCAATGTCATGGTCACTGGACCCAGTATGTCGTGACCTCTGATCAATGTCATGGTCACTGGACCCAGTATGTCGTGACCTCTGATCAATGTCATGGTCACTGGACCCAGTATGTCGTGACCTCTGATCAATGTCATGTCACTGGACCCAGTATGTCGTGACCTCTGATCAATGTCATGGTCACTGGACCCAGTATGTCGTGACCTCTGATCAATGTCATGGTCACTGGACCCAGTATGTCGTGACCTCTGATCAATGTCATGGTCACTGGACCCAGTATGTCGTGACCTCTGATCAATGTCATGGTCACTGGACCCAGTATGTCGTGACCTCTGATCAATGTCATGGTCACTGGACCCAGTATGTCGTGACCTCTGATCAATGTCATGGTCACTGGACCCAGTATGTCGTGACCTCTGATCAATGTCATGGTCACTGGACCCAGTATGTCGTGACCTCTGATCAATGTCATGGTCACTGGACCCAGTATGTCGGGACATTTTTACATTTTAGTCATTTAGCAGACGCTCTTATCCAGAGCGACTTACAGGAGCAATTAGGGTTAAGTGCCTTGCTTAAGGGCACATCGACAGATTTTTCACCTAGTCGGCTCGGGGAATAGAACCAGCGACCTTTCAGTTACTGGCACAACGCTCTTACCCACTAAGCTACCTGCCGCCCATTGATCAGGGACCTCTGATCAATGTCATGTCACTGGACCCAGTATGTTGTGACTTCTGATCAATGTGTACCCTTGATTAGGGCTGTTACGGTGGCTGTATTACCGCCACACCACCGGCGGTCACGAGTCACGAAGGCAGTCAAATTCCACATGACCTGTTTAGTCACGGTAATTAGGCTTCTCCAAGCTCTGATGCTGCTGATGGTCATTAGTAGCCTACCAAACTTGCTAACTGCCTGGCACTCAGCACTCTATTGGCCCTCTAATCACTCTGACATCAATGCAAATGTAATACAAAATCTAATCAAACACTTCATGAGAGCCCATGAGCTCATGTTGCGCAACATTTCTATAGGCTATGCAATTGCGTGAGAAAACAGAGTGATGGCCTCTATTAAAAAGAGGAGGATCCCATCAGCTGTCTATAGGCTAGGCCTACTATATTTATTTCTCAACTTTCCTAATATTAAGCACATTGCTTCTCTTTACAACAGGAGTACAGCCTACCTGGCTGGCATGAAAATAAACCACGGGGATAAGCGTCCTCCATTCGCTATTTAAGTGCATAGATGACATGTATTTTTTCCCCTGACCCTGTTTCAATACATGTGCATGATAACGGTCCATTCTAAATCAAAACAAATTTCACACATATATTATTTAGTATATCTAAAGACGAGATGAAATCAAGAAAGGTCTGATGGGTGAGAATATTAGCCTGTCACTTGTGAATGATATATTATCCCTTGTGAATGATGCCCTGCATAAGAAACAATGCCTTTTTTTTTGCGACTTGTTCGAAATCACTTGTGAGTGATGCCCAGCTTGTGTGCATTAAGGCGAGAAACAGAGCATGGCCTTTTATATGTACTGGTTCTAATCATAGTGGCACACCTCATGTAGCCTAGCCCATAGGCCTATATGTTTTAATAAGGCTTGTATCACAACTAAAGTGGCCAAATAACTTCTTAAAATTAAGCACATTCATCCGCTTTACAAGGGGTGTAGAGCCTAACTGGCATACATAAGCAGTGTGTGAGTTTCAAGTTTGGGGAAGATCATTTACCTTAAAAGCATTAAAAAGCATAATTGCATTTGCAGTCACTTTTGAGAATGGTGTTTTCCTGCTAATGTGACCTTCACACTTATAGCCTACTGCCGTGTGCGCATTGCTGCGCTTATAATGTGAAGAAATAGCCTAATAGTTTATCAACATTTTAAGCTAAACGTTGTAATCCGTTGCGTAAAAAAGTTGATGCTAGTGGTTATATTAATTTGGGATCTATCGCATCCCACAACTGTCCCAGACTATGTTTGGAATATTTATTTCTCTCACAGAATAGAATAGGTCGACCTTTGTACTCTGGGGGATAGTAGATTGACATAGGCTAGTGCTTTTGCTGTTCGTTAGGCCGACTCATCTTGTTGGCTGATGAAAAGTAAATGTGGACAGTTCTTCCAATATCTTCAATATGCGCCTTGGAATTGGATAAGGACGCGCGCAGTTGAGTCCCTGATGTGTCTGTCTTCACTTGTAGCCTGTGAGGAAGACCCGATCACGTGATGGAGAGCCGTGTGAGTTAGAGGTGCTTCGGAGCGCGCAGCACTCAGGGAGAACGGCACAACGGCCACAAAAGGCATGGATTTTCTTAGGGTGCATTACGGCCACACAAAGGGGATGCCGCCGTGAAATTCGAGGCATTATCAAGTGCTTGTCAAATTGTGAATGAGAGATTGATGAAGTGTGTGCAGCCTGCACAAAAAACAAAGCAGAGCTCATGCCTTTCAAACAACTTTTTTCACATCATGCAGCCTTACAATGTATTAAAAATCTAAACATTTAGCCCAACGTTTGTAGAACAACTAAAGTTACATTAATAACTCTAAATTAACCATATAGGAGGACCTGCTTCTTTGTTAACCGCTCAACACAGAATAGTCACGTGCGCACTCCCTCAAATTGAAGGCTATGGGTGGAAGCCAGGAGATGCTAAATGTGTTTATGTTAATTAACGGTCAGACCGACAGTTATTTGCTTGACCAATCACCGGCTGACGACACGTCGTGACCGCCACAGCCCTAGCCTCGACTTCCCTCAAAACAGCTATATCATCTATAAAACACATTTCCTGTTGTTCGTCGTAACACGGACAATAAAGTCGGAAATCTGAACCAAGAAGCAGAAATATTTCAACATAATTTGGATGCAATTTTAATATGCTGCCAACTGAGCAAATATCATTTTAAAAAATGAAGTAACCACTGCAATATGTTGTGTGAATTTCATAGTTGGAAATGTAATTTAATTCCTGTTACATCACAATACAGCAGTTAGGGTCCCTAAGCACTCTGTCAGAGTGACTAATGCCACCTGCATTTACTTCATTAGTCAAATCAATCAATTACCTTTCCCTGAAACAAACAAATCAAATCTAGAATGCAGCTTTTAGACAGCAGCGTTTACATGCAATTACCTCCTACTACAACCAATTGTGTTGAGTTAATGAGCGTCTTAGCAGCGAGAGAGGGAGTGATCGAGAGAGAGAGAATGAAAGAGAAAAGGCCAGTAAGTGAGTAATTAACACGCAGCATGCCAATGTTAATGTGGAGAGATCTGAGAACGTATTTCCATACAGCGGAGTGAGGGAAGTGAATGTGGAAGGAGGGAGGGAAGGTTGGGAAACAAAGGGTGTTACTCTGATTAACATGGGCCTGGAAATCATTCAACTTTTACTTTGAAAAAAGGCATTCATTTTCAGATCCATCTTGCTATTTAATGCACTTAGAATGAAATGGCCCCGTGTAGCTCAGTTGGTAGAGCATGGCGTTTGCAACGCCAGGGTTGTGGGTCCGTTTCCCACAGGGGGGCCAGTATGAAAAATGTATGCACTCACTAACTGTAAGTCGCTCTGGATAAGAGCGTCTGCTAAAATGACGTAAATAAGTATTTCTATGTACTGGCTCCATCTCCAGGGGATCTTGTCTAGTACAGTTAGTCGATTTCTCTTTTGCAGGACTTTGCCGTGGCAGTGCCCTCCGCTTGTAGCTTAACGTTCTAGTTTCACCTATTATATTCTCAAGTGGTGTACTGTAATTTCAGAGAAAAAAAAACAAACTGTGAGACAGTATCTAGAGAAAGTGGCCAATATGGTAAGACCCAATCCCTAACACAGGCTTTTCAGGCTTCTGTGCACTGACTCAGATCCTAGTCTGTCCAAGGAGTTGCAGAGCCAGACCCTCCCCTGTCTAAGCCCTTGTGTTGGTCTTTCAGTCAGTGAGCGGAATCAGAACGGCACAACCAGTCCACATCTCAAATGTCGTGTGCTGGTTGTCATGACGACGGAGTGAGCGGAATCAGAACAGCACAACCAGTCCACATCTCAATGTCGTGTCCTGGTTGTCATGACGACGGAGCGAGCGGAATCAGAACGGCACAACCAGTCCACATCTCAAATGTCGTGTGCTGGTTGTCATGACGACGGCGGCGGGGGGCGGGTGCTCTGACACTAACCTGAGGGGCGTGTCCCAGCAGAGCCCACAGTGAATTAGCAGACATGGTTTTGATCTTGAAGAACTCCATGGTGTCCGTCTCCTGGCGGTTCAGTGCGATGTAGGGACAGCTCTGGTAGTCTCCCTTCAAACCAAGTACAGACAAACTTCATTTTAAAACTGCATTTAAAATCATGACACATTTCACAGTAAAATTATAAAAACAACAGAGATAAAACAATTTTTTTTTAAAGAAGGTAATAACGGTGTCTTTGGGTTTCAGAACAGCACTAGATAAAGTAGTGTTGGCCTGCTTATTACTTGTATTAATAAAATAGACGAATAGAAGGTTATGGTGGTCCTGTATCACTCAGTTGGTAGAGCATGGCCCTTGCAATGCCAGGATTGTGGGTTCGATTCCCGGGGCCACCTATACTTCAAAAATGTTTGCACACACGACTGTTAGTGGATTAGGATAAAAGCGTCTGTTAAATGGCAGATATTATTGTTTCCGTTGGGTTGTAAAAAGCCACCTTGAGCTGCTCTCCTCCCTGCAGTCTGACCAGGTCCCAGGTCCCCATTTTCCTCAGGACTTGTTTCAGCTCCCCTGTCTGACCGTACGACAGGTGACCTGCAGGACAGGGAGAAACAACAACAACAATAATAATAACAACAACAACAACAAACAGCATTTATAAAGTGCTTTTTCCCAAAGACACTTAAAAACACATGCAAATGTCTACCTTCAGGACTACAGTAAGGTGCACATCTGTCTATTCAAGGTATCCATTTTTGTTTTAAAAAAGTATTTGTGACTCAGAAACCCTTAATGCTTCCTCCACTCACCAGACAGCCAGGCAGGAGTGAGTGCATCTGATATCCAGGCTACATAGCCCTCTCTGAAGGAGCGCAGGAACTCATCGATCTGACTGTGGGAGACCAGCTCCCTCCTCTTCCTCAACTCTTCATCCAGCTGGCAGTCTGGGGCGAGGAAGACTAGTCTGGGAAGGAAGAGCTCCTGACGCACCGACACCCCGCTCCTCCTCATGTACTGCCACAGGTTAGCTGTCTTGGTCTGGAGGGAATATAGATACAATACAGTTGAAGTCGGAAGTTTACATACACCTTAGCCAAATACATTTAAACTCAGTTTTTCACAATTCCTGACATTTAATCCTAGTAAAAAATTCCCCTGTTTTAGGTCAGTTAGGATCGCCACTTTTATTTTAAGAATGTGAAGTGTCCGAATAATAGTAGAGAGAATGATTTATTTCAGCTTTTATTTCTTTCATCACATTCCCAGTGGGTCAGAAGTTTACATACACTCAATTAGTATTTGGTAGCATTGACTTTAAATTGTTTAACTTGGGTCAAACGTTTTGGTTAGTCTTCCACAAGCTTCCCACAATAAGTTGGGTGAATGTTGGCCCATTCCTCCTGACAGAGCTGGTGTAACTGAGTCAGGTTTGTAGGCCTCCTTGCTCGCACACGCTTTTTCAGTTCTGCCCACACATTTTCTATAGGATTGAGGTCAGGGCTTTGTGATGGCCACTCCAATACCTTGACTTTGTTGTCCTTAAGCCATTTTGCCACAACTTTGGAAGTATGCTTGGGGTCATTGTCCATTTGGAAGACCCATTTGCGACCAAGTTTTAACTTCCTGACTGATGTCTTGAGATGTTGCTTCAATATATCCACATCATTTTCCTTCCTCATGATGCCATCTATTTTGTGAAGTGCACCAGTCCCTCCTGCAGCAAAGCACCCCCACAGCATGATGGTGTTCTTCGGCTTGCAAGAGTCCCCCTTTTTCCTCCAAACATAATGATGGTCATTATGGCCAAACAGTTCTATTTTTGTTTCATCTGACCAAAGGACATTTCTCCAAAAAGTACAATCTTTGTCCCCATGTGCAGTTGCAAACTGTAGTCTGGCGGTTTTGGAGCAGTGGCTTCTTCCTTGCTGAGCGGCCTTTCAGTTTATGTCGATATAGGACTCGTTTTACTGTGGATATAGATACTTTTGTGCCTGTTTCCTCCAGCATCTTTACAAGGTCCTTTGCTGTTGTTCTGGGATTGATTTGCACTTTTCGCACCAAAGTATGTTCATCTCGCGTCTCCTTCCTGAGCGGTACGACGGCTGCGTGGTCCCATGGTGTTTATACTTGCGTACTATTGTTTGTACAGATGAACGTGGTACCTTCAGGCGTTGGAAATTGCTCCCAAGGATGAACCAGACTTGTGGAGGTCTACAATTCTTTTTCTGAGGTCTTGGCTGATTTCTTTTGATTTTCCCATGATGTCAAGCAAAGAGGCACTGAGTTTGAAGGTAGGCCTTGAAATACATCCACAGGTACACCTCCAATTGACTCAAATGATGTCAATTAGCCTATCAGAAGCTTCTAAAGCCATGACATCATTTTCTGGAATTTTCCAAGCTGTTTAAAAGGCACAGTCAACTTAGTGTATGTAAACTTCTGACCCACTGGCATTGTGATACAGTGAATTATAAATGAAATAATCTGTCTGTAAAAAAAACTGTTGGAAAAATGACTTGTGTCACGCACAAAGTAGATGTCCTAACCAATTTGCCAAAACTATATAGTTTGTTAACAAGAAATGTGTTATGTAAACTTCAGACTTCAACTGTATTTTATAATTGAATTGATGGATCAAACCTTAGCAGTCATTCTGATCTCATTGATCTCATGATCAGTGCTTTAGTTTTATGTTGTTAAATAGGATAGATGGGATATAGGCTTTGGTTTTTTATTTATTTTCTATTTAACTTTTATTTATACAGGTTTTTCTCATTGAGATAAAATCTATTTTTCAAGAGACCGGGTCCAACAGAAAACTATAAGTTGAATGTGATAGTCTGCCTATAACCAGCCTGAGTAGGCCTATAACTCCCATTCCTCAATCCTTCACCCCCCCCCCCCCCTCCTCTCTGTGGACGTCTTTGAAAAGAAGGTTGACGACATCCGCTCCTCATTCACTCAGCCTATTGAGTCCATTGGTCTCACTTACACATAACTACCCTACGCCTTGACCTCTTTCTCCCCTCTCTCTCCAGATGAAATCCTGCGACTAGTGAGGTCTGGCCGCCCGACAACCCTGCCCGCTCCACCCCATCCCCTCCTGCCTTCTCCAGACCATCTCTGGAGACCTTCACTTACCTCATCAACTCATCCCTGACCCCTGGCTGACCCTCTAACTTCAAAATGGCCAGTCGCTCCCCTCCTCAAGAAACCAACACTCCATCCCTCTGACGTCAGAAACTACTGACCTGTATCCCTTCTTTCTTTTCTTTCCAAAACACTTGAGCAAAACACTTGGTCTCTGACCAACTCTCTCAGAACGATCTTCTTGACCCTAACCAGTCTGGCTTCAAGACGGGTCACTCAACCGAGACTGCTGTTCTCTGTGTCACGGAGGTTCTCCGCACTGCCAAAGCTGACTCACGCTCCTCTGTTCTCATCCTCCTAGATCTATCCACTGCTTTCGACACAGTGATCCATCACATCCTCCTCTCCACCCTCTCAGGGCTGGGTGTCTCAGACTCTGCACACTCTTGGGTGCATCCTACCTGGCAGGCCGCTCCTACCAGGGGACGTGGAGAGGATCTGTCTCCACACCACGTCCTCTCACGACTGGTGTCCCCCAGGGCTCGGTTCTAGATCCTCTCCTCTTCCCTCTATACACCAAGTCACTGGGCTCCGTCATATCCTCACATGGTCTCTCCTATCATTGCTATGCAGACGACACTCAACTGCTTTTCTCCATCCCCCCCCCTTCTGACACCCAGTTGGTCGACATGCATCTCTGCGTGCCTGGCAGATATCTCAGCTTGGATGTCGGCCCACCACCTCAAGCTCAACCTTGACAAGACGGAGCTGCTCTTCCTCCCGGGGAAGGACTGCCCGCTCCAAGACCTCTCCATCACAGTTGACAACTCCACGGTGTCCCCCTCCCAGAGCGCAAAGAACCTTGGCATGACCCTGGACAACACCGTGTCGTTCTATGCAAACATCAAGGCAGTGACTTGCTCGTGCAGGTTCATGCTCTACAACATCTGTAGAGTACGACCCTGCCTCACACAGGTCCTAATCCAGGCACTTGTCATCTCCCGTCTGGACTAATGCAACTAGCTGTTAGCTGGGCTCCCCGCTTGTGCCATCAAACCCCTGCAACTTATCTAGAACGCTGTAACCCCCCTGGTTTTCAAACTTCCCAAGTTCTCCCACGTCACCCCACTCCTCCGCACACTCCACTGGCTTCCAGTCGAAGCTCCCATCCACTACAAGACCATGGTGCTTACCTACGGAGCAGCAAGAGGAACTGCCCCTCCCTACCTTCAGGCTATGGTCCAACCCTACACCCCAACCAGAGCACTCCGTTCTACCACCTCTGGTCTCTTGGCCCTCCCACCCCAATGGGAGGGCAGCTCCCGCTCAGCCCAGTCCCAGCTCTTCTCTGTCCTGGCACCCCAATGGGAGGGCAGCTCCCCCTCAGCCCAGTCCAAGCTCTTCTCTGTCCTGGCACCCCAATGGTGGAACCAGCTTAGTTAATAATCATTAGCTAATAATCATAGGCCTATTCATTAGCAAGTCTTTCAAGTATAGTATTCTTCAGCAAGCAGTGAAGCTACATTTTTATCAGCGCTGTAACAACCACAAATAATGACTCATTCAGTGGGTAATGTTCTTCTGAAACACAGTGGAAATGGAAAGCACAGTTTAGGAAAATGATGTTACCCCCAAATTCACCATTGCAAGGATTTGATGATCAAATATCCTTCTAAACCAAGCTGTAGTTTCAAAAAGATCTGACTGACTTGTTTTGGACCAATCTAAACGTCTGCTTTGTCCTGGACCTTGACCGAGTCAGAGTCACACATTTACATGTAAATTAGTTGATTAACACTACAGCAGAGCAGGGTTCGGTAAATTCCCTCCCAAAGTAGGGGCCTCTTGATTTTGAACGGCTGTAATTATGTTTTATAGAGGGGGGAAAACAGGTGCTTCAACACAGCTGTCACCCCTGTCTATCAGGGCAGGATAGGAGTCACTCATTTCCATACACTGTAGATCAGGCCCTCAGGGGTGTCAAAACATACGGGCCAGATCTGGTCCGCGAGCCCATTCAATCCAGGGGGGGAAAAAAAACGGATCTCAATCAACATTGAAATGACCAAAACCAAATATGAAACTGTGTAGAAATGATAATGGACCGACATTTATAGTCTTCTTCTCTGTCCAGCTTCCTAACGGTCATGGAAACGAGAGCTGATCAGTCAGAGAGCATAGAAAACTCCAGAAAAAAGAAGCGATGGATAGAGGAAATCTAATCCATTTTAAGTGCGGCCCTCCGGACCTCGGTGAAGACCGCAGGCGGCCCGCGGGGCGAAATAAACACCCCTGCTGTCGATGCTACGTTGGGGCAGAGGTTGGATAAGAGGCGGTCGGAGCTTGGCTGGCAGAATTAAGTGCCAGACCGCAAATGCTCACATCCAACTCGGCTCCACCATCTAGGCTCCACGTCCAACTAGGCTCCACATCCACTCGCTCCACATCCACTAGTCTCCACAATCCAACCTAGCTCACATCCAACTCGGCTCCACATCCAACTAGGCTCCACATCCAACTCGGCTCCACATCCAACTAGGCTCCACATCCAACTAGGCTCCACATCCAACTCGGCTCCACATCCAACTAGGCTCCACATCCAACTAGGCTCCACATCCAACTAGGCTCCACATCCAACTAGGCTCCACATCCAACTAGGCTCCACATCCAACTAGGCTCCACGTCCAACTAGGCTCCACATCCATCTAGGCTCCACGTCCAACCAGGCTACGCATCCAACTAGGCTCCACATCCAACTAGGCTACGCATCCAACTAGGCTCCACATCCAACTAGGCTCCACATCCAACTAGGCTACGCATCCAACTAGGCTACACATCCAACTAGGCTCCACATCGCCATCAGTTCTCGGCTGTTTAGGCTGTCTAGGCGAGGGGTTCTCATAGTGGGGTCCGCGTACTGCAGGGGGTCCGCGTACTGCAGGGGGTCCGCGTACTGCAGGGGGTCCGCGGCCAGATAAAAAAACATATACACTATCGGTCAACATTTTTAGAACATCTACTTATTCAAGGGTTTTTCTTTATTTTTTACTATTTTCTACATTGTAGAATAATAGTGAAGACATCAAAACTATGAAATAACACATATGAATCATGTAGTAACCAAAAAAAGTGTTAAACAAATCAAAATATATTTTATATTTGAGATTCTTCACCTTGATGACAGCTTTGCACACTGTCTTTCATTATTATTCTACAATGTAGAAAATAGTCAAAATAAAGAAAAACCCTTGAATGAGTAGGTGTGTCCAAACTTTTGACCGGTAGTGTACAAACCTGACTCAGTTACACCAGCTCTGTCAGGAGGAATGGGCCAAAATTCAAAAATTGTCATATAAAATGTTGTTATCTGGCCGCGGACCCCCTGCAGTACGCAGACCCCACTTTGAGAACACCTCAAAGTTTTTTACATTAATATTACTAACAACAGATTTAACGAATTTTGGCCAAGGGATCTGTGGAATAAGTTTACAGGGTGTAATACAATACAATACAATATTATATTATTATTATCTACAACTTATGTTCTTAAACCCTGGGCAACATGGACCTGGGAGACTACATAAATGCACTGTAATTTAAGATTTAAAACTGCTAAGTTCTCTCTGTCTCATGGCAAAATGTGTAGAGCTGTAGGATATTAGCTTTAAAGCTGTAACAACGACAAAGAAATATATAAAAAAAACAAAATCGCTCTGCCCCATGACAAAATTTGATGAATTGCTGGAAATTCGCTTGAAAACTGCCAAATACTCTCTCCGATGCCAACAGGTGAGCCTTTAAAATGTTCCTTCCCAGGGCCTGAGACTTGTTCTGTCCGAACATGCACTGCCAAAGTCATAGAAAAAAACATTTTTATCTCACTCAAGTTATGAAGGGGGTCCCTGATGAATTTGCTACCACAAGAAAAGGGGGTCCCCAGCCCCCAAACAGTTTGGGGGCCCCTGATACAGACTTCATACTGTATGCTAGGCTACATATGCTTTCGGACCACTAGTCTATGTGATTGACTCAGCAGGATGGTATCTAGGCTACATATGCTTTCGGACCACTAGTCTATGTGATTGACTCAGCAGGATGGTATCCAGGCTGATACGTTGTTTTGGTCTAAAGGTGTAACCTATTTACCATGATGGCCTCAAGGGGGTCTGCCACCTGTTCTATGGAGGTGTTGGTAAGGTTTTGGTCCCGTTCTTTGAGCTGAACGTGCCAGTTCTGCTGCCGGGAAGACACTGTTCCTCTCCAGGGCTTCACGTCGATGCAGAACACCCCGTGACCTTAGAAGAGAGATAGAAGAGGTTTTGTTGTGAGTTAGAGCAGGGGCCCTCCAACCCGGTTCCTGGAGAGATACCCCAGTTGTAACTAACCTGATTCTGCTCATCAACCAGCTAATTAGTAGAAACAGGTGCGCTAGATTAGTGTTGGAGTGAAAACCTACAGGACAGTATCTCTCCAGGAACAGGGTTGGAGTGAAAACCTACAGGAGGGTGTCTCTCCAGGAACAGGGTTGGAGTGAAAACCTACAGGAGGGTGTCTCTCCAGGAACAGGGTTGGACAGCCTTGATTTAGAGTTGATGCTCAGTATGTTCATTAGCACCTCTGATTGAAAGCAGCCAGTAAGCACGGTGTATATATAATATATACTGAGTGTACAAAACATTTCCATGATATGGGCTGACCAGGTGAAAGCTATGATCCCTTATTGATGTCACCTGTTAAATCCACTTCAGTGTAGATGAAGGGGAGGAGACAGGTTAAAATTATGATTTTTAAGCCTTGAAAAAAATGGAGACATGGATTGTGTGTATGTGTGTCATTCAGAGGTTGAAAAAAATGCAAGTGCCTTTTAACGGGGTATGGTAGTAGGTGCCAGGCGCACCGGTTTGTGTCAAGACCTGCAACGCTGTTGGGTTTTTCCACGCTCAACAGTTTTTTTGTGTGTATCAAGAATGGCCCACCACCCAAAAGACATCCAGCCAACTTGACACAACTGTGGGAAGCATTGGAGTCAACATGGGCCAGCGTCCCTGTCAATGTTCACTCTAAGCTGCGCGCAGTAGCCCCAAGACTTCCACGCCGCGCAGAAGAAATATCAGCCCACAGAGAAGCACGAGATTTAACTTCACTCAACTTTCTAGGAGTTTTCCCTGTTAGTTAACACTATCAACGTTTCCCTTTACTGTGGCAATTGTGATTGAATCAACGCAAATTAGCCCTTTTCAATGCAACATACCGAAACAAATCAAACTACGCAAGAGATTTTTGTTGTGGGAAGAATCCGAGTGATTCATTCATTGACAGGGCACTCAGCCCTACTCTACACAGACCGCACTACTCAGCCCCTACTCTACACAGGCCGTACTACTCAGCCCCTACTCTACACAGACCGGCACTACTCAGCCCCTACTCTACACAGACCGGCACAGCACCGCATACTCGCCCCTACTCTACACAGACCGCACTACTCGGCCCTACTACTCTACCACGACCGGCACCTCAGCCCCTACTCTACACAGACCGCCACCGCCCCTACTCACAGACCGGCACGACTCGGCCCCTACTCTACACAGACCGGCACGACTCGGCCCCTACTCTACACAGACCGGCACGACTCGGCCCCTACTCTACACAGACCGGCACGACCCCTACTCTACACAGACCGGCACGACTCGGCCCCTACTCTACACAGACCGGCACTACTCAGCCCCTACTCTACACAGACCGGCACGACTCAGCCCCTACTCTACACAGACCGGCACTACTCAGCCCCTACTCTACACAGACCGGCACTACTCAGCCCCTACTCTACACAGACCGGCACGACTCAGCCCCTACTCTACACAGACCGGCACGACTCAGCCCCTACTCTACACAGACCGGCACTACTCAGCCCCTACTCTACACAGACCGGCACTACTCAGCCCCTACTCTACACAGACCGGCACTACTCAGCCCCTACTCTACACAGACCGGCACGACTCAGCCCCTACTCTACACAGACCGGCACTACTCAGCCCCTACTCTACACAGACCGGCACTACTCAGCCCCTACTCTACACAGACCGGCACTACTCAGCCCCTACTCTACACAGACCGGCACTACTCAGCCCCTACTCTACACAGACCGGCACTACTCAGCCCCTACTCTACACAGACCGGCACGACTCAGCCCCTACTCTACACAGACCGGCACGACTCAGCCCCTACTCTACACAGACCGGCACTACTCAGCCCCTACTCTACACAGACCGGCACTACTCAGCCCCTACTCTACACAGACCGGCACGACTCAGCCCCTACTCTACACAGACCGGCACGACTCAGCCCCTACTCTACACAGACCGGCACTACTCAGCCCCTACTCTACACAGACAGGCACTACTCAGCCCCTACTCTACACAGACCGGCACTACTCAGCCCCTACTCTACACAGACCGGGGCGGCATAACCAATCACAGCTGCAGTAGGCCTATATGCAAATAGACCATTGCCATATATGGATCCGTGCCGTGTACTTTGAACTGGACTGTGTTTACAGCATGAACGGTCGTGAGTAGATGAGCTTGTTTTGAGATCAAAGAGAGAGCTGCATGTAGCCACGTGAGCACATTTTGTTCACATCCTTTGCTAGTTAGTGAGTTATTAGCCCAGTTATAGATCATTTGTAGTCAGCAATAGGGGAGTGATTGCTTTCTACAAGAGCACAAAACGTTGTACATTTCTAGAAAAGCCAGTCAGGTAAAGAGCTTTTTCTTGTCTTAAAGTGGCAGTGTTGTATTTTGGTTTCTTGCATCAAACACCACAACAACATTTTCAATCACCACCTTGTCTGAAGGACCAGTGGATAAACGGGTTAATGTCAAGCCCTGCATGTTTTTATCAAAAGTCTCATGGAATGTAGGTCTACGTTGAACACCACACATTGGCTGGTACCTGTAGGCTGAATTGACAGGAACCAGATATTTCTATTTAAAATGTTTAGGGATGCATTTTCTCCATTGTTTTTTGATGGTAGGCCACTCTGGTAGACCTACATTATGATAAATAGCCACAGTAGCCTACAAGGCCACTTAAAACTGTAACTTAAAGCCATTATCCCAGAAACCCTAGACCCACCCCAATTTGCATACCGCCCTAACAGATCCACAGATGACGCAATCTCTATTGCGCTCCACACTGCCCTTTCACACCTGGACAAAAGGAACACCTATGTGAGAATGCTGTTCATTGACTACAGCTCAGTGTTCAACACCATAGTGCCCTCAAAGCTCATCACTAAGCTAAGGACCCTGGGACTAAAACACCTCCCTCTGCAACTGGATCCTGGATTTCCTGACGGGCCGCCCCCAGGTGGTAAGGGTAGGTAACAACACATCTGCCACGCTGATCCTCAACACGGGGGCCCCTCAGGGGTGCGTGCTCAGTCCCCTCCTATACTCCCTGTTCACCCATGACTGCATGGCCAGGCACCACTCCAACACCATCATTAAGTTTGCCGACGACAACAGTGGTAGGCCTGATCACCGACAACGATGAGACAGCCTATACAAAATAGATCATTGTGGACTATTCTTCCATCAGGAGCATTTAGAGCAGTTCCTGGTGTCCATCCCATAAACTACTGGTCCAAAAACCAAACAGTCGTGAAGAGGGCACAACAAAACCTATTCCCCATCAGGAGATTTGGCATGGGTCCTCAGATCCTCAAAAAGTTATACAGCTGCACCATCGAGAGCATCCTGACTGGTTGCATCACTGCCTGGTATGTCAACTGCTCAGCCTCCGACCGCAAGGCACTACAGAGGGTGGTGCGTACGGCCCAGTACATCACTGGGGCCAAGCTTCCTGCCATCCAGGACCTCTATACCAGGCGGTGTCAGAGGAAGGCCCTACAAATTGTCAAAGACTCCAGCCACCCTAGTCATAGACTGTTCTCTATGCTACCGCATGGCAAGCGGTACCGGAGGGCCAAGTCTAGGTCCAAAAGGCTTCTTAACAGCTTCTACCCCCAAGCCTGAACAGCTAATCAAACGGCTACCCAGACTATTTGCATTGTCCCCCCACCCCTCTTTTATACTGCTGCTACTCTCTTTATTATCTATGCATAGTCACTTTAACTCTACCTATATGTACGTTTTACCTCAATTACCTTGACTAACCTGTGCCCCCGCACATTGACTCTCTACCGGTATCCCCTGTATATAGCCTTGCTACTGTTAATTTACTGTTGCTCTTTAATTATTTGTTATTTTTTACTTATCTATTTTTTACTTAACACTTATTTTTCTCAAAACTGCATTGTTGGTTAAGGGTTTGTAAGTAAGCATTTCACTGTAAGGTCTACCTACACCTGTTGTATTCGGCGCATGTGACAAATACAATTTGATTTGTTCACAGTAAACGTGCGCTGGAAGTTGCACAGAATTTTTCAAAATTTTCAAGTTTGCGCTCAGCAGAACTGAAATTTGCTCAGTGGCGGAAAAAAAAGAAATGAGAGAGGGAACATTGGTTAGGAGACAAATCAACAACACAGTACATAGGCCTAGTTCGTTTTAACGCTCGACCGCGCACCTGTGAGGATGACAAGGTCGACGTCGTCTCCCTTGGCGGTTTGAAACTGGGTCGGGATTCGTAGGTTGCAGAAAATGTGTTCTTTTTTCAGGCCGCCAAGTTTCCTAAGACAATATTGGAAAGAAGGGGTCAAAGGTCCTTATGCATTTGACTATATATAGCCTACGTACAACCTGACCCCTGACCCCCCCCATACTGTAGCCTAGCTAGCTACCACTGTAGAGAATAAACTAGACCATCTCGTTAACAGCCTCACCATACGTACAGAAGACACTGGAATAAATCCCTTACACGTTCAATCAATCATTTAGACCTTGACGTAGGGCCTACCTGCCACGTTGGATAAAGTCCTGTACTGTTAGGGTAGGCTGTGTACTCTCTCCTTTGGTGGCCGCCGTAGCAGTACCGGGTCCTGAGGATAAGTGAAACTGGGCCAGCCGGCTTCCAAACTGAAACATCCTTCTTGTGGATCTGAAAACAACGAACCAAACTTCATAATCACTGGGACAAACTGAGTGTACAAAACATTAGGGAACATAGACTGACCAGGTGAAAGCTATGATCCCTTATTGATGTCACCTGTTAAATCCACTTCAATCAGAGTTGATGAAGGGGAGGAGACAGGTTAATTAAGGATTTTTTTAAAGCCTCAAGACATGAATTGTATATCATTCTGAGGGTGAATGGGAAAGATAAAATATTTAAGTGTCTTTGAATGGGGTATGGTAGTAGGTGCCAGGAGCACCGGTTTGAGTGTGTCAAGAACTGTAAAGTTTCTGGGTTTTTCACGCTCAACAGTTTCCCGTGTGTATCAAGAACGGTCCACCACCCAAAGGACATCCAGCCAACTTTACACAACTGCAATGAAGTCAACATGGGCCAGCATCCCTGTGGAACGCTTTCGACACCTTGTAGTCCATGTCCCGACGAATTGAGGCTGTTCTGAGGGCAGCAACTCAATACTAGGAAGGTGTTCCTAATGGTTTGTGTATGTTGCTATAGAAGTGGAGGGGTGTAACTAGATAAATGTTGACATAAAAGCGCATCACACTACAGGAAAGTAAAAGCTCATTTAGACGGCTACAACTTAACAACAAGAATATATAGCTTGTAACAACATTTAAAAGAAAAAAAAAATGTTTTTGACTGTGCTCTTGGAGGGAGCAAGCACAGCATGTCCCAGCTAATTAAAATCTACTTGGACAACGTATCATTACATTAGCTCGCTGTATTTAGCTCCAACTTCTATATTGCCGATGTCAACAAGCTTGCTTGTTCACGACAAAACACTCGGAACATGAAGTTGACCAAGCGGTGACATGCGGAGGAAACAAAGCAAGCCAAGTCATTCCAAGACAGATGAATAATGCGTTAGAACAACAGACGGAGACATACGTTGAACTCTTCCTTAGTAAAGCCAGAGAAAGTCGCAAACAGGAGTCAGTATTGTAGCATCTCTTTGCGGATGAGGCAGCCGATATCCTTTCCAGGCGTCCAACTCGCTGCAGTGTAATTCTATCCAGGAACGACGTTTCACAATCACGGCTCCGTTCCTGGAAGACGTCAACAACAAACCCCCGTGGAGGTCGGATTTCACCCAGGAAAATGTCACGTCGGTCTACACGTCATTTGGGAGCAATACATATATTTTTGGACATTTTAGTCTTCACGTTCAACTGGAGAAACACAAACTAACAAGTAATTCAATATAAAAAAGAAAAGTATGGGGCGGGCCAAGGTGTCAAATTCTGAGCGAGCAGTAGGATTCAGTTCACATTGCCATGCTCATTGACTGTGGGGAGATTCCCGTACCAGTAGAACATAGACACATGGCTAGCATAAACAAGTCATATGATATTATGGTATGCGTGTGTGTGCTTAATTCAATAACAGGAGGAACATGTTCTCTCCCCCTCCACATCCTTCCTCTCTTATTATGTAGCTAGCTACTGTACCTCTCTAACCAGGGGGGGCATGGGACAATACCTCTCTAATTATGTAGCTACATCTCTAACCAGGGGGCACGGGACAATACCTCTCTAATTATGTAGCTACATCTCTAACCAGGGGGGCATGGGACAATACCTCTCTAATTATGTAGCTACATCTCTAACCAGGGGGCACGGGACAAGACCTCTCTCAAATGGAAGAAACACAAAATAACTGTCAATCTCCCTCGGCCTGGGGCTCCATGCAAGATATCACCTTGTGGAGTTGCAATGATCATGAGAACGGTGAGGAATCAGCCCTGAACTATACAGGAGGATCTGTTCAATGATCTCAAGGCAGCTGGGACCATAGTCACCAAGAAAACAATTGGTAACACACTACGCCGTGAAGGACTGAAATCCTGCAGCGCCCGCAAGGTCCCCCTGCTCAAGAAAGCACATATACATGCCCGTCTGAAGTTTGCCAATGAACATCTGAATGATTCAGAGGAGAACTGGGTGAAAGTGTTGTGGTCAGATGAGACCAAAATCGAGCTCGTTGGCATCAACTCAACTCGCCGTGTTTGGAGGAGGAGGAATGCTGCCTATGACCCCAAGAACACCATCAAACATTTAGGTGGAAACATTATGCTTTGGGGGTGTTTTTCTGCTAAGGGGACAGGACAACTTCACCGCATCAAAGGGACGATGGACGGGGCCATGTACCGTCAAATCTTGGGTGAGAACCTCCTTCCCTCAGCCAGGGCATTGAAAATGGGTCGTGGATGGGTATTCCAGCATGACAATGACCCAAAACACACGGCCAAGGCAACAAAGGAGTGGCTCAAGAAGAAGCACATTAAGGTCCTGGAGTGGCCTAGCCAGTCTCCAGACCTTAATCCCATAGGAAATCTGTGGAGGGAGCTGAAGGTTCAAGTTGCCAAACGTCAGCCTCGAAACCTTAATGACTTGGAGAAGATCTGCAAAGAGGAGTGGGTCAAAATCCCTACTGAGATGTGTGCAAACCTGGTGGCCAACTACAAGAAATGTCTGACCTCTGTGATTGCCAACAAGGGTTTTGCCACCAAGTACTAAGTCATGTTTTGCAGAGGGGTCAAATACGTATTTCCCTCATTAAAATTCAAATCAATTTATAACATTTTTGACATACGTTTTTCTGGATTTTGTTGTTGTTATTCTGTCTCTCACTGTTCAAATAAACCTACCATTAAAATTATAGAGTGATGTCAGTGGGCAAACGTACAAAATCAGCAGGGGATCAAATACTTTTTTCCCTCACTGTAGATATCTCTCTAACTAAGGGATGTAGCTCAGTTGGTAGAGCATGGCGTTTGCAATGCCAGGGTTGTGGGTTCGATTCCCACGGGGGGCCAGTATGAAAAAAATAAAAAAAATAATGAATACACTCACTAACTGTAAGTCGCTCTGGATAAGAGCGTCTGCTAAATGATTAAAATGTAACTAGGGGGCACGGGACAAGACCTCTAATTATGTAGCTACTTCTCTAATTAGTGGGCACGGGACAAGACTGTGCGGCCGAGCATTGTTGCAAACGCTTGGTATTGTTGAATTTCTTGTTATTGAAAAGTAGTGGACAGGATAACATAGAAATGCAGTGCCAAAGAGAGCCAATGAAAACTCTGAACACTGTCATATAGAAGTCCAAAAGTGAAATGAAGATCAGAAACCGAAGCCTGGATTTTCTCTATAAACGTTAATCGGAATGTTCAGCATCTGCCTTTTGTCAGTGAGGCAGAAAGTGTCAAGTGTTCTCATGGATCAGGATGAAGGCTACTGTAGCTCAGGGTAATGTCACCTACGGTAGAGAGAGGGTGAGGGAAGAGGGCCTCAGGGTAATGTCACCTACGGTAGAGAGAGGGTGAGGGAAGAGGGCCTCAGGGTAATGTCACCTACGGTAGCGAGAGGGTGAGGGAAGAGGGCCTCGGGGTAATGTCACCTACGGTAGAGAGAGGGTGAGGGAAAGAGGGCCTCAGGGTAATGTCACCTACGGTAGTGAGAGGGTGAGGGAAGAGGGCCTCAGGGTAATGTCACCTACGGTAGCGAGAGGGTGAGGGAAGAGGGACTCAGGGTAATGTCACCTACGGTAGCGAGAGGGTGAGGGAAGAGGGCCTCAGGGTAATGTCACCTACGGTAGCGAGAGGGTGAGGGAAGAGGGCCTCAGGGTAATGTCACCTACGGTAGCGAGAGGGTGAGGGAAGAGGGCCTCAGGGTAATGTCACCTACGGTAGCGAGAGGGTGAGGGAAGAGGGCCTCAGGGTAATGTCACCTACGGTAGTGAGAGGGTGAGGGAAAGAGGGCCTCAGGGTAATGTCACCTACGGTAGCGAGAGGGTGAGGGGAAGAGGGCCTCAGGGTAATGTCACCTACGGTAGTGAGAGGGTGAGGGTAAGAGGGCCTCAGGGTAATGTCACCTACGGTAGTGAGAGGGTGAGGGAAGAGGGCCTCAGGGTAATGTCACCCATGGTAGCGAGAGGGTGAGGGAAGAGGGCCTCAGGGTAATGTCACCCACGGTAGCGAGAGGGTGAGGGAAGAGGGCCTCAGGGTAATGTCACCTACGGTAGTGAGAGGGTGAGGGAAGAGGGCCTCAGGGTAATGTCACCTACGGTAGAGAGAGGGTGAGGGAAAGAGGGCCTCAGGGTAATGTCACCTACGGTAGTGAGAGGGTGAGGGAAGAGGGCCTCAGGGTAATGTCACCTACGGTAGCGAGAGGGTGAGGGAAGAGGGCCTCAGGGTAATGTCACCTACGGTAGCGAGAGGGTGAGGGAAGAGGGCCTCAGGGTAATGTCACCTACGGTAGAGAGAGGGTGAGGGAAGAGGGCCTCAGGGTAATGTCACCTACGGTAGTGAGAGGGTGAGGGAAAGAGGGCCTCAGGGTAATGTCACCTACGGTAGTGAGAGGGTGAGGGAAAGAGGGCCTCAGGGTAATGTCACCTACGGTAGCGAGAGGGTGAGGGGAAGAGGGCCTCAGGGTAATGTCACCTACGGTAGTGAGAGGGTGAGGGTAAGAGGGCCTCAGGGTAATGTCACCTACGGTAGTGAGAGGGTGAGGGAAGAGGGCCTCAGGGTAATGTCACCCATGGTAGTGAGAGGGTGAGGGAAGAGGGCCTCAGGGTAATGTCACCCACGGTAGCGAGAGGGTGAGGGAAGAGGGCCTCAGGGTAATGTCACCTACGGTAGTGAGAGGGTGAGGGTAGAGGGCCTCAGGGTAATGTCACCTACGGTAGCGAGAGGGTGAGGGAAGAGGGCCTCGGGGTAATGTCACCTACGGTAGCGAGAGGGTGAGGGAAGAGGGCCTCAGGGTAATGTCACCTACGGTAGTGAGAGGGTGAGGGAAGAGGGCCTCAGGGTAATGTCACCTACGGTAGTGAGAGGGTGAGGGAAGAGGGCCTCAGGGTAATGGCACCTACGGTAGAGAGAGGGTGAGGGAAGAGGGCCTCAGGGTAATGTCACCTACGGTAGCGAGAGGGTGAGGGGAAGAGGGCCTCAGGGTAATGTCACCCACGGTAGCGAGAGGGTGAGGGAAGAGGGCCTCAGGGTAATGTCACCTACGGTAGCGAGAGGGTGAGGGGAAGAGGGCCTCAGGGTAATGTCACCTACGGTAGCGAGAGGGTGAGGGGAAGAGGGCCTCAGGGTAATGTCACCTACGGTAGTGAGAGGGTGAGGGAAGTGGGGCCTCAGGGTAATGTCACCCACGGTAGCGAGAGGGTGAGGGAAAGAGGGCCTTTGTAGAAATATCTCTGCATTGTGTGGATTAATGAGCTGCCCTGTTTCAAGTGGAGAAACCTTTTTTTTTTATGTGTGTTAATCAACGTATCATACGGATGGTTGGAAATTCAGCTGAGGTGTTATTGCATAATGCTATGGGCATTTCTAGTGTTCTTGAGGTAGCATAGATCACAAAATGATCTGCAAGTTCTCAGATGCAAGACTACTCAATGTTTTGTGGTGTGGCAATGCTTTTCATTTGAAAGTATAATATTATCTTTTTTTGGACCTAAGATACACAAAGAGCTACTGATACACACTGATACACACTGATACACACTGATACACACTGAGACACACTGATACACACTGATACACACTGATACACACTGAGACACACTGATACACACTGATACACACTGATACACACTGATACACACTGATACACACACTGATACACACTGATACACACACTGATACACACTGATACACACACTGATACACACTGATACACACTGATACACACTGATACACACTGATACACACTGATACACTGACACACAGTGATACACACTGACACACACTGATACACACTGATACACACTGATACACACTGATACACACTGATACACTGATACACACTGATACACACTGATACACACTGATACAGTGGGGGAAAAAAGTATTTAGTCAGCCACCAATTGTGCAAGTTCTCCCACTTAAAAAGATGAGAGAGGCCTGTAATTTTCATCATATGCACACGTCAGCTATGACAGACAAATTGAGAATCCAGAAAATCACATTGTAGGATTTTTAATGAATTTATTTGCAAATTATGGTGGAAAATAAGTATTTGGTCACCTACAAACAAGCAAGATTTCTGGCTCTCACAGACCTGTAACTTCTTCTTTAACTTCCTCCACTCGTTACCTGTATTAATGGCACCTGTTTGAACTTGTTATCAGTATAAAAGACACCTGTCCACAACCTCAAACAGTCACACTCCAAACTCCACTATGGCCAAGACCAAAGAGCTGTCAAAGGACACCAGAAACAAAATTGTAGACCTGCACCAGGCTGGGAAGACTGAATATGCAATAGGTAAGCAGCTTGGTTTGAAGAAATCAACTGTGGGAGCAATTATTAGGAAATGGAAGACATACAAGACCACTGATAATCTCCCTCGATCTGGGGCTCCACGCAAGATCTCACCCCGTGGGGTCAAAATGATCACAAGAACGGTGAGCAAAAATCCCAGAACCACACGGGGGGACCTAGTGAATGACCTGCAGAGAGCTGGGACCAAAGTAACAAAGCCTACCATCAGTAACACACTACGCCGCCAGGGACTCAAATCCTGCAGTTCCAGACGTGTCCCCCTGCTTAAGCCAGTACATGTCCAGGCCCGTCTGAAGTTTGCTAGAGTGCATTTGGATGATCCAGAAGAGGATTGGGAGAATGTCATATGGTCAGATGAAACCAAAATATAACTTTTTGGTAAAAACTCAACTCAACGTGTTTGGAGGACAAAGAATGCTGAGTTGCATCCAAAGAACACCATACCTACTGTGAAGCATGGGGGTGGAAACATCATGCTTTGGGGCTGTTTTTCTGCAAAGGGACCAGGACGACTGATCCGTGTTAAGGAAAGAATGAATGGGGCCATGTATCGTGATATTTTGAGTGAAAACCTCCTTCCATCAGCAAGGGCATTGAAGATGAAACGTGGCTGGGTCTTTCAGCATGACAATGATCCCAAACACACCGCCCGGGCAACGAAGGAGTGGCTTCGTAAGAAGCTCCAGTCTCCAGATCTCAACCCCATAGAAAATCTTTGGAGGGAGTTGAAAGTCTGTGTTGCCCAGCGACAGCCCCAAAACATCACTGCTCTAGGGGAGATCTGCATGGAGGAATGGGCCAAAATACCAGCAACAGTGTGTGAAAACCTTGTGAAGACTTACAGAAAACGTTTGACCAGTGTCATTGCCAACAAAGGGTATACTGTATAACAAAGTATTGAGAAACTTTTGTTATTGACCAAATACTTATTTTCCACCATAATTTGCAAATACATTCATTAAAAATCCTACAATGTGATTTTCTGGATTTTCTTTCCTCATTTTGTCTGTCATAGTTGACGTGTACCTATGATGAAAATGACAGGCCTCTCTCATCTTTTTAAGTGGGAGAACTTGCACAATTGGTGGCTGACTAAATACTTTTTTCCCCCACTGTACACACTGATACACACAGATACACACACTGATACACACTGATACACACTGATACACACTGATACACTGACCCACACCGACACACCCAACCACACCGACACACACAGACCACATGGGCATATAAAAATAGGATATTACAAAAGTGATGAAGAATATTTAATTCAACCACAAGTGTAAATACACTAGGAATATTTCAAAACAGTGATAAACAATATCCGGATAGCACCGCCATTCCAAATGCTATGAAAGAGCTTTAGTATCTTAAAGGCAGATAAGCTCATATAGGGACTCAATGAAAGCCAATAAGCTGAGGCACTCTGCCTGCCATGGTCTCCCTTGACCTTCACTTCGAGTAGAGATGGGCCTGATAACTGACGCAGCCAGGCACAACCTCAATAAAAGCCCAACAATGGAGTTAAATAAATAGAAATCAAATTAAAGCAGAGGCAATATTGGCTGAACTGCAACAGGAATTCACCAACAAAAGCTTCTTTGTGGGGTTTTTAATATAGTCTCCAATCACCTCATAATACATATCCAATCGTATCCATCATCTCTCGCTGACTCTTATCAATCCTCTTGTGTTAGAACTTTGCAAATGAAACGACTTGGCGTTTGAAGAGCCGCATTCATTTTTTAATATACGCTTTAGCCTTCTTTTCAGTTGGACTCTGAATCACACGTGACCCGTCTTTCAAGTCTTTCCAATGTGCCCCATGCTTCATTAGAATCAGTTATGGGTGGATTCCAAAATCTGCCTTGAGGATATGAAGAAGGTCCTTTTTGTAGGTTGGAGGGCTGTACCAGTCTTGTCCACTGAAACTTCACCTCTCTTTACTGCAACCTAGAGATGATTATACCATTAGACCTTAATCCATAAACCTATGTGAAGGTGTTATTAAATTAACTGAGTTAAAAGGTGTCATGCAAGGAATCCCACTCCCGGTCCAATGGCTGACACCACAAAAGGGTTGTCTAAATGCTTTGTCCTCTCCTGGTCCAGAGTAAATGTAATCCTTTCATCTGATTTACAGGTGATTACAGGACACAGAGTTTGCTGAGACAAGCTTTAGAAAAGTGTTGCAAAATGACGAGGCTGTGTACGTTATCGTACAATCACAAAAAAGACGATAAAACATTTCAAATGCAAGAGGATTTAAATTGACAACGCAGAATCAGACGTCAATAAACAGATAAGACATCAAAAACAAAAAAGACTCTCTAAAAAAAAAAAAAAGAAATGTTTGACCACAGTGTACGTCTCATAACAAATTAGTAAACGTAACTAAAAAACGCAGTGAACACAGCATATTAAACAGCCAACTAACGAACGGCAAATACATCAACCAAGCCTTGGGTATAAAGCCTGATGGTGTGGTGTTAAGGAGACGGACGCCCATTTTCACTGAAGAGGCCTGCCACAGTAATTAGTTATCCAGTATTGCAACGCTGAAGTGGTCATTAGCATGCTAAAGTTGAATTGTTCAATTATCATTGGGCGTGTGAGAGGAGGGCCTTGATGCCATTTCACAGGGTTGGAAAACAATGTTGAACCTCTCCTGGTCCGTCAGGCATTATGGGTAATGGTCTGCAGTTAGAGAGAGGGTCCTCACACTAAGCCGTTCCTGGTCTGGTGCAGGACGGCTTAGTGTGTGTGTGAGTGTGTGTGTGTGTGTGTGTGTGTGTGTGTGTGTGTGTGTGTGAGTGTGTGTGTGTGTGTGTGTGAGTGTGAGTGTGTGTGTGTGTGTGTGTGTGTGTGTGTGTGTGTGTGTGTGTGTGTGTGTGGTATGTGTGTGTGTGTGTGAGTGTGTGTGAGAGTGTGTGTGTGTGTGTGTGTGTGTGTGTGTGTGAGTGTGTGTGTGTGTGGTATGTGTGTGTGTGTGTGAGTGTGTGTGTGTGTGTGTGTGTGTGTGTGTGTGTGTGTGTGTGTGTGTGTGTGTGTGTGGTATGTGTGTGCATCAGTGGAGGCTGCTGAGGGGAGGACGGCTCATAATAATGTCTGGAATGGAGTCAATGGAATGGCATCAAACACCTGGAAACCATGGAAACCATGTGTTTGATGCATTTGATGCCGTTCCACTGATTCCGCTCCAGCCATTGCCACGAGCCCGTCCTCCCCAATTAAGGTGCCACCAACTTCCTGTGGTGTGTATGTGTATGTATGTGTGTGTGTGTGTGTGTATGTTTGTGTATGTGTGTGTGTATATGTGTATGTGTATGAAGCTGGTTGAGAGAATGCCATAAGTGTGCAAAGCTGTCATCAAGGCAAAGGGTGGCTATTTGAAGAATCTTTGTTGATTTTTTGGGGGGGGTTACTACATGATTCCATATGTGTTATTTCATAGATTTGATGTCTTCACTATTATTCTACAATGTAAAAAAAAGAAGAAAAAAAATAGAAAAACCCTTGAATGAGTAGGTGTGTCCAAACGTTTGACTGGTAGTGTATATGTGAGTGTGTGTTGACTAGCAGCCTGAAGCAGTTCTTAATGGTGAATTACAGGGACGCACTGGGACCTCAGGGGGTTCTGGCATGGAGGAACATTATAGAGACGCACTGGGACCTCAGGGGGTTCTGGCATGGAGGAACATTATAGAGACACACTGGGACCTCAGGGGGTTCTGGCATGGAGGAACATTATAGAGACACACTGGGTCCTCAGGGGGTTCTGGCATGGAGGAACATTATAGAGACACACTGGGACCTCAGGGGGTTCTGGCATGGAGGAACATTATAGAGACACACTGGGACCTCAGGGGGTTCTGGCATGGAGGAACATTATAGAGACACACTGGGACCTCAGGGGGTTCTGGCATGGAGGAACATTATAGAGACACACTGGGACCTCAGGGGGTTCTGGCATGGAGGAACATTATAGAGACGCACTAGGACCTCAGGGGGTTCTGGCATGGAGGAACATTATAGAGACGCACTGGGACCTCAGGGGGTTCTGGCATGGAGGAACATTATAGAGACGCACTGGGACCTCAGGGGGTTCTGGCATGGAGGAACATTATAGAGACACACTGGGACCTCAGGGGGTTCTGGCATGGAGGAACATTATAGAGACACACTGGGACCTCAGGGGGTTCTGGCATGGAGGAACATTATAGAGACACACTGGGACCTCAGGGGGTTCTGGCATGGAGGAACATTATAGAGACACACTGGGACCTCAGGGGGTTCTGGCATGGAGGAACATTATAGAGAACACACTGGGACCTCAGGGGGTTCTGGCATGGAGGAACATTATAGAGAACACACTGGGACCTCAGGGGGTTCTGGCATGGAGGAACATTATAGAGAACACACTGGGACCTCAGGGGGTTCTGGCATGGAGGAACATTATAGAGACGCACTGGGACCTCAGGGGGTTCTGGCATGGAGGAACATTATAGAGAACACACTGGGACCTCAGGGGGTTCTGGCATGGAGGAACATTATAGAGAACACACTGGGACCTCAGGGGGTTCTGGCATGGAGGAACATTATAGAGACACACTGGGACCTCAGGGGGTTCTGGCATGGAGGAACATTATAGAGACACACTGGGACCTCAGGGGGTTCTGGCATGGAGGAACATTATAGAGACGCACTGGGACCTCAGGGGGTTCTGCTATGGAGGAACATTATAGAGACACACTGGGACCTCAGGGGGTTCTGGCATGGAGGAACATTATAGAGACACACTGGGACCTCAGGGGGTTCTGGCATGGAGGAACATTATAGAGACGCACTGGGACCTCAGGGGGTTCTGGCATGGAGGAACATTATAGAGACGCACTGGGACCTCAGGGGGCTCTGGCATGGAGGAACATTATAGAGACACACTGGGACCTCAGGGGGTTCTGGCATGGAGGAACATTATAGAGACACACTGGGACCTCAGGGGGTTCTGCTATGGAGGAACATTATAGAGACATTTCTTTGATTTATTTGGTCTGGACTCATCTGAAATTGGGGGAATGTTTTTATGCCGCTATGGATCATGGATTTCCAAAAGAGCATCACTAGCTGTTTTACTTCATGCTCTTTTTTAAAATGTGTTTTTAATTTTACCTTTTATTTTACCAGGTTAGTCTCTCGGTCTCTCTCTCTCGCTCCCTCTCTCTAGTATCCCCAGTCTCTTGGGTGCTGTGGAAACAGGGGAAATGTGTTATACAGACATTTATCATGTAATTACAGCTCCGGGATCAGTTTCTGATGACCCCCCCCCCCCCACCGGCATGATGGCTGATAAATAATGATGGTCTGTTTCACGCCTTTCAATGACCCAGATTGGGGTTCGTTCCCAGGCACAAAGGGAACATCCTTCAGCCCCTTCACCCTGCTCATTACTGTCATGTATTGAACTGTACGTGTCCAGAGCCTAATTGTCTACTTTGGCAGGAGAACATTGGGTTACCGAACCCTGTAGTTGGCCCACACAGAAACACACTGGCCACTGATTAGAAGAAGGCTGGTGAGCTTCCGAACTGTTGAGAAGGGCTTGCGGCTAAACAACCAGAATTCCATTATTTGTGTCAATGGTTCCAGCTACCGTGTTAGAGCTCTCAGGTCCTGCCACATCTCCATGAACGCCTTCCAGACCTTGGATGTGAACTGGGGACCACGGTCAGACACTATGTCCTCTGGCACCCCGTAGTGCCGGAAGACGTGTGTAAACAGCGCCTCCGCAGTTTGCAGGGCCGTGGGGAGACCGGGCAGAGGAAGGAGGCGGCAGGCCTTGGAAAAGCGGTCCACAGCGACCAGGATGGTGGTGTTGCCTTGGGAGAGGGGAAGATCAGTCAGGAAATCAACACTTATGTGAGACCATGCTCGTTGTAACTGGTAAAGTCTGTAACTTACCCGCTGGGAGGTGCCTGGGTGCCTTACTCTGGGCGCACACCGAGCAGGAGGAGACGTACACCCTCACGTCCTTCGCCAAGGTAGGCCACCAGTACTTCTCGGTCAGGCAGCGCATTGTACGACCGATACCTGGGTTACCAGAGGAGGGTGACGTGTGTGCCCAGTAGATCAGACGATCACGGATAAGAGCAGGCACGTACTGCAGCCCAGCTGGACACTGCGGTGGAGATGGATCTGTGCATAATGCCTGCTCTATATCCGCGTCCATCGCCCATACTACCGGCGCCACAATGCAGGAGGCCGGGAGTATGGGGGTGTTGTCTCTGGGCCTCTCCTCTGTGTCATACAGCCATGACAATGTGTCTGCCTTCACGTTCTTCGTACCCGGGATGTATGACAGTGTAAAATGGAACCGGGTGAAGAATAGGGCCCACCTGGCCTGGTGAGGATTCAGCCTCCTCACTGCCCGGATGTACTCCAGGTTATGGTGGTCCGTCCAGACGAGGAAAGGGTGTTTCACCCCTTCGAGCCAATGCCTCCACACGGTCAAGGCTCGGACAACAGCCAACAGCTCCCGATCACCAACGTCGTAGTTTTGCTCCGCCGGGCTGAGCTTCTTAGAGAAGAAGGCACAGGGGCGGAGCTTGGGTGGCGTGCCCGAGCGTTGGGACAGGACAGCGCCTATCCCTACCTCGGACGCATCCACCTCCACTACGAACGGTAGTGATGGATCAGGGTGGGCCAGTACCAGGGCTGAGGTGAACAGACCCCGCAGTCTGCTGAAGGCCAGGTCGGCTTCAGCAGACCAGTGGAGCCGGAACGGCCCACCCTTCAACAGGGATGTAATGGGAGCTGCGACTTTGACAAAGCCCCGGATAAACCTCCGATAGTAGTTGGCGAAGCCAAGGAAGCGCTGCACCGTGGTTGGAGTCGGCCAATTACGCACGACTGAAATGCGATCTCCCTCCATCTCCACACCTGAGGTGGTAATGCGGTATCCGAGGAAGGAGACGGACTGCTGGAAAAACATACACTTCTCTGCCTTGGCATAGAGGTCATTTTCCAACAGTCAGGCCAGCACTTTGCAAACCAGGGACACATGCTTGGCGCGCGTAGTGGAATACACCAGAATGTCATCGATGTAGACCACCACACCACGACCAAGCATGTCCCGAAACACCTCGCTCACAAAGGACTGGAAGACGGATGGAGCATTCATCAACCCGTACGGCATCACCAGGTATTCATAATGCCCCGTGGTTGTGCTGAATGCTGTCTTCCACTCATCTCCCTCACGGATACGCACCAGGTTATACGCACTCCGGAGATCTAATTTGGTGAAGAAGCGCGCCCCATGCATTCACTCGATCACTGACGGAATGAGGGGGAGAGGATAACTAAATCTAATCGTCTCCTTGTTCAGTGGTCGATAATCAATGCACGGGCACAGACCGCCGTCTTTCTTCTTCACAAAGAAGAAACTCGAGGAGGCGGGTGAAGTGGAGGGACGTATATACCCCTGGCGCACGGACTCGGTGACGTAGGTTTCCATAGCCGCCATTTCAGCCTGCGACAGGGGGTACACATGACTCCTGGGAAGGTACAGCGTCTACCCGGAGGTTTATTGCGCAATCCCCCTCCCGATGAGGTGGTAACTTGGTAGCCTGCGTTTTTGAAAACGCGTGCGCCAAATCGAGGTATTCGGGGGGAATGCGCACTGTGGAGGTACTGTCTGGACTTTCCACCGTGGTTGCACCAACGGAAAAACACCTAGACACCTACCCTGACACTCTCGTGACCACCCTGTGAGAACCCTCTGCGGCCATGAGAAGGTGGGGTTGTGGAGTGCTAACCAAGGGATACCTAATACCACAGGGAAAGCAGGGGACTCAATAATAAAAAAAAGTGATCTGCTCACAATGAGTTTCCTGGGTAATCATGGTGACTGGTGCAGTAACTTCCTGAACAAACCCGGATCCTAATGGTCGACTATCAGGTGCTCTGATGGTGAGTGGAATGGATAGGGGAACCAATGAAATGCCTAGACGGTGCGAGAATGCCCTGTCCATAAAGTTCCAAGCTGCGCCTGAATCGACTAGCGCCTTAAATTGGGGAACTACCATGTGATCGGGAAAGTAGATGGGTAGGGTACAGTGCGCAGCAGAGGGCTCTGAACGAGTGTGGGTGTTCGATACCTGGGGTGATGCAAGAGTGCCCTGCCTGCCGCCTCCAGACCCAAAAGAGCGTTGACGACAACATGTGGTGTACTGTCCCTTCGTGCCACCAGAGTGGCACTGTCGCTGTCGTCCTCCGCTCTCTCGGACGGCGGCTCCACCCAGCTCCATCAGCTCGGGATCCGAGTCGGCCGGGGTGGGAACGGGCAGACCCCTTCCAGGACGTCCTCTGGCTGCCAGCAGGTTGTCCAAACGGATGGCCATGTCCACCAGTTGCGTGAAGGACAACAAGGTGTCCCGGTAGGCTATCTCCTGTCGGACGTCCTCTCACAGATGTCACTGGAAATGGTCGATCAGGGCCTGCTCGTTTCACCCGGACCCCGCTGCAAGAGTCCTGCGCGGTCCTCGTCCCCTGCCTCAGGTGGACCAGCCGCTCGCCCACCTCTCGTTCCCGAAAGAGGCGAGCGAACTCCCTTCGTTCCAAACCGCATTGGCCCACTACAGGGCTTTCCCCAAGAGGCAGGAAATGAGGACGGACACCTTTTCCCGCTCCGATGGGGCTGGCCTGATGCTGGAGAAGTAGAGCTCCAGTTGGAGGAGGAATCCTTGGCAGAGCGCCGCCGTCCCGTCGAACTCCCGTGGTCGGGATATCTGGATCCCTCCGGGTGCTGGGGAGTGGGTGGCTGGATCCGGTTGGCCAGCTGGTCTCGACAGATCGGGTCCATCTGACTGAAGTTTATGACACATGTGTTACATTAGAAACCTGTTCAGCAGCTTGTCTCTCCCTGATGCTCTTTGTACTGAACAACCAAAAGAAAATAACTCAGCCTGGGTCAGGATACCTAGTACACTCAGCCTGGGTCAGGATACCTAGAGCACTCAGCCTGGGTCAGGATACGTAGTACACTCAGCCTGGGTCAACTCGCCTGGGTCAGGATACCTAGTACACTCAGCCTGGGTCAGGATACCTAGTACACTCAGCCTGGGTCAGGATACCTAGTGCACTCAGCTGGGTCAGGATACCTAGTGCACTCAGCCTGGGTCAGGATACCTAGTACACTCAGCCTGGGTCAGGATACCTAGTGCACTCAGCCTGGGTCAGGATACCTAGTACACTCAGCCTGGGTCAGGATACCTAGTACACTCAGCCTGGGTCAGGATACCTAGTGCACTCAGCCTGGGTCAGGATACGTAGTACACTCAGCCTGGGTCAGGATACCTAGTACACTCAGCCTGGGTCAGGATACCTAGTACACTCAGCCTGGGTCAGGATACGTAGTACACTCAGCCTGGGTCAGGATACCTAGTACACTCAGCCTGGGTCAGGATACCTAGTGCACTCAGCCTGGGTCAGGATACCTAGTACACTCAGCCTGGGTCAGGATACCTAGTTGCACTCAGCCTGGGTCAGGATACCTAGTACACTCAGCCTGGGGCAGGATACCTAGTGCACTCAGCCTGGGTCAGGATACGTAGTACACTCAGCCTGGGTCAGGATACCTAGTGCACTCAGCCTGGGTCAGGATACCTAGTACACTCAGCCTGGGTCAGGATACCTAGTGCACTCAGCCTGGGTCAGGATACCTAGTACACTCAGCCTGGGGCAGGATACCTAGTGCACTCAGCCTGGGTCAGGATACCTAGTGCACTCAGCCTGGGTCAGGATACCTAGTGCACTCAGCCTGGGTCAGGATACCTAGTGCACTCAGCCTGGGTCAGGATACCTAGTGCACTCAGCCTGGGTCAGGATACCTAGTACACTCAGCCTGGGTCAGGATACCTAGTGCACTCAGCCTGGGTCAGGATACCTAGTACACTCAGCCTGGGTCAGGATACCTAGTGCACTCAGCCTGGGTCAGGATAGGTCACATGGTTTTCTTACTCCTGGGGTGCGCTTGGCACCCTATATTCTCTATGAAGACCTGAGCCATGGTCAAAAGTAGAGCACTGGGTCAGGATATAGGGTGTAGGGTGCCATATGGAACGCACCTCTCTCTGTAATGTTAGACTCCACAAGCTTATAGTGCAGTGGACGGTTGAGTAGCTCAGGAACCTTGTTGTACATGCGGTCAGATGAAAGGTCTGTGGTTCTGTTCTGGCCCAGGTAAGAACAGGTAAAGACAGCTCAGTCTCAGCTACAGGGAGAAGCCATGAATGAATGGGGCTGTTGTCAGAGACTCAGAGGGCTAGCAGGAGAAAGGGTCACTCCCACCTTGCTACTTGGTGTCCCCTCACCCTTTGTTCTCCAGTGGCCTGTGGCTTTGGGATCGCATGTCTTCCTTCTCTTTTGTTTTTAGACCAGGTTTCCACGTCCAAGTAAGTGCATGTTTAAAGAGGGATATGTTATGTAGATGTTCAGGAGCATTTGTTAAGCAAGCCAGACTGACAGTTCACAATGGCAAGAGGATGAGGTCTCCTCAATGAGGCCGAGTATTTCAGATTATTATTTAAATCTTCAAAAACCTTTTGATGACAGATTTGTAGAAATGCCTAAAAGAATGCTCAACAAGTAGCCTGCCCTCTCCTCCAGCTGCTACTGACAACACAGGATCAGCCTGGCCCCCTCCTCCAGCTTCCCCTGACAACACAGGATCAGCCTGCCCCCCTCCTCCAGCTTCTCCTGATAACACAGGATCAGCCTGCCCCCTCCTCCAGCTGCTACTGACAACACAGGATCAGCCTGCCCCCTCTGCCTCCAGGCCTCCTCCTCCAGCTCATCTGACAACACAGGATCAGCCTGCCCTCTCCTCCAGCTTCTCCTGACAACACAGGATCAGCCTGCCCCACTCCTCCAGCTTCTCCTGACAACACAGGATCAGCCTGCCCACTCCTCCAGCTTCTCCTGACAACACAGGATCAGCCTGCCCCTCTCCTCCAGCTTCTCCTGACAACACAGGATCAGCCTGGCCCCCTCCTCCAGCTGCCACTGACAACACAGGATCAGCCTGCCCACTCCTCCAGCTTCTCCTGACAACACAGGATCAGCCTGGCCCACTCCTCCAGCTGCTACTGACAACACAGGATCAGCCTGGCCCCCTCCTCCAGCTTCTCCTGACAACACAGGATCTGTTCTTTCATGTTTGTCCAACTCAATACCAAGAGGTTGCGTCCCAAATAGCACCCTATTCCCTACATAGTGGGCTACATTTGACCAGAGCCCATAGGGACTTCATTTGGAAACACTGACAGAGTTTGTGGAGACAAGGGTGGAATTGTTGTTATCACTAAACAACGACATAATTCTCCCCCCACCCCCCACCCCCACCTCTAAATTCCCCATATCATTTCTACACAAAGGAGCAATTTGTCTGTCATGAGACCTGGTGGTAGCAGCCCGCTCCGAGCCCGTTCCAGGGGCTATTACACTGACAGTAACGTTATTAGCCGTAAGCGGAGCCAGCGGATCCATGAATTTAGCCACTGTTCGCAAAAGCTCCCAGCCGCAGCGGAAAAGGGATTTTTTTTCAATGATTAATTTGATAAATACATTAATTATGAATCGGGTTGACAGTACAATCAGATTGTTATGCAGGCTTCCAGACGAGGTCGGCCCTCTCTCTCTCTCTTTGTTGATAAGTCCTGGTTTGCGATAGGGGTTCTAGAAGGTACTGACTGGAGCTGTCTGTCATCCCCCCGGGCTCAGCCCCCCATTATCAGCACCTAGCCCATTCACCAGGTAATTTCCTGTGTGTTGTAATTAAATGGAGGCTTTCTGATTGCAAGTGACTCTCTTTCAGAGGAGCCTCTTGGGTTCGAGCTGGGCTGGAGAGGGAGGGAGGTTTACGCCCGGCTTGCATTAGTCCAACGGTACTATGACGCGCTGTACTTATTACTACGATCTGATGTGAGCTCTACAGAGAGTGAATAAGACACAAGGAGACCTCGTAGGGGTCTATCAACAGAGATACATCTCACAATTCTTTGATAGTTTTTTTGCTTCTTCTCATTGTTTGTGCTGATCGATGAGAAAACTGTGGCTCTGTCGTGTGTCTGTCAGACCGCCTGGATAATTAGATGCAATCCTATGACAAATATTCAGACCTCGTTTGACGTCCGCGTCAATTTGAGCCGCTTCAAGGACCCGAGCTAGAATTACTCCTCAATTATGATTTCACATCGTCATCCGATGCACTGAATCAATAATACCACAGAGGGTCATCGATATCCACAAAATATTAAGCCTAATAATATTTTTTGAATCTTTTAACCTCTTACCATGGGGCACTGTCTGTCCCGTCATAGATTCAATATTCAGTGTTAGCTAAGAACTGTGTTTTTAACCCTCCCGTTGTCCTAGGGTCAAAATGACCCGCCACTGTGTTGAACCAACTTTATTAAATTTTTATATTTTTGGGATCATTTGTGAGAAGGAGGCAGTGATACTTTCTTTAAAGTCTCACTGCCTCCTTCTCACAAATGATCCCAAAAATATAAAAATTAAATAAAGTTGGTTCAACACAGTGGCGGGTCATTTTGACCCTAGGACAACGGGAGGGTTAAATGGGTTCATTTAGTTCTCCCTTCTGACACCTGTAACCTGCAGGATGAATCAGCCAATCAATCAATCAAATTAATAAATCAAATGTATTTTGTAAAGCTCTTTTTACATCAGCAGTTGTCACAAAGTGCTTTACAGATACCCAGCCTGAAACCCTGAAGAGTCAGCAATGGAGAGGCAGCAGCACAGTGGCTAGGAACAAACTCCCTAGAAGGCAGGAACCTAGGAAGAAACCTGGTGGGTTTACAGAGAGAGAGAGAAACAGAGAGAAGAGAGAGAGAGAGAGAGAGAGAGAGAGAGAGAGAGAGAGAGAGAGAGAGAGAGAGAGAGAGAGAGAGAGAAAACAGAGAGAGAGAGAGAGAGAGACTCTCTCTTCTCCCTCTCTGATCTCTCCTCTTGGCCCCCTCTCTATCTCTCTCTCTCCTTCTCTCTCTCTCTCTCTCCTTTCTCTCTCTTCGCTCTCTTGAGGAGAGGAGTCCCTTGCCCGGCCAGATCAGATGACCACCTGACAAAAGGAAACAACCATTTACTAAACAACTAGCTAACTACCCTATTGTAAATGTACAACACTCCTCAAAAAAACAAGTTCATTCAAATGTGTTCATTGGGGTTCTATATAGAATATTTAGGGGTGCCATATGCAAGCGAAGTTCTGTACATCCTTGGAACCTTTTGTTCTAAAACAGGCTAATCCCAAAATGAAGTTCATTCCAACTGAAAATTAAATAAAATTAAATAAAATGTTATTTGTCACATGCACCAAATACAACGGGTGTAGACCTTACTGGTGAAATGCTTGCTTACCAGCCCTAAAATAAATCCCAAGAGGAATAAAATGAGACACACAAGAATGGAGTTATATACAGGGAGTACCAGTACCAGATCAATGTGTAGCTATATACAGGGAGTACCAGTACCAGATCAATGTGGAGCTATATACAGGAGTACCAGTACCAGATCAATGTGGAGCTATATACAGGGAGTACCAGTACCAGATCATGTGGAGCTATATACAGGAGTACCAGATCAATGTGAGCTATATACAGGAGTACCAGTACCAATCAATGTGGAGCTATATACAGGGAGTACCAGTACCAGATCAATGTGGAGCTATATACAGGGAGTACCAGTACCAGATCAATGTGGAGCTATATACAGGGAGTACCAGAACCAGATCAATGTGGACCTATATACAGGGAGTACCAGTACCAGATCAATGTGGAGCTATATACAGGGAGTACCAGATCAATGTGGAGCTATATACAGGGAGTACCAGTACCAGATCAATGTGGAGTTATATACAGGGAGTACCAGTACCAGATCAATGTGGAGCTATATACAGGGAGTACCAGTACCAGATCAATGTGGAGCTATATACAGGGAGTACCAGTACCAGATCAATGTGGAGCTATATACAGGGAGTACCAGTACCAGATCAATGTGGAGCTATATACAGGGAGTACCAGTACCAGATCAATGTGGAGTTATATACAGGGAGTACCAGTACCAGATCAATGTGCAGAGTTACGAGGTATTTGAGGTAGATCAAATTTGTGGATTCGGTTATTTTAGCTACACCCATTGATGACAGGTGTATAAAATCGAGCACACAGCCATGCACTCTCCATAGACAAACATTGGCAGTAGAATGGCCTTACTGAAGAGCTCAGTGACTTTCAACGTGGCACCGTCATAGGATGCCACCTTTCCAACAAGTCAGTTCATCAAATTTCTGCCCTGCTAGAGCTGCCCTGGTCAACTGTAAGTGCTGTTATTGTGAAGTGGAAACGTCTAGGAGCAACAACGGCTCAGCTGCGAAGTGGTAGGCCACACAAGCTCACAGAACGGGACCGGCGAGTGCTGAAGCGCGTAACGTGTAAAAATCGTCTGTCCTCGGTTGCAACACTCACTACCGGGTTCCAAACTGCCTCTGGAAGCAACGTTAGCACAAGAACTGTTCGTCGGGAGCTTCATGAAATGGGTTTCCATGGCCGAGCAGCTGCACACAAGCCTAAGATCACCATACGCAATGCCAAGCATTGGAGCAGTGGAAACACATTCTCTGGAGTGATGAATCATGCCCCACCATCTGGAGGTCTGACGGACGAATCTGGGTTTGGCAGATGCCAAGAGAACGCTACCTGCCACAAAGCATACTGACAACTGTAAAGTTTGGTGGAGGAGGAATAATGGTCTGGGGATGTTTTTCATGGTTCGGGTTAGGCCCCTTAGTTCCAGTGAAGGGAAATCTTAATGCTACAGCATACAATGACATTCTAGATGATTCTGTGCTTCCAGTTTTATGGCAACAGTTTGGGGAAGGCCTGTACGGACCTCTTACAAAGCGAGGTCTGTACAGAAATGGTTTGTCGAGTTCGGTGTGGAAGAACTTGACTGGCCTGCACAGAGCCCTGACCTCAACCCCATCGAACACCTTTGGGATGAATTGGAACGCCGACTGTGAGCCAGGCCTAATCGCCCAACATCAGTGCCCGACCTCACTAATGCTCTTGTGGCTGAATGGAAACAAGTCCCCGCAGCAATGTTCCAACATCTAGTGGAAAGCCTTCCCAGAAGAGTGGAGGCTGTTATAGCAGCAAAGGAGGGGGACCAACTCCGTATTAATGACCATGATTATGGAATGAGATGTTGGACGAGCAGGTGTCCACATACTTTTGGTCATGTAGTGTATGTATATCATTAGATAATAATAAGAGTAAAATAAAGAACAGAGTAGCAGCAGCAAATGATGTGTGTGTGTGTTGCTCTCATAGGCTAGTGATTCTACTGACAGTTATTTTGAATGGTTTCTACAGTATGACTGTCAGCCTACATCCTGGACAGTCTATAGACCTCTCTACAGTATGACTGTCAGCCTACATCCTGGACAGTCTATAGACTTCTCTATTGCAGCCTGCCATTTCCTGTACCTGTGTGGTGAACGGCTAGGCCACTACCCAGTCAGACCAACAAAGCTAGCACAGGGAGGGATCTCCCCCTGGTGGCTACATGAGGAAAAGCATTTTAAATATCTATGGTTTTGGGGTCTCTTCACCTTCTGCGTGTTGGTGTCAGTCAGGGGGCAAAGCTAAATGTTAGGTTAATTCCAAACATAAAGGAGCTCTACATTTTCTGTCTAGCAAAGAGAGAGAAACAAGTAAAAATGATCCCTCTCTGCTGAATGCAAAAGGGGTAAAAACAACACGTAATGGCAGACTAATAGTTACGGTTAGAACCAGTGTTCCATCACATGTTGAATAGCAGCGGGTTCAGACAAAGTGAAAGATAAATAAAATAAATAAATTGGTCATTTACCAGACGCTCTTATCCAGAGCGACTTACAGGAGCAATTAGGGTTAAGTGCCTTGCTCAAGGGCACATCGACAGGTTTTTCACCTAGTCGGCTCGGGGATTAGAACCAGCGACCTTTCGGTTACTGGCACAACGCTCTTAACCACTAAGCTACCTGCCGCCCCATTAAATAAAATTAAATAAAATGTTATTTGTCACATGCACCAAATACAACGGGTGTAGACCTTACTGGTGAAATGCTTGCTTACCAGCCCTAAAATAAATCCCAAGAGGAATAAAATGAGACACACAAGAATGGAGTTATATACAGGGAGTACCAGTACCAGATCAATGTGGAGCTATATACAGGGAGTACCAGTACCTGATCAATGTGGAGCTATATACAGGGAGTACCAGTACCAGATCAATTGTACTATAACCCGGAGTACCAGATCAATGTGGAGCTATATACAGGGAGTACCAGTACCAGATCATGTGGAGCTATATACGATACCAGATCAATGTGGAGCTATATACAGGGAGTACCAGTACCAGATCAATGTGGAGCTATATACAGGGAGTACCAGTACCAGATCAATGTGGAGCATATACAGGGAGTACCAGTACCAGATCAATGTGGAGCTATAACAGGAGTACCAGTACCAGATGGAGCTATAACAGAAGGACCCCCCCAGTACCGATCAATGTGGAGCTATACAGGGGTAGTACCAATCAATGTGGAGCTATATACAGGGGGACCAGTACCGATCAATGGGAGCATATACAGGGAGTACCAATCAATGTGGAGCTATATACAGGGAGAGTACCAGTACCAGATCAATGGAGCTATATACAGGGAGGTACAGATCAATGTGGAGCATATACAGGGAGTACCAGTACCAGATCAATGTGGAGCTATATACAGGGAGTACCCAATGTGGAGCTATATACAGGGAGTACCAGTACCAGATCATGTGGAGCTATATACAGGAGTACCAGTAGGGGATTAAAACCCAGACATGTGGAGCATATACAGGAGTACCAGATCAATGTGGAGCTATATACAGGGAGATACCAGTACCAGATCAATGTGGAGCTATATACCGGGACAGTACCAGATTCACGTGGAGCTATACAGGAGTACCGTACCAGATCATGTGAGCTATATACGGAGTACCATACCAGATCATGTGGAGCTATATACAGGGAGTACCAACAATCAATGTGAGCTATATACAGGGAGTACCAGTACCAGATCAATGTGGAGCATATACAGGGAGTACCAGTACCAGATCAATGTGACTATATACAGGGAGTACCATCAGATCAATGTGAGCTATTACAGGGATTACCAGTACCAGATCAATGTGGAGCTATATACAGGAGACCAGTACCAGATCAATGTGGAGCTATATACAGGGAGTACCAGTACCAATCAATGTGTACTATATACAGGGATACCGTACCAGATCAATGTGAGCTATATACAGGGAGTACCATGATCAATGGAGCTTATACAGGGTACATACCAGATAATGTGAGCTATATACAGGGATACCAGTACATCAATGTGGAGCTATATACAGGAGTACCATACGTAATGTGGAGCTATATACAGGAGTTACCAGATCAGGGAGCTATATACAGGAGTACCAGTAAACAGTACATAACCAGATCAGTAATCTGTGGGCTATTACATCCAGGCAGATCAAAGCATATAAGGAGTAACCACAAAGTAATGTCCGTTTCTCAACAGGGCTTCATCTACCAGAGGGCAGCTAAACCAGAGGGATGAGCATGTATTCCCGGTAACAGAACCTATTTTACTCAGGCTATAGAGACAAGAATACCAAGATGTATATTTTTCTAGCTATAACAGTAAATCCAAAGGTAATGTGTTTCTCCAGGCTATAACAGTAAATACCAAATGTAATGTGTTTCTCTCAGGCTATAACAGTAATACCAATGTAATGCTGTTTCTTCCCAGGCCTTACAGTGAATCCAATGTATGTTTCTCTCCTCAGGCTTAAAATAAACCAATGTATGTTTTCTCCAGGCTATAACAGTAATACCAAATGTAATGTTTTCTCCAGGCTATAACAGTAAATACCAAATGTAATGTGTTTCTCCAGGCTATAACAGTAAATACCAATGTAATGTGTTTCTCCAGGCTATAACAGTAAATACCAAATGTAATGTGTTTCCCCCAGGCTATAACAGTAAATACCAAATGTAATGTGTTTCTCCAGCTATAACAGTAAATACCAAAGTAATGTGTTTCTCCAGGCTATAACAGTAAATACCAAATGTAATGTGTTTCTCCAGGCTATAACAGTAAATACCAAATGTAATGTGTTTCTCCAGGCTATAACAGTAAATACCAAATGTAATGTGTTTCTCCAGGCTATAACAGTAAATAAAAATTTTAATGTGTTTCTCGAGGCTATAACAGTAAATACCAAATGTAATGTGTTTCTCCAGGCTATAACAGTAAATACCAAATGTAATGTGTTTCTCGAGGCTATAACAGTAAATACCAAATGTAATGTGTTTCTCCAGGCTATAACAGTAAATACCAAATGTAATGTGTTTCTCGAGGCTATAACAGTAAATAAAAATTTTAATGTGTTTCTCGAGGCTATAACAGTAAATACCAAATGTAATGTGTTTCTCCAGGCTATAACAGTAAATACCAAATTTAATGTGTTTCTCCAGAATATAACAGTAAATACCAAATGTAATGTGTTTCTCCAGGCTATAACAGTAAATACCAAATGTAATGTGTTTCTCCAGGCTATAACAGTAAATACCAAATTTAATGTGTTTCTCCAGGCTATAACAGTAAATACCAAATGTAATGTGTTTCCCCAGGCTATAACAGTAAATACCAAATGTAATGTGTTTATCCAGGCTATAACAGTAAATACCACATGTAATGTGTTTCTCCAGGCTATAACAGTAAATACCAAATGTAATGTGTTTCTCCATGCTATAACAGCAAATACCAAATGTAATGTGTTTCTCTAGGCTATAACAGTAAATACCAAATGTAATGTGTTTCTCCAGGTTATAACAGTAAATACCAAATGTAATGTGTTTCTCCAGGCTAAAACAGTAAATACCAAATGTAATGTGTTTCTTCTCAGGCTATAACAGTAAATACCAAATGTAATGTGTTTTCTCCAGGCTATAACAGTAAATACCAAATGTAATGTGTTTCTCCAGGCTATAACAGTAAATACCAAATGTAATGTTGTTTCTCCAGGCTATAACAGTAAATACCAATGTAATGTGTTTCTCCAGGCTATAACAGTAAATACCAAATGTAATGTGTTTCTCCAGGCTATAACAGTAAATACCAAATGTAATGTGTTTCTCCAGGCTATAACAGTAAATACCAAATGTAATGTGTTTCTCCAGGCTATAACAGTAAATACCAAATGTAATGTGTTTCTCGAGGCTATAACAGTAAATACCAAATGTAATGTGTTTCTCCAGGCTATAACAGTAAATACCAAATGTAATGTGTTTCTCGAGGCTATAACAGTAAATAAAAATTTTAATGTGTTTCTCGAGGCTATAACAGTAAATACCAAATGTAATGTGTTTCTCCAGGCTATAACAGTAAATACCAAATGGTAATGTGTTTTCTCGAGGCTAATCAACAGTAAATACCAAATGTAATGTTGTTTTCCTCCAGGCTATAACAGTAAATACCAAATGTAATGGTGTTTTCTCGAGGCTATAACAGTAAAATAAAATTTGAATGTGTTTCTCGAGGCTATAACAGTAAATACCAAATGTCATGTTTGCTCTCCAGGGCTATAACAGTAAATACCAAATTTAATGTGTTTTTCCCAGTAATATAACAGTAAATACCAAATGTAATGGTGTTTCCTCCAGGCCTATAACAGTAAATCACCAAATGTAATGTGTTTCTTTCCAGGCTTAAACAGTAAATACCAAAATTTAATGTGTTTCTCACAGGCTATAACATTAAATACCAAAATGTATGTGTTTCCCCAGGCTATGATACCAGTAAATACCAAACTGTAATGTGTTTCTCCAGGCTATAACAGGAAATACCACATGTAATGTGTTTCTCCAGGCTATAACAGTAAATAACCAGAATGTAATGGTTTTCTCCATGCTATAACCAGCAAATACCAAATGTCATGTGTTGTCTCTAGGCCTAAAACAGTTAAATACCCAAATGTTAATGTTGTTTCTTCCAGGTTGTTATTAATAAACATAAATACCAATGTAATGTGTTTCTCCATGCTAAAAACAGTAAAAATAACCAAATGTAATGTGTTTCTCCAGGCTATCCACAGTAAATACCCAAATGTATATGTGTTTTTCTCCAGGCTATAACAGTAAATACCAAGATGTAATGTGTTTCTCTAGGCTATAACGTAAAATACCAGAATGTAATGTGTTTCTCTCCAGCTAGAAACAAGTAAATACCAAATGTAATGTGTTTCTCTAGGCTATAACAGTACATACCAAATGTAATGTGTTTCTCCAGGCTATAACAGTAAATACCAAATGTAATGTGTTTCTCTAGGCTATAACAGTAAAGGCCACATTCAACGTTTCATCAAATACATTTTTATATATTTTTGTTATACATACAGGGGTCTTAAAATTCCAATTCAAATGGTGAAATGATCTATTTTATGACCATCTTAAAACAATTCCATATGTTAGCTTAGTAGATATTGCAATCTAAGGATTTAACCCTACAAGGGTTAAAGGAAGGATACGATCTCAACACGTGAACAAACAGATACCTCAGAGTCCATTTTCACTGAGTTTAATTAAAAGTATGTTCCTCAATGAAGTTCTGTAAAGGGATTCTAAACTATAGTTCTGTAAAGGGATTCTAAACTATAGTTCTGTAAAGGGATTCTAAACTATAGTTCTGTAAAGGGATTCTAAACTATAGTTCTGTAAAGGGATTCTAAACTATAGTTCTGTAAAGGGATTCTAAACTATAGTTTTGTAAAGGGATTCTAAGCTATAGTTATGTAAAGGGATTCTAAACTATAGTTATGTAAAGGGATTCTAATTTATAGTTCTGTAAAGGGATTCTAAACTATAGTTCTGTAAAGGGATTCTAAACTATAGTTCTGTAAAGGGATTCTAAGCTATAGTTCTGTAAAGGGATTCTAAACTATAGTTCTGTAAAGGGATTCTAAACTATAGTTCTGTAAAGGGATTCTAAACTATAGTTCTGTAAAGGGATTCTAAACTATAGTTCTGTAAAGGGATTCTAATTTATAGTTCTGTAAAGGGATTCTAAACTATAGTTCTGTAAAGGGATTCTAAACTATAGTTCTGTAAAGGGATTCTAAACTATTGTTCTGTAAAGGGATTCTAAACTATTGTTCTGTAAAGGGATTCTAAACTATTGTTCTGTAAAGGGATTCTAAACTATAGTTCTGTAAAGGGATTCTAAACTATAGTTCTGTAAAGGGATTCTAAACTATAGTTCTGTAAAGGGATTCTAAACTATAGTTCTGTAAAGGGATTCTAAGCTATAGTTAGTAAAGGATTCTAAACTATAGTTATGTAAGGATTCTAATTTATAGTTCTGTAAAGGATTCTAAACTATAGTTCTGTAAGGGATTCTAAACTATGTCTGTAAAGGGATTCTAAGCTATAGTTCTGTAAGGGATTCAAACTATAGTTCTGTAAAGGGATTCTAAACTATAGTTCTGTAGAAGGATTCTAAACTATTTCTGAAAGGATTCTAAACTATAGTTCGTAAGGATTCTAATTTATATCGTAAAGGGCTTCTAACTATGTGTCTGTAAAGGGATTCTAACTATAGTTCTGTAAAGGGATTCTAACTATTGTTCTGTAAGAGGATTCTAACTATTGTTCTGTAAGGGATTCTAAACTATTGTTCTGTAAAGGGATTCTAAACTATAGTTCTGTAAAGGGATTCTAAACTATAGTTCTGTAAAGGGATTCTAAACTATTGTTCTGTAAAGGGATTCTATTGCCACATAGAACATTTTGCCTTCTGAACATGTGATCATATGTATGAACATTATGCTTCTGAAATCTCATGAAACTATCTCTCTCACCTGCACAAGACTGGTACTTCTCCTTGCAGAATAAGTATTCTCATAAAGTCACAGGAGATGTACCATTTAGCAGACGCTTTCATCCAAAGCCACTTACAGTCATGGCTGCATACATTTTACGGGGAAGGGGCTATGAGGAAGTGGCCATGCGGATTCAGCTAAGGGGAAGGGGATAAGAGGAAGTGGCCATGGGGATTCAGCTAAGGGGAAGGGGATAAGAGGAAGTGGCCGTGGGGATTCAGCTAAGGGGAAGGGGCTAAGAGGAAGTGGCCATGGGGATTCAGCTAAGGGGAAGGGGATAAAGAGGAAGTGGCCCATGGGGATTCAGCTAAGGGGAAGGGTCTAAGAGGAAGTGGCCATGGGGATTCAGCTAAGGGGAAGGGGCTAAGAGGAAGTGGCCATGGGGATTCAGCTAAGGGGAAGGGGCTAAGAGGAAGTGGGCCATGGGGATTCAGCTAAGGGGAAGGGGCTAAAGAGGAAGTGGCCATGGGGATTCAGCTAAGGGGAAGGGGATAAGAGGAAGTGGCCATGGGGATTCAGCTAAGGGGAAGGGGCTAAGAGGAAGTGGCCATGGGGATTCAGCTAAGGGGAAGGGGCTAAGAGGAAGTGGCCATGGGGATTCAGCTAAGGGGAAGGGGCTAAGAGGAAGTGGCCATGGGGATTCAGCTAAGGGGAAGGGGCTAAGAGGAAGTGGCCATGGGGATTCAGCTAAGGGGAAGGGGATAAGAGGAAGTGGCCATGGGGATTCAGCTAAGGGGAAGGGGATAAGAGGAAGTGGCCATGGGGATTCAGCTAAGGGGAAGGGGATAAGAGGAAGTGGCCATGGGGATTCAGCTAAGGGGAAGGGGCTAAGAGGAAGTGAAAGAGGGGGGTTCTTGAAACATAGTTTAGTTTCCTGAGTGTTGTTCTTTCATGGTTTCACAACTGTTCTTTTTGATGTTTTCTTTAAATAGTATTTTATTTTAGAAGGAAAGATGTTACAAGAAATACATATCAGACAACATCAGTGCAGAGTAGAGAGCAGAGACCTGAGTAACATCTCCGATAGTAGTTTGTTCTGTTGTGATCAGGGCTCTAACTTCTTTCATTGGTCGAACATGGTGTTACTGTATATCTATGGTGTTGTAGGGATCAGTTGGTAGCACATGGTGTTACTGTATATCTATGGTGTTGTAGGGATCAGTTGGCAGAACATGGTGTTACTGTATATCTATGGTGTTGTAGGGATCAGTTGGTAGAACATGGTGTTACTGTATATCTATGGTGTTGTAGGGATCAGTTGGTAGAACATGGTGTTACTGTATATCTATGGTGTTGTAGGGATCAGTTGGTAGGACATGGTGTTACTGTATATCTATGGTGTTGTAGGGATCAGTTGGTAGAACATGGTGTTACTGTATATCTATGGTGTTGTAGGGATCAGTTGGTAGAACATGGTGTTACTGTATATCTATGGTGTTGTAGGGATCAGTTGGTAGAACATGGTGTTACTGTATATCTATGGTGTTGTAGGGATCAGTTGGTAGAACATGGTGTTACTGTATATCTATGGTGTTGTAGGGATCAGTTGGTAGAACATGATTTGTATGCCCCATGGCTGTATGTGTCTTTGGATAGAGGTTTCCAGTAGATACATGAGATATATCAACAGGTGTCCTGCTAGCTGCCTGTGCTGCTGTTGTAGACTCAGCGATGGACGATGGTTTGTTGTCATGGCTCCTAATTAACCCAGTATCTTTATTTCTATTCAACAGGAACTACTGGTGGGTGAAGGATAGCCGATATCAGACCCCATGTCATCAAAACAAAAAACACCCTGGTCTATCTTGCTCTAACTCTAGCACTAGTGTTGTCCTGCTAGCTCTGACTGCTGGTAGCTGCCTTTACTGAGGAAACATGCCCTTACTGAGGAAACATGCCCTTACTGAGGAAACATGCCCTTACTGAGGAAACATGCCCTTGCTGAGGAAACATGCCCTTGCTGAGGAAACATGCCCTTACTGAGGAAACATGCCCTTACTGAGGAAACATGCCCTTACTGAGGAAACATGTCCTTACTGAGGAAACATGCCCGTGTAACCCTGAGGAAACATGCCCTTACTGAGGAAACATGCCCTTACTGAGGAAACATGCCCTTACTGAGGAAACATGCCCTTACTGAGGAAACATGCCCTTACTGAGGAAACATGCCCTTACTGAGAAAACATGCCCTTACTGAGGAAACATGCCCTTACTGAGGAAACATGTCCTTACTGAGGAAACATGCCCTTACTGAGGAAACATGTCCTTACTGAGGAAACATGCCCTTACTGAGGAAACATGCCCTTACTGAGGAAACATGCCTTTACTGAGGAAACATGCCCTTACTGAGGAAACATGCCCTTACTGAGGAAACATGTCCTTACTGAGGAAACATGCCCTTACTGAGGAAACATGCCCTTACTGAGGAAACATGCCCTTACTGAGGAAACATGCCCTTACTGAGGAAACATGCCCTTACTGAGGAAACATGCCCTTACTGAGGAAACATGCCCTTACTGAGGAAACATGTACTTACTGTGACAGAATTAGGCCGATACCCGCTAATTATCAAAATCCAGAAAAGAGCCGTTAAATTCTCCAACCACCTAAAAGGAAGCGATTCCCAAACCTTCCATAACAAAGCAATCACCTACAGAGAGATGAACCTGGAGATGAATATACTAACTACTGGGATATGTGGTTGTCTCAGCTAGTTATCTGAAGATGAATATACTAACTACTCTGATATGTGGTTGTCTCACCTAGCTATCTGAAAATGAATATACTAACTACTGGGATATGTGGTTGTCTCACCTAGTTATCTGAAGATGAATATACTAACTACTGGGATATGTGGTTGTCTCACCTAACTATCTGAAGATGAATATACTAACTACTGGGATATGTGGTTGTCTCACCTAGCTATCTGAAGATGAATATACTAACTACTGGGATATGTGGTTGTCTCACCTAACTATCTGAAGATTAATATACTAACTACTGGGATATGTGGTTGTCTCACCTGGCTATCTGAAGATGAATATACTAACTACTCTGATATGTGGTTGTCTCACCTGGCTATCTGAAGATGAATATACTAACTACTCTGATATGTGGTTGTCTCATCTAGTTATCTGAAGATGAATATACTAACTACTGGGATATGTGGTTGTCTCACCTGGCTACTGTATCTTAAGATGAATGCATTAACTGTAAGTCACTCTGGATAAGAGCGTCTGCTAAATGACTAAATGTATATATACTACCAGTCAAAAATTTGGACACATCTACTCATTCCAGGGATTTTCTTTTTTTAAACTATTTTCAATCCATTTGACCTCATTTCTACCAGCATGTTAAATGTGCAACCAGAGGAAAAAAAACTCTAGACCACCTTTACTCCACACAAAGAGACGCATACAAAGCTCTCCCTCGCCCTCCATTTGGCAAATCTGACCATAACTTGATCCTCCTGATTCCTGCTTATAAGCAAAAACTAAAGCAGGAAGCACCAGTGACTCGGTCAATAAGGAAGTGGTCAGATGATGCAGATTCTAAGCTACAGGACTGTTTTGCTAGCACAGAATGGAATATGTTCCGGGATTTTCCAATAGCATTGAGGAGTACACCACATCAGTCACTGGCTTCATCAATAATTGCATCAATCATGTCATCCCCACAGTGACCGTACATACATATAATTTACTATTTAGCAGACGCTTTTATCCAAAGCGACTTACAGTCATGTGTGCATACATTTTTACGTATGGGTGGTCCCGGGGATCGAACCCACTACCCTGGCGTTACAAGCGCCATGCTCTACCAATTGAGCTACAGAGGACCACAACCAGAAGCCATGGATTACAGGCAACATCCGCACTGAGCTAAAGGGTAGAGCTGTCGCTTTCAAGGAGCGGGACTCTAACCTGGACGTTTATAAGAAATCCTGCTCTGCCCTCCGACGAACCATAAACAGGAAAGGACTATACAGGACTAAGATTGAATCATACTACACCGGCTCTGACGCTCGTCGGACGGGGCAGGGGTTGCAAACTATTACAGACTACAAAAGGAAGCACAGCCACGAGCTGCCCAGTGACACGAGCCTACCAGATGAGCTAAATTACTTCTATGCTCGCTTTGAGGCAAGCAACACTGAAGCATGCATGAGAGCATCAGCTGTTCCGGATGACTGTGTGATCACGCTCTCCATAGCCAATGTAAGTAAGACCTTTAAACAGGTCAACATTCACAAGGCCGCAGGGCCAGACGGATTACCAGGACATGTACTCCGAGCATGCGCTGACCAACTGGCAAGTGTCTTCACTGACATTTTCAACCTGTCCCTGACTGAGTCTGTAATACCAACATGTTTCAAGCAGACCACCATAGTCCCTGTGCCCAAGAACACTAAGGTAACCTGCCTAAATGACTACCGACCCATGGCACTCACGTTTGTAGCCATGAAGTGCTTTGAAAGGCTGGTCATTGCTCACATCAACAACATTATCCCAGAAACCCTAGACCCACTCCAATTTGCATACCGCCCCAACAGATCCACAGATGATGCAATCTCTATTGCATTCAGCGTTCAACACCATAGTGCCCTCAAAGCTCATCACTAAGCTAAGGACCCTGGGACTAAACACCTCCCTCTGAAACTGGATCCTGGACTTCCTGACGGGCCGCCCCCAGGTGGTAAGGGTAGGTAACAACACATCTACCACACTGATCCTCAACACGGGGGCCCCTCAGGGGTGCGTGCTCAGTCCCCTCCTGTACTCCCTGTTCACCCATGACTGCATGGCCAGGCACGACTTCAACACCATCATTAAGTTTGCAGACGACACAACAGTGGTAAGCCTGATCACAGACAACGATGAGACAGCCTATAGGGAGGAGGGCAGACACCTGGCCGTGTGGTGCCAGGATAACAACCTCTCCCTCAACGTGATCAAGACAAAGGAGAGGATTGTGGACTACAGGAAAAAGAGGACCGAGCACGCCCCCATTCTCATCGACAGGGCTGTAGTGGAGCAGGTTGAGAGCTTCAAGTTCCTTGGTGTCCACATCACCAACAAACTATCATGGTCCAAACACACCAAGACAGTCGTGAAGAGGGCACGACAAAGCCTATTCCCCCTCAGGAGACTGAACATATTTGGCATGGGTCCTCAGATCCTCAAACAGTTCTACATTTGCACCATCGAGAGCATTCTGACTGGTTGTGTCACTGCCCGGTATGGCAACTGCTCGGCCTCCGACCACAAGGCACTACAGAGGGTAGTGCGTACGGCCCAGTACATCACTCGGGCCAAGCTTCCTGCCATCCAGGACCTCTGTACCAGGCGGTGTCAGAGGAAGGCCCTAAAAATTGTCCCGTGTGGCGCAGTGGTCTAAGGCCACTCTATCTCAGTGCTTGAGGCGTCACTACAGACCCCCTGGTTCGATTCCAGGCTGTATCACAACCGGCCATGATTGGGAGTCCCATAGGGTGTTGCACAATTGGCCCGGCGTCGCACAATTGGCCCAGCGTCGTCCGGGTTTGGCCGGTGTAGGCCGTCATTGTAAATAAGAATTTGTTCTTAACTGACTTGCCTAGTTAAATAAAGGTAAAATAAATAAAAAAGACTCCAGCCACACTAGTCACAGACTGTTCACTCTGCTACCACATGGCAAGCGGTACCCGAGTGCCAAGTCTAGGTCCAAAATGCTTCTCAACAGCTTATGCCATAAGACTCCTGAACAGCTAATCAGCTTTTATTTAACTATGCTCCTAAGAAGGTTCTAATGATGAACTTAGCCTTAAGATGCTTTTAGGAAACCGGGCCCTGGAGGGCAGGCATTGGGCTGACCGCACCACCCTCTGGAGAGCCATGCGATTGAGCGTGGTGCAGTTGCCGTACCAGGCGGGGATGCAGCCCGACAGAATGCTCTCAATGGTGCATCTGTAGATTCATTGACAGGTTGACTTACGGCATCAAAATTTGTCCTTAAAAATAACATAACGCATTTTTTCTCTGGAGCGCATGGTGAGAGGAGAGTGCTCATCATAGCAGCAGGCCCCAGTAAGGCCTCAGACCCTTTCATTACAGGAATCATGAGGATAATGCACTTTACTGTTTGATCAAATCATGGTTTTAGCCGCTCCAAAAAAAATTGGACGTTTTGAGTGAGTTGACAATATAGAATGTGCTCTTTCTGAGTGTATAGGCACCCTTTTATTTTTTAAAATTTTTTTTTACAATCCATGATATTGGCTGTCTAACGGATGCAGCGTTTTGACTTTGAATGTGAGTTTGCGTGACCTCAGCTCAGCCTATCAGATCATTGATCAGCTAAAGGCTCATTATAGATGAGTATAACAAAGAAATTGATCTAAAATCAATAAAAGGCCGCCGGCCATGTCACCCTTTTCATCCTTTTATTTTTATATACAGTATATATAAAAAAATTGCCAATCTGCCACTGCATAGTTCAGCCGTAATCCAAGAGGAAGTTGTGTATCTCTTTACTCAAAGCTTGAGGACATCATTTTTTTCTATAATCTTGCTATTTTTCAGTATAACGTTTGAGAAAATGTTACTTTGAGAAAGGTGAAGATTGGCCTAATGGCATAATGCACAAATGCAACACCTCCCTCCTCCACAAGGAGGCACCATTAGACAACACTAACCTCCCTCCTCCACAAGGAGGCACCATTAGACAACACTAACCTCCTCCACAAGGAGGTACCATTAGACAACACCTCCCTCCTCCACAAGGAGGCACCATTAGACAACACTAACCTCCCTCCTCCACAAGGAGGCACCATTAGACAACACTAACCTCCCTCCTCCACAAGAAGGCACCATTAGACAACACTAACCTCCCTCCTCCACAAGGAGGCACCATTAGACAACACTAACCTCCTCCACAAGGAGGCACCATTAGACAACACTAACCTCCTCCACAAGGAGGCACCATTAGACAACACTAACCTCCCTCCTCCACAAGGAGGCACCATTAGACAACACTAACCTCCTCCACAAGGAGGTACCATTAGACAACACTAACCTCCCTCCTCCACAAGGAGGTACCATTAGACAACACTAACCTCCTCCACAAGGAGGCACCATTAGACAACACTAACCTCCTCCACAAGGAGGCACCATTAGACAACACTAACCTCCCTCCTCCACAAGGAGGCACCATTAGACAACACTAACCTCCCTCCTCCACAAGGAGGCACCATTAGACAACACTAACCTCCCTCCTCCACAAGGAGGCACCATTAGACAACACTAACCTCCTCCACAAGGAGGCACCATTAGACAACACTAACCTCCCTCCTCCACAAGGAGGTACCATTAGACAATACTAACCTCCTCCACAAGGAGGTACCATTAGACAACACTAACCTCCCTCCTCCACAAGGAGGCACCATTAGACAACACTAACCTCCCTCCTCCACAAGGAGGCACCATTAGACAACACTAACCTCCTCCACAAGGAGGCACCATTAGACAACACTAACCTCCTCCACAAGGAGGCACCATTAGACAACACTAACCTCCCTCCTCCACAAGGAGGCACCATTAGACAACACTAACCTCCCTCCTCCACAAGGAGGCACCATTAGACAACACTAACCTCCCTCCTCCACAAGGAGGCACCATTAGACAACACTAACCTCCTCCACAAGGAGGCACCATTAGACAACACTAACCTCCCTCCTCCACAAGGAGGCACCATTAGACAACACTAACCTCCTCCACAAGGAGGCACCATTAGACAACACTTACCTCCCTTCTTCACAAGGAGGTACCATTAGACAACATTTATCATACCAAGGATCACTTATCTATTTGATTTTCAATTATTTGAAATATTACAAAATGATTTGATGAAAACGTGTTTTGGCCTTACTGCTATTAGCCCATACAAACACATTGAATAACAGATTCACTACATGGAGCAACAAAGAGTCCCCAAAACAATTATATATATGTAAAGGAAGTTTGTTCTAAAGTGTCTGTAAGAAATATTTGTATTTAACCCCTTATTTTTGGCACTATATATACAGTACCAGTCAAACGTTTTAGAACACCTACTCATTCAAGGGTTTTTCTTTATTGTTACTATTTTCTACATTGTAGAATAATAGTGAAGACATCAAAACTATGAAATAACACATGGAATCATGTAGTAACCAAAAAAGTGTTAAACAAATCAAAATATATTTTATATTTGAGATTCTTCAAATAGCCACCCTTTGCCTTGATGACAGCTTTGCACACTCGTGGCATTCTCTTAACCAACTTCATGAGGTAGTCACCTGGAATGCATTTCAAGTAACAGGTGTGCCTTGCTAAAAGTTAATCTGTGGAATTTATTTCCTTCTTAATGCGTTTGAGCCAATCAGTTGTGTTGTGACAAGGTAGGGGTGGTATACAGAAGATAGCCCAATTTGGTAAAAGACCAAGTCCATATTATGGCAAGAACATCTCAAATAAGCAAAGAGAAACGACAGTCCATCATTCCTTTAAAACATGAAGGTCAGTCAATCCGGAAAATTTCAAGAACTTTTAAAGTTTCTTCAAGTGCAGTCGCAAACACCATCAAGCGCTATGATGAATCTGGCTCTCATCTTCCCCTCAGCAGCCTCCTGTGGTGTGTGTGTGAGTGTGCATGTGTGTGTGTGTGTGTGTGCGTGCGTGTGTGTGTGTGCGTGTGCGTGTGCGTGTCTGTGTGTGAGTGTGAGTGTGAGTGTGTGTGTGTGTGTGTGTGTGTGTGTGCGTGTGTGCGCGCGAGCGTGCGTGTGTGCGTGTGTGTGTGTGTGTGTGAACCAGTGACTCATATCAGAGTAATTCTCTTTTCTTTTCTCCTACCAGTGCTGCAGTATCATGTCTTGAGCACAGCACATAATCTACCACCTAACATACAGTAAATGTGATATTTCAGTTTTTAATTTTTAATACATTTGCAAGAATTGTTTAAATCGGGAATTGTGTATAGATTGATGAGACTTGTCAGAACATTCTGGTGACTTGTCAGGACATTCTGGTGACTTGTCAGGACATTCTGGTGACTTGTCAGGACATTCTGGTGACTTGTCAGGACATTCTGGTGACTGTCAGGACATTCTGGTGACTTGTCAAGACATTCTGGTGACTTGTCAAGACATTCTGGTGACTTGTCAAGACATTCTGGTGACTTGTCAAGACATTCTGGTGACTTGTCAGGACATTCTGGTGACTTGTCAGGACATTCTGGTGACTTGTCAGGACATTCTGGTGACTTGTCAAGACATTCTGGTGACTTGTCAGGACATTCTGGTAACTTGTCAGGACATTCTGGTGACTTGTCAAGACATTCTGGTGACTTGTCAGGACATTCTGGTGACTTGTCAGGACATTCTGGTGACTTGTCAAGACATTCTGGTGACTTGTCAGGACATTCTGGTGACTTGTCAAGACATTCTGGTGACTTGTCAGGACATTCTGGTAACTTGTCAGGACATTCTGGTGACTTGTCAGGACATTCTGGGGACTTGTCAGGACATTCTGGTAACTTCTCAGGACATTCTGGGGACTTGTCAGGACATTCTGGTAACTTCTCAGGACATTCTGGTGACTTGTCAGGACATTCTGGTCCTGATAATGTAGGAAAACATGTTCACACAGCACACACACTCACCTCACAATGACCTGTCTTGACTCCAAGTGGAAGAAAGAGCCTCAACTGTGCATCTGCAGCGAACCCTGTTCTGGGCAGTCTTATAATAGTCTTATCCTTGTATTGTAGTAGAATAAACATCCCCTTACTGGAGAAACAACAACTTATCAGCTGCAATCAGAGGAACATTTCTCAGAATTTAGAGGCAACGTACTTAACCAAATAGGAGAAGAAGCAACGGGGGAAGTGTGTTAATTTGTCAGACACCAACAGTTTGAGGATCATGATCATAACATACAGTATGGAGGCTTTATGTTTGGTGTTAGTTATAGATGTACTGAAGGAGGACATGGGGAAGACTTTGTGTTTGGTGTTAGTTATAGATGTACTGAAGGAGGACATGGTGGAGGCTTTATGTTTGGTGTTAGTTATAGATGTACTGAAGGAGGACATGGTGGAGACATTGTGTTTGGTGTTAGTTATAGATGTACTGAAGGAGGACATGGTGGAGACATTGTGTTTGGTGTTAGTTATAGATGTACTGAAGGAGGACATGGTGGAGACATTGTGTTTGGTGTTAGTTATAGATGTACTGAAGGAGGACATGGTGAAGACTTTGTGTTTGGTGTTAGTTATAGATGTACTGAAGGAGGACATGGTGAAGACTTTGTGTTTGGTGTTAGTTATAGATGTACTGAAGGAGGACATGGTGAAGACTTTGTGTTTGGTGTTAGTTATAGATGTACTGAAGGAGGACATGGTGAAGACTTTGTGTTTGGTGTCAGTTATAGATGTACTGAAGGAGGACATGGTGAAGACTTTGTGTTTGGTGTTAGTTATAGATGTACTGAAGGAGGACATGGTGAAGACTTTGTGTTTGGTGTTAGTTCTAGATGTACTGTAGGCCCAGAGGACATGGTAATGAACGTGTCGGGAGTCAGGACGAGACAGAAAGGCAGGCAGCGTTTCTCAGCCATTCGAAATCATGAATCAGCTGGCATCATTTTTATGGATGTATACAAAGAAATGTCAATTGAAAAAAGGTAAAACTAAACAAAGTGCAACTAGTTTGCATCTTTCCAGCTTCAGTTTGAAGTGATTGTGTTAGCTGTGTTGTTGGCTAGCTCCTCTGAACAACAGCGTCCTGACGAGAGAGCACATTTTCTATGCCAGGCGAAATCGGGCCTCATTAGCACATTGTTATGGATGTATCCAAATAAATGTCACTAGAAAACAGCTTTAAAAAAATGCAGTTACTGTTGTTGTTCTGGCTGCACTGTTTGACGTGACTGTAAGTTAGCCGTAGTTGGCTAGCTAGCAAACAAGAGATAAGAACGTTGTCAGCCAGTATGGAATATGTTCGTAACCCATTGTATAAAAGTGACAATGCCCTCGAAGCCGGTGTTTGGAGAATATATTGGCACAGTTTGCCGGGCCTCGACTTCTTCCCTGGCCTAACAACACCTGTGCCAATATATCCTCCAAACACCGGCTTCACTTAATTAACTAATTTACCGCATGGTGATGTCTCCATGGAAGGCCAAAACTCCATCCCACTAAAAGGGCATATTCATAATTTTCTATTCATAAACTTCACAGTATTATTCGAATCCCAGAGTGTGGAAATATATCTAAAACACAGGAAAATCACGTTTTTGACTGCACTTGGCCTTTAAGATATTGAAACATAAGCATACATGTGGTTTGAGGTATTTTTAAAGTATGTTTGTCCAGGTGAAAAAACCCTACGAAGAAACTATACTCTATTTTCAGTAATGGTCCTGCAGTTTATGTATCCCTTCATTAAAAAATATATTTTTTAAATAATTAACAGTAGGCCATTTTGGTCATTATGGCTATAGTATTTGTGCATATTAAAATCGTTTTTTTTCCCCCAGTATATTGGTCATTGTTCTAACTAGTATCAGTTGGCTCTGAAGTTGCCCACTACAGTGTTTTACCAATGAACAACACCCATTAGCACTCTCCTCTCCTCTCCCCTCTCTCCTCTCCTCTCCTCTCCTCTCCTCTCCTCTCCTCTCCTCTCCTCTCCTCTCCTCTCCTCTCCTCTCCTCTCCTCTCCTCTCCTCTCCTCTCCTCTCCTCTCCTCTCCTCTCCTCTCCTCTCCTCTCCTCTCCTCTCCTCTCCTCTCGCTCTCCTCTCCTCTCCAGTCTCCTCTCCTGCTCCTCTCCTCTCCTCTCCATTCCTCTCCTCTCCTCTCCTCTCCTCTCCTCTCCTCTCCTCTCCTCTGCCTACTTCCTCTCCTCCCTCTCCTCTCCTCTCCTCTCCTCTCCTCTCCTCTCCTCCACTAGAACAGAGCACTGGGTCCTATCCCCTCTCTCCTCTCCTCTTCTCTCCTCCACTAGAACAGAGCACTGAGTCCTATCCCCTCTCTCCTCTCCTCTTCTCTCCTCCACTAGAACAGAGCACTGGGTCCTATCCCCTCTCTCCTCTCCTCTCCTCCACTAGAACAGAGCACTGGATCCTATCCCCTCTCTCCTCTCCTCCACTAGAACAGAGCACTGGGTCCTATCCCCTCTCTCCTCTCCTCTCCTCCACTAGAACAGAGCACTGGGTCCTATCCCCTCTCTCCTCTCCTCCACTAGAACAGAGCACTGGGTCCTATCCCCACTCTCCTCTCCTCCACTAGAACAGAGCACTGGGTCCTATCCCCTCTCTCCTCTCCTCTCCTCTCCTCTCCTCCACTAGAACAGAGCACTGAGTCCTATCCCCTCTCTCCTCTCCTCTCCTCCACTAGAACAGAGTACTGGGTCCTATCCCCTCTCTCCTCTCCTCCACTAGAACAGAGCACTGGGTCCTATCCCCACTCTCCTCTCCTCCACTAGAACAGAGCACTGGGTCCTATCCCCTCTCTCCTCTCCTCTCCTCTCCTCTCTCTCCTCCACTAGAACAGAGCACTGGGTCCTATCCCCTCTCTCCTCTCCTCTCCTCTCCTCCACTAGAACAGAGCACTGGGTCCTATCCCCTCTCTCCTCTTCTCTCCTCCACTAGAACAGAGCACTGAGTCCTATCCCCTCTCTCCTCTCCTCTCCTCCACTAGAACAGAGCACTGGGTCCTATCCCCTCTCTCCTCTACTCTCCTCTCCTCCACTAGAACAGAGCACTGGGTCCTATCCCCTCTCTCCTCTCCTCTCCTCTCCTCTCCTCTCCTCTCCTCTCCTCTCCTCTCCTCTCCTCTCCTCTCCTCTCCTCTCCTCTCCTCTCCTCTCCTCTCCTCTCCTCTCCTCTCCTCTCCTCTCCTCTCCTCTCCTCTCCTCTCCTCTCCTCTCCTCTCCTCTCCTCTCCTCTCCTCCACTAGAACAGAGCACTGGGTCCTATCCCCTCTCTCCTCTCCTCTCCTCCACTAGAACAGAGCACTGGGTCCTATCCCCTCTCTCCTCTCCTCTCCTCTCCTCTCCTCCACTAGAACAGAGCACTGGGTCCTATCCCCTCTCTCCTCTCCTCTCCTCTCCCCCACTAGAACAGAGCACTGGGTCCCTATCCCCTCTCTCCTCTCCTCTCCCTCCCTCCACTAGAACAGAGCACTGGGTCCTATCCCCTCTCTCCTCTCCTCCACTAGAACAGAGCACTGGTTCCTATCCCCTCCTCTCCTCTCCTTCACTAGAACAGAGCACTGGGGTCCTATCCCCTCTCTCCTCTCCCTCTCCTCCACTAGAACAGAGCACTGGTTCCTATCCCCTCTCTCCTCTCCTCCACTAGAACAGAGCACTGGGTCCTATCCCCTCCCTCCTCTCCTCTCCTCCACTAGAACAGAGCACTGGTTCCTATCCCCTCTCTCCTCTCCTTCACTAGAACAGAGCACTGAGTCCTATCCCCTCTCTCCTCTCCTCTCCTCCACTAGAACCAGAGCACTGGGTCCATATCCCCTCTCTCCTCTCCTCTCCCCACTAGAACAGAGCCTGAGTCCTATCCCCTCTCTCCTCTCCTCTCCTCTCCTCCACTAGAACAAGCCCTGGGTCCCTATCCCCTCTCTCCTCTCCTACACTAGAACAGAGCACTGGGTCCTATCCCCTCTCGCCTCGCCTCTCTCTTCCTCCCCCTTTCCTCTCCTCTCCTCGCCTCCTCCTCTTCCTCTCCTCTCCTCTCCTCTCCTCTCCTTCTCCTCCTCCTCATCCTCCTCCCCCTCCTCTCCTCTCCTTCTCCTCGCACTAGAACAGAAGCAGAGCTTGGGGTCCCTATCCCCTCTCCTCCTCTCCTCTTCTCTCCTCCCTAAACAGAGCACTGATCCTATCCCCTCTCTCCTCTCCTCTCCTCCACTAACAGAGCCTGAGTCCTATCCCCTCTCTCTCCTCTCCTCTCCCTCCTCTCCTCTCCTCCTCCTCTCCTTCTCCTCTCCCTCTCCTCTCCTCTCCTCTCCTCTTCCTCTCCTCTCCTCGCCTTCCTATCCCTCTCCTCCTCTCCTCTCCTCTCCTCTCCTCCACTAACAGAGCACTGTCCTATCCCTCCTCCTCTCCTTCCCTCCTCTCCTCCACTAGAACAGAGCACTGGTCCTATCCCCCTCCTCTCCTCTCCTCTCCTCTCCTCCTAGACAATCACTGGGTCCATCCCCTCTCTCCTCTCTCTCCTCTCCTCCCTGCTGCCTGTCCTCTCCTCTCCCTCCTCTCCTCCTCTTCTCTTCCTCCTGCCTTCTCCCCTCCTCCTCTCCTCTCCTCTCTCCTCCTCCTCTCCTCCACTAGAACAGAGCACTGGGTCCTATCCCCTCTCCTCTCCTCTCCTCTCCTCTCCTCTCCTCTCCTCTCCTCTCCTCTCCGTCCTCTCCTCTCCTCTCCTCTCCTCTCCTCTCCTCTCCTCTCCTCCTCCTCTCCTCTCCTCTCCTCTCCTCGCCTCTCCTCTCCTCTCCTCTCCTCTCCTCCTCTCCTCCATCCTCTCCTCTCCTCTCCTCTCTCCTCTCCTCTCCTCCACTAGAACAGAGCACTGGGTCCTACTATCCCCCTCTCTCTCCTCTCCTCTCCTCCACTACGACCTGGTCCTATCCTCCTCTCTCCCTCTCCCTCCTCACTAACAGACTCTGGTCCTATCCCTCTCTCTCCTCTCTCTCCTCCACTAGACGAGCCTGGGTCCTATCCCCTCTCCTCTCCCTCTCCTCTCCTCCTCCTCTCCTCTTCTCCTCTCCTCTCCTCCACTAGAACCAGCCTGGTCTATCCCTCTCCTCTCCCTCTCCTCTCCTCTCCTCCACTAGAACAGAGCACTGGGTCCTTCCCCTCTCTCCTCTCCTCTCCTCTCCTCCTCATCCTCTTCCCCCTCACTAGAACAGAGCACTGGTCCTATCCCCTCTCTCCTCTCCTCTCCTCCCCCTTCCTCACCTCGTCCTATTCCCCTCCTCTCCTCCCTCCTCTCCTCTCCTCCCTCTCCTCTCCTCTCCCTCTCTCCTCTCCTCTCCTCTCCTCTCCTCCTCTCTCCTCTCCTCTCCTCTCCTCTCCTCACTGAACAGAGCTCGGTCCTTCCCCTCTCTCCTTCCTCTCCTCTCCTCCACTAGAACAGAGCACTGGGTCCTATCCCCTCTCTCCTCTCCTCTCCACTAGAACGAGCACTGGGTCCTATCCTCCCTCTCTCCTCTCCTCTCCTCTCCTCTCCTCTCCGCCTGTCCTATCTCCCTCTCTCCTCTCCTCCCTAGACGACACTGGTCCTATCCCCTCTCTCCTCTCCTCTCCTCTCCTCTCCTCTCCACTCTCCTCCCCTCTCCTCTCCTCTCCTTCTCCTCTCCTCTCCTCCACTAGAACAGAGCACTGGGGTCCTATCCCCCTCCTCCTCTCCTCCTTCCTCTCCTCCACTAAACAGAGCACTGGGTCCTATCCCCTCTCTCCTCCCTCTCCTCTCCTCTCCTCCACTTAAACAGAGCACTGGTCCTATCCCCTCTCTCCTCTCCTCCACTAGAACAGAGCACTGGTCCTATCCCTCTCTCCTCTCCTCTCCTCTCCTCTCCTCTCCTCTCCTCTCCTCTCCTCTCCTCTCCTCTCCTCTCCTCTCCCTCCTCCCTCCTTCCTCTCCCCCTCTCCCTCCTCTCCTCTCCTCTCCTCTCCTCTCCTCTCCTCTCCTCTCCTCCTCCCCCTCTCCTCCCTCTCCTCTCCTCTCCTCCACTAGAACAGAGCACTGGTCCCTATCCCCTCGCCCTCCTCTCCTCTCCCCCACTAGAACAAGCACGGTCCTATCCCCTCTCTCCTCCCTCCTCTCCTCCTACAACACCTGGTCCATCCCCTCTCCTCTCCTCTCCCCCTGCCTCTCCTCCCTCTCCTCTCTCTCCTCTCCTCTCCTCTCACTAAACAGAGCCGGGTCTATCCCCCTCTCTCCTCTCCCTCCCCACTAAACAGACACTGGTCCTACTCCCCTCCTCTCCTCTCCTCTCCTCTTCTCCTCCACTAAACGAGCACTGGGTCCTTCCCCCTCTCTCCCTCGCTCTCCTCTCCTCCCACTAGAACATAGCCTGGTCCTATCCCTCCTCCCTCTCCTCGTCCTCCTCCTCTCCGCTCCCCTAGAACAGAGCACTGGGTCCCTATCCTCTCCTCTCCTCTCCCTCCTCTCCTTCCTCTCCTCTCCTCTCCTCTCCTTCCTCCTCTCCTCTCCTCTCACTAGACATACACTGTCCTATCCCCTCCCTCCTCTCCTCCCCTAGAAAGCACTGGGTCCTTCCCCTCTCCCTCTCCATCTCCTTCCTCTCCTCTCCTCCTCTCGCCTCCTCTCCTCTCCTCTCCTCTCCTCTCCTCTCCCTCTCCTCTCTCCTCTTCCTCTCCTCTCCCTCTCCCTCTCCCTCCTCTCCTCTCCTCCACTAGAACAGAGCACTGGGTCCCTATCCCCCTCTCCCTCTCCCTCCTCTCCTCTCACTAGACAGAGCCTGTCCTATCCCCTCTCCCCTCCCTCCCTCCTCCTCTTCCTCCACTAGAACAGAGCACTGGTCCTATCCCCTCATCTCTCCTCTCCTCCCTCTCCCTCCTCTCCCCTCTCCTCTCCTCTCCTCCACTAGAACAGAGCACTGGGTCCTATCCTCCCTCTCCTCTCCTCTCCTCACTAGAACAGGCACTGGTCCTACCTTCCTCCTTCCCTCCTCTCCTCCACTAGAACAGAGCACTGGGTCCTTCCCTCTTCCTCTCTCTCCTCTCCTCCCCTCCTCTCCGCCCTCTCCTCTCCTCTCCTCTCCTCTCCTCTCCTCCCTCCTCTCCTCTCCTCTCCTCTCCTTCCCTCCTCTCCTCTCCTCTCCGCTCCTCTCCTCCTCCTCCCTCCTCTCCTCTCCTCTCCCTCCTCTCCTAAGACAAGCACTGTCCTATCCCCCTCTCCCTCCCTCCTCCACTAGAACAGAGCACTGGTCCTATCCCCCTCTCCTCTCCTCTCCTCCTCCACTAGAACAGAGCACTGGTCCTATCCCCCTCTCCTCTCCTCCCTCCTCCTCCACTAGAACAGAGCACTGGTTCCCTATCCCCTCTCCTCTCCTCCTCCACTAGAAACAGAGCACTGGGTCCTATCCCTCTCCTCCTCTCCTCTCCTCCACTGAACAAGCACTGGGTCCTATCCCCCTCTCTCCTCTCCTCTCCTCCACTAGAACAGAGCACTGGTCCTATCTCCTCTCCTCTCCCTCCTCTCCTCTCCTCCCTAGAACTAGCACTGATCCTCCTCTCCTCCTCCTCTCCTCTCCTCTCCTCTCCTCTCCTCCTCCTCTCTCCTCCCTCCTCCTCATCCTGGTCCTCCTCTCTCCTCTCCTCTCCTCCCTCACTCCCTGTCCCTCTCCTCTCCCTCCTCTCCTCTCCTTCTCCTCTCCTCCCTCTCCTCTCCTCTCCTCTCCTCTCCTCTCCTCTCCTCTCCTCTCCTCCTCTCCTCTCCCTCCTCTCCTCCTGGTCCTATCCCCTCTCCTCTCCTCTCCTCCACTAGAACAAGCACGGGGCACCCCTCCTCTCCTCTCCTCCACTAGAACAGAGCACTGGGTCCTATCCCCTCTCTCCCTCCTCTCCTCCACTAGAACAGAGCACTGGGTCCTATCCCCCTCTCTCCTCTCCTCTCCTCTCCTCCACTAGAACAGAGCACTGGTCCAGCCCTCCTCTCCTCCTCTCCTCTCCTCCTACAACAGCACTGGTCCTATCCCCCTCTCCTCTCCTCTCCTCTCCTACTAAACAAGCACTGAGTCCTCCCTCTCTCCTCTCCTCTCCTCTCCTCTCCTCTCCTCTCACTTCCTCTCCTCTTCTCCTCCTCTCCTCTCCTCTCCTCTTCCTCTCCTCTCCTCTCCCTCTCCTCTCCTCTCCTCCCCTCTAGCTCTCCTCTCCTCTCCTCTCCTCCCCTAGACGACACTGATCCTATCCCTCCCTCTCTCCTCTCCTCTCCCTCTTCTCTCCTCCACTAGAACAGAGCACTGGTCCCTATCCCCTCTCTCCTCTCCTCTCCTCTCACTAGAACTAGCACTGGGTCCTATCCCCCTCTCCTCTCCTCTCTCCTCCACTAGAACAGAGCACTGGTGTCCTATCCCCTCTCTCCTCTCCTCCTCCCTCCTCACTGCGGTCCTCCCTCTCCCTCCCTCCTCTCCTCTCCTCCCGCTCCTCCCTCCTCCCCAGCCTCTCCCCTCTCGCCTCTCCTCTCCTTCCACTCCCGTCCTCTCCTCCTCCTCTCCTCTCCTCTCCTCCACTAGAACAGAGCACTGAGTCCTATCCCCTCTCCCTCTCCTCTCCTCCTACCCCTGTCCTCATCCCTCCTCTCCTCTCCTCTCCTCCCTCAGCCTGTCCCTCTCCCTCCTCCTCCCTCTCCTCTCCTCTCCCTCCCTCTCCTCCCTCCCCTCCCTCCTCTCCTATCCCTCTCTCCTCTCCTCATCCTCTCCTCCACTGACGCACTCCCGTCCCCTCTCTCCTCTCCACTGCAGCTGGGTCTCCATCTCCCTCTCCCTCTCCCCTCCCTCTCCTCCACTAAGAACAGAGCACTGGGTCCTATCCCCTCTCTCCTCTCTCTCCTTCGCTCCACTAGAACAGAGCACTGGTCCTATCCCCTCTCCTCTCCTCTCCTCCACAAAAGCACTGGTCCTATCCCTCTCCTCTCCCTCTCCTCCAAGACAGAGCACTGAGTCCTGATCCCCTGCCTCCTCCCCTCTCCTCTCTCCCTCCTCTCGGCTCTGCCTCTCCTATCCCTTCTCTCCTCTCCTCTCCTGCTTTTCCCCTCCTCTCCTCTCCTTCCTCGCCTCTCCCTCGCCTGGCCTCTCCCTCCTCTCCTCCCTCTCCTCCTCCGAGCACTGGTCGCTTCCCCTCTCTCCTCCCTCCTCTCGCTCTCCTCTCCTCCCTCCAAGAACAGAGCACTGAGTCCTATCTCCCCTCTCTGCTCCTCTCCTCTCGCTCCTAAACTACGATCTGGGTCTATCCCCTCTCCCCTCTCCTCTCTCCACTCATCTACTCCCTTTCCTAGAACAAGCATCTTGTCCTTCCCCTCTTCGCCCTCCTCTCCTCTTAAGCGACCTGCTTCCCTTCTCCTCTCACTCCCTCCCATGCCGCAGCCTGTCCATCCCCTCCTCCTCTCCTCGCTCTCCCACTGAAACAGACATGATCCTATCCCGCTCTCACCTCTCGCTCTCCTCCTCACCCCCCCCCTCCCCTCCCCGCCCTCCTCCCCTCCCTCCCCCCCCCCCCCTCCCCCGCCCCCCCTCCCCCTCCCCCCCTCTGTTCTCCTTCTTTTTCTCCCTTTCTTCTTTTTTTTTTCTGGTTTTCCTTCTCTCTCCTGGCTCCCTCCCCTCCCTCCTTCCTCTCGGGGTTTTTTTTGGGGATGTGTTAGTGGGATGGTTATGTGTTTGTGGGTTATTTGTTTGTGGGGGGTGTGGGGGAGTGGTGTGGGTGTGTGTGTGCCCCTGAGCCACTCAGCCCCATCCCCGCAGTCCTAGACTATCAGAGTCCTAGTTCATAAAAGATCCCCCCCCAAATCATAGAAATTCTGATTCTTAAAAAGTAGATCTTGTTTGTGACTCTATGTTATGCGGTTTTTTTTATGGGATTTGTTTGGTGTCTGTTATATGGATTCTAGTATCATGGACTGGTTAAAGAGATCTATCATAAAGCGGTCTTGTGTGTTGTGATTTTGTGATTGGGGTTTATGTTTATTGGATTCTGTTTCAGAGAGATTCTGATGGTTAAACGTAATCGATGAGATTCTTTTAATAGAGATATAATAGAATTTCTTAAAGAATGAAATATGTTATAAGAGAAAGTTATATGTTAATAATAGAGTTTATTTTGTTAAATAAGGATTAATGTTTAAAATAAAAACAGCTGGAGAGGACAACAACCCTCAGCCCCCGCCCCCAGCCCCCAGCCCTCAGCCCCCAGCCCCCAGCCCTCAGCCCCAGCCCCAGCCCTCAGCCCCCAGCCCCCTCAGCCCTCAGCCCCCAGCCCTCAGCCCCCAGCCCCCAGCCCTCAGCCCCCAGCCCAGCCCTCAGCCCCCAGCCCCCAGCCCTCAGCCCTCAGCCCCCAGCCCTCAGCCCTCAGCCCTCAGCCGTCAGCCCCCAGCCCCCAGCCCCCAGCCCTCAGCCCCAGCCCCCAGCCCCCAACCCTCAGCCCTCAGGCCCCAAAGCCTTACTGAGTTTCTGGGTAGAACAGTGTGCTTGTGTGTGTGCGTCCGTGCATGTATGCGTGCGTGTGTGTTTTTGTGTGTGTGTGTTGTGGGTGAGCGTGTGTGTGTGTGTACTGGTTAGAGCTGAGCTGCATGGACCCTGGGGTTGGAAATCAGATCCTGCAGCTGGCAGCCTGGCACAGCCGTCTGTCCTCTGCCCTGTGGTGTGTGTGTGTGTGTGTGTGTGTGTGTGTGTATGTGTGTATGTGTGTATGTGTGTGTGTGTGTGTGTGTGTGTGTGTGTGTGTGTGTGTGTGTGTGTGTGTGTGTGTGTGTGTGTGTGTGTTTGTGTGTGTGTGTGTGTGTGTGTGTGTATGAGTCATCCCCTGAACAAGAGATGTTAATAATAGAGAGATTCTATGTTAATAATAGAGAGATTCTATGTTAATAATAGAGAGATTCTATGTTAATAACAGAGAGATTCTATGTTAATAATAGAGAGATTCTATGTTAATAGAGAGATTCTATATTTATAATAGAGAGATTCTATGTTAATAACAGAGATTCTATGTTAATAATAGAGAGATTCTATGTTAATAACAGAGAGATTCTATGTTAATAGAGATATTCTATATTTATAATAGAGAGATTCTATGTTAATAACAGAGATTCTATGTTAATAATAGAGAGATTCTATGTTAATAATATAGAGATTCTATGTTAATAACAGAGAGATTCTATGTTAATAATCGAGAGATTCTATGTTAATAATAAAGAGATTATATGTTAATAATAGAGAGATTATATGTTAATAATAGAGTGATTATATGTTAATAATAGAGAGATTCTAGCCAAGTGTCTTTAATCCAAAACATGCTGTTGGATAGTAGCCTGCAGACTACAGCGCAGGGCACTGTTAAGAGCGTTACTAAAACAGTCCAAGAGAGACTCACCGGCAAACACTCCATTTGATTATATAGGGAGGGTAGTGGATAGTGGATAGTGGATAGTGGATAGGAGATAGGGGATAGGGGATAGGGGATAGGGGATAGGGGACAGGGGATAGGGGATAGGGGACAGGGGATAGGGGATAGGGGACAAGGGATGGTGGATAAGGGATAGGGGACAGGGGACAGTGGACAGGGGACAGGGGACAGGGGACAGGGGACAGGGGACAGGGGACAAGGGATGGTGGATAAGGGATAGGGGAAGGGACAGTGGACAGGGGGACAGGGGAACAGGGGACAGGGGACAGGGGACAGGGGACAGGGGACAGGGGGACAGGGGACAGGGGACAGGGGACAGGGGACGGGGACAGGGGACAGGGGACAGAGGACAGGGGATAGGGGATAGGGGGACAAGGGATGGTGGATAAGGGATAGGGGACAGGGGACAGTGGACAGGGGACAGGGGACAAGGGGGACAGGGGACAGGGGACAGGGGACAAGGGATGGTGGATAAGGGATAGGGGACAGTGGACAGGGGACAGGGGACAGGGGACAGGGGACAGTGGATAGGGGACAGGGGACAGGGGACAGGGGATAGTGGATAGGGGATAGTGGATAGGGGACAGGGGACAGGGGACAGGGGATAGGGGATAGGGGATAGTGAATAGGGGATCGGGAGATCTTTCTCGGTTCCCTTTTCTCTCTCCGGTCTCTCTTCTCTCTTGCTCTTTTTCTTGTCTCGTCTCTCGTTGTCTCTTCTGCTCTGTTGCTCGTTGCTCGTCTCTTTGTGTTCTCTTGGCTCTCGTTGCTCTTTTCTCTTTTCTTTTTTCTCTTCCTCTCTTTTCTCTTTCTCTTCTCTCTTTTTATCTTTTATCTTTTCTCTTGTCTCTTTTCTCTTTTCTCTTTCCCTTTTCCCTTCGGCTCGTTCTCTTCTCTCTTTTCTCTTCTCTTCTTTCTCTTCTCTCTTGTCTCTTCTCGCTGTTCCTCTTTCTCTCTTTCTTTTCTCTTTTTTCTCTTTTCTCTTTTCTCTTTTCCTATTCTCTTTTCTCGGTCGCCTCTTTTCTCTTTTCTCTTTTCTCTTTTCTCCTGTTCCCTTTTCTCTTTCTCTCTCTCTCTTTTCGTCTTTTCCTCTTTCACTCTCTTCTCATTCGTCCTACTTTTCTCTTTCTCTTCTCTCTTTTCTCTTTTTCTCTTTTCCCTTTTCTCTTTCATGCTTCTCTCTTTTTCTCGTTCTCTCCTTTGTCTCTTCTCTCATTTTTCTCTTCCTCTGGCTTTTCTTCTTTTCTCTTTTTCTTTTCTCTTCTCTTTTTTTCTCTTGGGATAGTGGTGGCGATAGGGGATAGGAGATCAGGTGGGATAGGAATAGGGGATAGGGGATAGTTGGATAGGGGATCGTGGATAGTGAGATAGTGGATATGGCTAGTGATAGGGCAGATAATTGGATAGGGGGGGTGGACAGTGGATAGGGGAGGGTTAGGAGATACTGGGATAGGGGATAGGGGGATAGGAGTATAGGGCATAGGAGTGGAGTATAAGGGGATATAGGAGATAGGGGGTAGGTATAGGTATAAGTGGATAAGGAATAGTGGATAAGAGAGATCAGGATATAGTGGGATAGGAGATATGGGATAGTGTTCTCGTGTGTATTTTCTACTCTTGTTATATGTATAGTGATAGTTGGCTCGGTTCATGGTGATATGTATCTGAGATCTTTCCTTTTCTCTTATCTCTTGTATCTTAGTTTCTCGTTTATAGTTCTCGTTCCATTTCTCTTTTCCAGTTGCTCAGTAGCTCTCTTCTCCTTTTCTCTTTTCTATTTTCTCTTTCTCTTTTTTCTCTTTCTCTTTTTTGTGACCGCTGCCACAAGTGTGAGGTAATAGGCACATAGACATATGATTATATCTGGTTTAAAGTTTTAAAAACCTTGCAAGGTTTAAACCTTTGTGTATTTTCATGCTGTTACATTATGTATCTACCAGTTCTGACTGCATTATCTTTCCTGTCAAATCTATATTTATAATAGAGAGATTATAAATATAATAGAGAGTTATTAACATAGAAGCAGAGATGTCTAAGTTGTGGAAAAGATCATGTCATGTGTTATAAGAGTGACTTTGATATGGTAGTATAGTTTGCGATCCAAGCTGATTGTTTCAGGGGATAGGGGATAGGGGATAGTATTGAGTACTTTGTCTAGGATTAGCATTCTACTCAGAGCTCTATGGTTTTTGGGACACATTTTCTTGATACACACGGGAAACTGTTGAGCGTGAAAAAACCCAGTGCTTGACACACTCAAACCGGTGCGCCTGGCACCTACCACAATACCCCGTTCAAAGGCACTTAAATATTTTGTCTTGCCCATTCACCCTCTGAATGGCACACATTACACAATCCATGTCTCAATTGTCTCCTCCCCTTCATCTACACTGATTGAAGTGGATTTAACAAGTGACATCAACAAGGGATCATAGCTTTCACCTGGTCAGTCTGTCATTGAAAGAGCAGGTGTTCCTAATGTTTTGTACACTCAGTGTATGTACTGTATGTGTTCCTATGTCTAAGTAGTAAATGGTCTACATTTTAATAGTTTTTTCCCCTCAAAGGTGTTGGCACAGACCTGCAGCTATAATGTATCCTACCTGAGGGGGATAGATAGTCAACTTAAAGGGATCAATGTTGGTCAAATGAATACCATTTCATACCATTTCATTCATCGTCTACCTACCACTCATAGTCTATTCTGAAGTGAGAGAGTGAGGGGAGATCTACCTACCACTCATAGTCTATTCTGAAGTGAGAGGGTGAGGGGAGATCTACCTACCACTCATAGTCTATTCTGAAGTGAGAGGGTGAGGGGAGATCTACCTACCACTCATAGTCTATTCTGAAGTGAGAGAGTGAGGGGAGATCTACCTACCACTCATAGTCTATTCTGAAGTGAGAGAGTGAGGGGAGATCTACCTCCCACTCATAGTCTATTCTGAAGTGAGAGAGTGAGGGGAGATCTACCTACCACTCATAGTCTATTCTGAAGTGAGAGGGTGAGGGGAGATCTACCTACCACTCATAGTCTATTCTGAAGTGAGAGAGTGAGGGGAGATCTACCTACCACTCATAGTCTATTCTGAAGTGAGAGGGTGAGGGGAGATCTACCTACCACTCATAGTCTATTCTGAAGTGAGAGAGTGAGGGGAGCTGTCTTAAGAGCGCAGCATCACAGAAGAGAAGACACCACTGCAGTGACACGGGCAGAGGCACAGCGCCTGACAGCTGTTGTTTCATTGCACTTTGTAGTAAATGGGGGAGAGCTTACTTTTTTTAAACATTTCTCCTGCGCATCTCAGCCTCTCTCATTATGTTGGAATCCTCCTAACCTGACGGACATCCCCGATCCCCTCTGCTAGCTCGGCTAGAAGTCTGAGGGCAACGAGGCAGAGGAGAGAGAGACGCGGTCGCGCTCCACAGGAGAGGGATATAACCGGGAATGTCTGGATGTGGTTATGGGTGAGTCTTCCAGCTAACACCACGCCTTCATTCTACAACCACATACGGTGGCTGGATCTGGATATAATCATTACCAAAAGTGGGATTCGTAATAAGTGACTTGGACACACACCATGGCCACTGTGGAGGTGTTTCTCTCTGTCTCGGTGGCAGTGATTATAACAGTGTCGTTGCTGTCCAACGTCGTGGTGCTGATCTGCTTTCTGTACAACCCAGAGATCAGGAAGCAGGTGCCCGGTGTGTTCACCCTCAACCTCACCTTCTGCAACTTGTTGCTGACCGTTTCCAACATGCCTCTAACTCTGGTGGGACTCATCAAGAAGGGTCAGCCTGGAGGTGACGCTTTCTGTCAGTTTTGTCGGCTTTTCGGACACTTTTTTAACGACTAATTCGATGTAGAGCATGGCCGCTCTAAGCGTCGACAGGTGGATCGCTGTAGTTTTCCCGTTGAGTTACCATTCTAGAATGCGACACAGAGATGCAGCACTCGTGCTCGGATACACACGGGTCCATTCTATGTCCTTTTCGACAGTGGCGGCTTGTCTCTCGTGGGTGGGATACCATCAACTTTACGCGTCGTGCACTCTCTCCGACGTGAGGGAGAACAGTCAGACCCAGTTTGTTATCTTTACCGTGTTTTTTTCACGCACTCACCTTTCTCCTGTCATTTCTAGTGCTGTGTGTCACATACCTCAAAGTGCTGAAGGTGGCAAGGTTCCACTGTAAACGGATAGACGTTATCACAATGCAAACTTTAGTGCTGCTGGTGGACATTCACCCAAGGTAAGAGAAGAGGTGTTTGAGTTGCATCTTCCTCTGTGCACCTTGCTCCAACTCACTGTTGTTTTTTTTATTTCATGTTGAAACCAGCAGAATGCATCAAGGGACATTTCTTTATTCTATTTCATTGTGTTATATTGCGTGCTAATCGATTACTCCTTCCAGGAACATGACTATCCTCATTCCTGAGTTCCTGCAGTGCACCACATGGTTACATTGGTCTTGTCGTGCACTCTAAGGATTATTTCAGGTATCAAATTAGACGGAATAATGGCCCAACACTTTCAAAATGGATCAATTGTGTATCATATACTTTGATGTGATGAGATACAAAGAGAACCATAAAGAGACGGATACAACACTATCTGGTATACATGCAGTAACCCCAGACAGTTAATGGTTATATCTGGTATACATGCAGTAACCCCAGATAGTTAATGGTTATATCTGGTATACATGCAGTAACCCCAGATAGTTAATGGTTATATCTGGTATACATGCAGTAACCCCAGATAGTTAATGGTTATATCTGCTATACATGCAGTAACCCCAGATAGTTAATGGTTATATCTGGTATACATGCAGTAACCCCAGATAGTTAATGGTTATATCTGCTATACATGCAGTAACCCCAGATAGTTAATGGTTATATCTGCTATACATGCAGTAACCCCAGATAGTTAATGGTTATATCTGCTATACATGCAGTAACCCCAGATAGTTAATGGTTATATCTGGTATACATGCAGTAACCCCAGATAGTTAATGGTTATATCTGCTATACATGCAGTAACCCCAGATAGTTAATGGTTAATCTGGTATACATGCAGTAACCCCAGATAGTTAATGGTATATCTGTATACATGCAGTAACCCCGATAGTTAATGGTTATATCTGGTATACATGCAGTAACCCCAGATAGTTAATGGTTATATCTGGTATACATGCAGTAACCCCAGATAGTTAATGGTTATATCTGGTATACATGCAGTAACCCCAGATAGTTAATGGTTATATCTGGTATACATGCAGTAACCCCAGATAGTTAATGGTTATATCTGCTATACATGCAGTAACCCCAGATAGTTAATGGTTATATCTGGTATACATGCAGTGACCCCAGATAGTTAATGGTTATATCTGCTATACATGCAGTAACCCCAGATAGTTAATGGTTATATCTGCTATACATGCAGTAACCCCAGATAGTTAATGGTTATATCTGCTATACATGCAGTAACCCCAGATAGTTAATGGTTATATCTGCTATACATGCAGTAACCCCAGATAGTTAACCCGTTGGTTTTGATGAGATCATCATGGGCCCGGGTCACAGGAAAATACGACGCTCCTGTGTTTCAGCTCTGGTCTGGGTGCATCCCAAATGGTACCTTATTCCCTTAATAGTGCACTACTATTGACCAGAGCCCTATGAGCCCTATCAGCCCTGGTCAAAAGTAGTGCACTAAATAGGGAATATGGTGCCCTTTGGGACGCATCCTGTTTCCTGGTTAGAATAGGGCAGAATCAGTGTTTTACTGAGTGGCAGTGGCATCCCATTACGTTGTCATTTACTATAGCCTAAGAGATAGACTCTTTGTCTGTTTTCCTGGGAAAAAAAACGGTCTAATATGGTTAAAATACTATTATCATTATCAATCATCATCATCATCATCACACACACACCAGACCCCACACTTTCGTCACATATGCATGCAATAACACGTGTTTTTAACCTCTACTGGATCGGTGTCCCGTATACGGGACGGTTGAGCTAACGTGGGCTAATGTGATTAGCATGACTGTTGTAAGTAACAGCAAACTTTCCAAGACATAGACATGTCTTATATGGACAGAAAGCTTAAATTCTTGTTAATCTAACTGCACTGTCCAATTTACAGTAGCTATTACAGTGAAAAAAATACCATGCTATTGTTTGAGGAGAGTGCACAACAACAAAAAACGTATCACGGCAACTGGTTTGATACATTCTCCTCTGAAGGTAAATAATGTTCTTACGTTCAGTAATCTTGATCTGGTTTGTCATCCTAAGGGTCCCAGAGATAACATGTAGCATAGTGTTGTTTGATAAAATCCATTTTTGTGTTCAAATGTAGGAACTGGGTTCTACAGTTTGAACCCCTGCTGTCTCTGGCTCCACACCCACCCGCCCGGCCATCTAGATGTGTGAAAGTTAGTGTATAAGCTACTGATCCATCATGTATGACATTCCTGGGAGTGTGTAAACTTACATTTTGTATTACCATATCATTGTTCTCTATAGTTATGTACTTGAAAATGTATCAATTGACCAATTCGGCACATTTGGGCAGACTTGATACAAAATAGTCCAGTATTCCAATGCTTCACTGGATCAATCTGAAATTTTGCACATACAGTGCTGCCATCTAGTGGCCAAAATCTATATTGCGCCTAAACTGCAATATTATATTGTGGCCTTTCTCTTGCATTTCAAAGATGATGGAACAAAAAAACAAAACAAAAAAAAACGCATGTTTCCTTTCAAATGGTATCAAGAATATGCATATCCTTGCTTCAGGTCCTGAGCTACAGGCAGTTAATAATAATATAATAATATGCCATTTAGCAGACGCTTTTATCCAAAGCGACTTACAGTCATGCGTGCATACATTTTTGTGTATGGGTGGTCCCGGGGATCGAACCCACTACCTTGGCGTTACAAGCGCCGTGCTCTACCAGCTGAGCTACAGAGGACCACGATTTGGGTACGTCATTTTAGGAAAACATTGAAAAAAAGGGATTAATGTAAAAATGTGATTTTGATATTGCTGTCTATGACTGCCATGTATGTACAGTACCTTCGGAAAGTATTCAGACCCCTTGACTTTTTCCACATTTTGTTACGTTACAGCCTCATTCTAACATTTTATATAAATCGTTTGTTTCCCTTCCTCAATCTACACACAATACCCCATAATGACAAAACAAAAACAGGTTGTAAGACATTTTTGCTAATAAAAACACTCATGAAATATTAAATTTACATAAGTATTCAGACCCTTTACTCAGTACTTTGTTGAAGCACCTTTGGCAGCGATTACAACCTTGAGTCTTCTTGGGTATGACGCTACAAGCTTGGCACACCTGTATTTGGGGATTTTCTCCCATTCTTCTCTGCAGATCCTCTCAAGCTCTGTCAGGTTAGATGGGGAGCTTCGCTGCACAGCTAATTTTCAGGTCTCTCCAGAGATGTTCAAGTCCGAGCTCTGGCTGGGCCACTCAAGGACATTCAGAGACTTGTCCCGAAGCTAGTCCTGTGTTGTCTTGGCTGTGTGCTTAGAGTCGTTGAACCTTCACCCCAGTCTGAGGTCCTGAGCGCTCTGGAGCAGGTTTTCATCAAGTATCTCTCTGTACTTTGCTCTGTTCATCTTTGCCTCGATCCTGACTGGTCTCCCAGTCCCTGCAGCTGAAAAACATCCCCACAGCATGATGCTGCCACCACCATGCTTCACCGTAGGTTTCCTCCAGATGTAACGCTTAGCATTCAGGCCAAAGAGTTCTATCTTGGTTTCATCAGACCAGATAATCTTGTTTAAGTGCCTTTTGGCAAACTCCAAGCGGGCTGTCTTGTGCCTTTTACTGAGGAGTGGCTTCCGTCTGGCCACTCTACCATAAAGGCCTGATTGGTGGAGTGCTGCAGAGATGATTGTCCTTATGGAAGCATCTCCCATCTCCACAGAGGAACTCTAGTGCTCTGTCAGAGTGACCATCGGGTTCTTGGTCACCTCCCTGACCAAGGCCCTTTTCCCCAGATTGCTGAGTTTGGCCGGGCGGCCAGCTCTAGGAAGAGTCTTGGTGGTTCCAAACTTCTTCTATTTAAGAATGATTGAGGCTACTGTGTTCTTGGGGACCTTAAATGGTGCAGAATGTTTTTGGTACCCTTCCCAAGATCTGTGCCTCGATACAATCCTGTCTCGGAGCTCTACGGACAATTCCTTCGACCTCATGGCTTGGTTTTTGCTCTGACATGCACTGTCAACTGTGGGACCTTATATAGACAGGTGTGTGCCTTTAGGACACCTCATGGCACGTTAGGACACCTCAAGGCACTTTAGGACACCTCATGGCACTTTAGGACACCTCAAGGCACTTTAGGACACCTCAAGGCACTTTAGGACACCTCAAGGCACTTTAGGACACCTCATGGCACTTTAGGACACCGCATCAGACCTAATGGCACCGCATGAGAACTAATGGCACCGAATGACACCTAATGACAACTCAAATCAAATCAAATTTTATTTTCCACATGCGCCGAATACAACAGGTGTAGACCTTACAGTGAAATGCTTACTTACATGCCCTTAACCAACAGTGCATTTTTAAGATAAATAAGTGTTAAGTAAAAAATAGATGAATAAAAAATAAAAATGGAAATAGTCTGGGTAGCCATGATTAGCTGTTCAGGAGTCTTACGGCTTGGGGGTAGAAGCTGTTAAGAAGCCTTTTGGACCTAGACTTTGCGCTCCGGTACCGCTTGCCGTGCGATAGAAGAGAGAACAGTCTATGACTAGGGTGGCTGGAGTCTTTGACAATTTTTAGGGTCTCTGACACCGCCTGGTATAGAGGTCCTGGATGGCAGGAAGCTTGGCCCCAGTGATATACTGGGTCGTATGCACTACCCTCTGTAGTGCCTTGCGGGCGGATGCCGAGCAGTTGCCATACCAGGCGGTGATGCAACCAGTCAGGATGCTCTCGATGGTGCAGCTTTAGAACTTTTTGAGGATCTGAGGACCCATGCCAAATATGTTCAGTCTCCTGAGGGGGAATAGGCTTTGTCGTGCCCTCTTCACAACTGTCTTGGTGTGTTTGGACCATGATAGTTTGTTGGTGATGTGGACACCTAGGAACTTGAAGCTCTCAACCTGTTCCACTACAGCCCCGTCGATGAGAATGGGGGCGTGCTCAGTCCTCTTCTTTTTCCTGTAGTCCACAATCATCTCCTTTGTCTTGATCATGTTGAGGGAGAGGTTGTTATCCTGGCATCACACGGCCAGGTCTCTGACCTCCTCACTATAGGCTATCTCATCGTTGTCGGTGATCAGGCCTACCACTGTTGTGTCGTCTGCAAACTTAATGATGGTGTTGGAGTCAGAGAGTACAGGAGGGGACTGAGCACGCACCCCTGAGGGGCCCCCGTGTTGAGGATCAGCGTGGCAGATGTGTTGTTGCCTACCCTCACCACCTGGGGGCGGCCCGTCAGTAAGTCCAGGATCCAGTTTCAGAGGGAGGTGTTTAGTCCCAGGGTCCTTAGCTTAGTGATGAGCTTTGAGGGCACTATGGTGTTGAACGCTGAGCTGTAGTCAATGAATAGCATTCTCACTAAGCACACTTAATGACAACTAAGCACACCTAATGTCACTTAATGGCACCTAATGAAACCTAATGACAACTCAGCACACCTAATGAAACCTAATGACACCTAATGTCACTTAATGGCACCTAATGAAACCTAATGTCACTTAATGGCACCTAATGAAACCTAATGACAACTCAGCACACCTAATGAAACCTAATGACACCTAATGTCACTTAATGGCACCTAATGAAACCTAATGACACTTAATGGCACCTAATGAAACCTAATGACAACTCAGCACACCTAATGTCACTTAATGGCACCTAATGAAACCTAATGACAACTCAGCACACCTAATGAAACCTCATGGTAGGTCTTATAACAGCATCATGTTCATGCTGCCAATGACTGGAACGAACTGCAACAATCTCTGAAGCTGGAGACTCTTATCTCCCTCACTAACTTTTAAGCATCAGTTGTCAGAGCACCTTACCGATCACTGCACCTGTACACAGCCCATCTGAAATTAGCCCACCCAACTACCTCATCCCTATATTGTTATTTATTTTGCTCATTTGCACCCCAGTATCTCTATTTGCACATAATCTCTTGCACATCTATCATTCCAGTGTTAATACTAATTGTAATTATTTTGCACTATGGCCTATTTATTGCCTTACCTCCATAACTTGCTACATTTGCACACACTGTATATATATTTTCTGTTTGTATTTTTGACTTTATGTTTTGTTTTACCCCATATGTAACTCTGTGTTGTTTTTATCGCACTGCTTTGCTTATCTTGGCCAGGTTGCAGTTGTAAATGAGAATTTGTTCTCAACTGGCTTACCTGGTTAAATAAAGGTGAAAAAAAATATGGAAAAATAAATGTCATGGTGACACTGTCAAATAAAGTGTAACCACATATTTCCCTGATCAGTGTTCGAGAGCGCTGTCTGGAGGAGCAGAAGAGGAGGGGACAGAGAGCAACCAGGAAGATCTGTACCTTCATCGGCACGTTCATTGTCTGCTTTGCTCCCTACGTCATCACCAGGTGAGTAGAAAGGGGGAGGGAGAGAGAGAGAGACATCTTTACAAGAGTACAGTAGATGGTTTTTCCCTGACATCTTTACAAGAGTACAGTAGAATGTAAGTCCCTGACATCTTTACAAGAGCACATTAGATGATATGTCCCTGACAGTTTCTCTTTACAAGAGTACAGTAGATGGTATGGCCCTGACATCTTTACAAGAGTACAGTAGATGATATGTCCCTGACATCTTTACAAGAGTACTTTAGATGATATGTCCCTGACATCTTTACAAGAGCACATTAGATGATATGTCCCTGACAGTTTCTCTTTACAAGAGTACAGTAGATGGTATGTCCCTGACATCTTTACAAGAGTACATTAGATTACATGTGCCTGACATCTTTACAAGAGTACAGTAGATGATATGACCCTGACATCTTTACAAGAGTACATTAGATGGTATGTCCCTGACATCTTTACAAGAGTACAGTAGATGGTATGTCCCTGACATCTTTACAAGAGTACATTAGATGATATGACCCTGACATCTTTACAAGAGTACAGTAGATGGTATGTCCCTGACATCTTTACAAGAGTACAGTAGATGATATGTCCCTGACATCTTTACAAGAGTACAGTAGATGGTATGTCCCTGACATCTTTACAAGAGTACATTAGATGATATGTCCCTGACATCTTTACAAGAGTACAGTAGATGATATGTCCCTGACAGTTTCTCTTTACACGAGTACAGTAGATGGTATGTCTCTGACATACAATTAACTCATTAGGATCTGGGGCACCACGAGAGCGGTTCTTTAAAGAGTCACCATCACCTGAATTAAACTCTAAAAGGTCTTTACCGATCACATCTATAAACAGTCAACTTATTAATCATAACCTCGTATCATATCATCATTCTGAACAGTCGTAACCTCCTTGCATCTGCAAAAAACCTGAGCCTTACTTATTACAAATTGGTTTAATGATGTATTTGCTAGCTAATTAAATGGGAACACAGGACAAACATACACACTCTGCACCGGTTACTGACTGGAGAAAACAGGTCCCTAGTGGAATGACAACAACACGGCTGCTTGCTACAGAAGAGAGGGAGAGGGAGACACTTAACATTGCCACATTCGGAAACTACTCTCCTCTACAGTAACCATATACTTTGCACACGAACCGCCGCCCGTTTTGAGTAAGAAATCATGAATGTGTTTACGTGAAATGTCTTAGTCTCTCAGGGATCTCTTGGTGAACCGGGCCTGCCCTGGAAAGGGAGTTGGGCCTTCTCGCGGCGCGCTTGTAAGGCTCTGATTGTCCAAACAGGTTCCAACAAGTCTTCTACTGTTGTTCTCTTCTTTTGTAGTTGTCCGGTCTCCGACGACTTCTGGTGTATTCCTGAACAGAACTACAGAGTTGATTTTTCCTTCCGTTTGCTCTTGAAGATGCTTCTTTGAAGATAGGCTGGCCAGCCGTATCGATGATTCCCAGTGGGGTGATGGGCGTAGCGTAACAGGATGGATTGAGCAGAGTAATAGGATGTGCCTACTTAAATTCGCTTTCGAAGATACTTTACCTAGAACAGCTAATCAGCCGAACCAGTGAGTTTATTCTCTCCCCCTCGTGTTGAGATTCAAAGTTCCAACCGTTTTTAAACGTGTAGCTGTCGCTTTCACATTTTCTGGTCCGATATGTTAATTCGTAACCCATCCTTTTACACACTCTGCTCAAAAGGGGGCGGTTCCGTCAGGCCGACACGCTCTCTGACCTCACTTTGGGCGGTGACCAGGGACGGCCTGTTCAATAGGGTGATATGGGCGACGCACTGCCAAACGGGAAAAGGAAGGGATTTTTTTTCTAATCAATTATATCACGGCAACAGTAGTTATCAGTGTTCACGTCTGATCTGCCAGCCACTAAATGTCAAATCAGGCTAAAGTCGTGCTTCAAATGGCCCCGCCCGTTTTTGGGGCGATTTCAGTCAGGTTGAAAATCGCCCAGAAGTCTCTCATAGCCTGTCATGTAAAATCTATTTTTTTCAAATTTCAAAGCTTTCAATACATTCTCTATGGGTGTCTGTGGGCTTGCACTTACGCGCTTTCGTCATACGTGACGTAACCATGAACGTAACTAAGACAATAGCGGCTAGCAGCGTCTCTGTTGCGACCTGCAGTGTGGCGTTATTTTATGTTTTTAATTTGTAGACTTAGTTTACAAACATTCTGCCAACCATGGATTTCCAGTGGTGGATTTTGGACTGATCTTGTTGATCGTGTACATACCCGCTACGAACGGACTAAATAATGAAAACGCTGCTGGCAGCGGAATCCAATACAGCTGGGAGACTTGGCTGGATGACAGGGTCCCGGACAGAGAAGTGGAGCCGGCCGGCTTCACCCTGGTCAGAGCGGACCGCGATCCTGGTAAGAGAGCGACTCTGTACCCCTACATTGAACTGCTTTCTGTGTCATTGCGACCTTTCTATCTGCCCCGTGAGTTCCCCCAATTGTTTGTTACCGTTGTGTACTGTTGATAATCACAAGTTTACTGGAGAACTGAGACCAAGTAGAGACTTTGGACAGGGTGGATATGGTATAATAAAGGCAGTTTATTCAGAGGTAAAGATATCTGGAATCGCGTGCACGGACTCGTTCGTCAAACTCTTAGGGAGAAGAGAGCCCCGAAAACATTGTGTGCAGACATTTTATACAATAAATGATGTAGGTTGAATCTAGTAGTTCTGATCTTCTGATTGGTCCTGATGAGTTGGGCGAGGTCCCCTCCACTGTTGCATTGGCTCTGAGTCGGGTTCTCTGTCTTCAAATGTTCAGCCTAAAGAGAGAGGATTTTTGTGTGTGTGTGTGTGTGTGTTTAAAAGTGATGATGTGTGTGTGTGTGTGTTATCAGTGATGATGTGTGTGTGTGTGTGTGTGTGTGTGTGTCCTCAGAGCAAGAACTCGTGAGTTGGAAGAACTGAGAGACCTATGGCGTGGGTGTTGTCCTTGGCCACCTGCTGACAAGGCTGACAAGATAGGACTCTTTTGTCCATTGTTATAGGATAGGAACAGCATTGATTGAAAACAAACGCCCAACACAAAATGGGTCATGCACAAGATTTTAGTCAGACCAAGCTATAACATTATATATTTACTACGACAGTACATTCAACCAAAAGCTAATATAACAAAGGCATCAGAGATTATTTATAATCTGTCACAGAAACTGGAATCCATCTCCCCAGATCAGTCAATAAATGCTTCTGGTATTGACTTATATGCTGCCCCTGTCTTCATGTTGTTGCTGGACATATCTTTTTTAAAATGTGTGTAGGTCACCTAAATCATCAGAAAAATTGCCCCTCCTGAGAATTTTTTCAGGAGCCGCCACTGGCGGTGACTACTAACTGTGCTAAAGTTATGAAAAACAATTATCTCATATAAGTTCTGTGACACTCTGGCTCTAGGACTTGTATATGTGAGCCAGGGTGTATCTCATTTGGTGGTGTTGGGGATGGGTGAGTTTCATTTTGTTTGTATTTAGTGGTGATTGGTTAATGACTCCCAATCGGAGGTAACGAGTGTCAGCTGTCGGCTCGTTATCTCTGATTGGGAGCCATATATATTCTGTGTGTTTTCACCTTTGTTTTGTGGGTTATTGTTTCTGTGTTGCTGTTAGTCTGTATCAGTATTTTGAACTTCACGTATCGTCATTTGTTGTTTTCTTCGTGGTTGCTTTATTAATAAAGTCATCATGTTCACTCCACGCGCTGCGTATTGGTCCGCTCCTTCAGACGATCGTGACAGAATAACCCACCATAAAAGGACCAAGCAGCGTAACAAGCGGCAACAGGACCTACCTACACAGGAGTTATGGACGCCTCCTAAGGATTTTAGGACATGGGAGGAGATTCGGGCTGGAAAGGGTCCTTGGGCACAACCGGAGGAATATCACCGCCCTCGTGAAGAGCTGGAGGCAGCCAAAGCCGAGAGGAGGTGGTACGAGGAGGCAGCGCGAAGGCGAGGCTGGAAGCCCGTGGAAGAGAGGCAACCCCAATAAATTTTTTGGGGGGGGCACATGGCTTGGGCGACGGAGCAGCAGGAGGCTGCCACAGGGAGAAAAGGAGAGAAGGCTAACGGAGTACGGGAGTCATTGGCGAGTAGAAGGAGGGAAGTTGTTGTGGCACGGCATGAGAGACTGAAGTGTGTTACCAGTCCGGTCCGGCCCGTTCCTGATCCCCAGTTAAGGCCAGTGGTGTGTGTTCCCGGTACGGACCGGCCTGTTCCTACTCCACGCACCAGGTCCACGGTGTGCGTCGCCAGCCCGGCCCGGCCTGTTCCTGCTCCACGCACGAAGCCTACGGGGTGCGTCGCCAGCCGGCCAGAGTCTGCCGTCTGCCCAACGGCGCCTGAACTGGCCGTCTGCCCAACGGCGCCTGAACTGGCCGTCTGCCCAACGGCGCCTGAACTGGCCGTCTGCCCAACGGCGCCTGAACTGGCCGTCTGCCCAACGGCGCCTGAACTGGCCGTCTGCCCAACGGCGCTGGAACTGCCCGTCTGCCCTATGGCGTCTGAACTGCCCGTCTGCCAAGCGCTGCATAAGCCGCCCGTCTGTACTGAGCCTGCAAAGCCGCCCGTCTGCCATGAGCCTTCAGAGCCGTCCGCCAGATCGGAGCCGCTAGAGCCTTCCGCCAGACAGGAGCCGCTAGAGCCTTCCGCCAGACAGAATCATACACTTGCTATGGAATCAGCAGGAGCCGACGCAGCCCATACTAGACTGGAAGCTCAGGTTCGGGACCAGAAAGAGCAGCTCCTGCAGATGGGAGCCGCCCTGCTGGAGGTGATGACTGCAATCCGAGGCTGGGGTCCGCCTCCACCGCCAGCCGCCCAGCCAGCACCATCAGCCAGCCATGAGCAGCCAGATCCGTCAGCCAGCCATGAGCAGCCAGATCTGTCAACCAGCCATGAGCAGCCAGACCCGTCAGCCAGCCATGAGCAGCCAGATCCGTCAGCCAGCCATGAGCAGCCAGATCCGTCAGCCAGCCATGAGCAGCCAGATCCGTCAGCCAGCCATGAGCAGCCAGATCCGTCAGCCAGCCATGAGCAGCCAGATCCGTCAGCCAGCCATGAGCAGCCAGATCCGTCAGCCAGCCATGAGCAGCCAGATCCGTCAGCCGGCCATGAGCAGCCAGATCCGTCAGCCGGCCATGAGCAGCCAGACCCGTCAGCCGGCCATGAGCAGCCAGATCCGTCAGCCAGCCATGAGCAGCCAGATCCGTCAGCCAGCCATGAGCAGCCAGATCCGTCAGCCAGCCATGAGCAGCCAGATCCGTCAGCCAGCCATGAGCAGCCAGATCCGTCAGCCAGCCATGAGCAGCCAGATCCGTCAGCCAGCCAGGATCCGCCAGAGCCGTCCAGCCAGGATCCGCCAGAGTCGTCCAGCCAGGATCCGCCAGAGCCGTCTAGCCAGGATCCGCCAGAGCCGTCCAGCCAGGATCCGCCAGAGCCGTCCAGCCAGGATCCGCCAGAGCCGTCCAGCCTGGATCCGCCAGAGCCGTCCAGCCAGGATCCGCCAGAGCCGTCCAGCCAGGATCCGCCAGAGCCGTCCAGCCAGGATCCGCCAGAGCCGTCCAGCCTGGATCCGCCAGAGCCGTCCCGCCGGGATCCGCCAGAGCCGTCCCGCCGGGATCCGCCAGAGCCGTCCAGCCTGGATCCGCCAGAGCCGTCCCGCCAGGATCCGCCAGAGCCGTCCCGCCAGGATCCGCCAGAGCCGTCCCGCCAGGATCCGCGAGAGCCAGCCAGCCAGGATCCGCCATCTAGTCAGGTGCTGCCCCTTAGCCCGGTGCTGCCCCTTAGTCCGGTGCTGCCCCTTAGCCCGGTGCGGCCCCTTAGTCCGGTGCTGCCCCTTAGCCCGGTGCTGCCCCTTGTTCCGGTGCTGCCCCTTATCCCGGTGCTGCCCCTTATCCCGGTGCTGCCCCTTAGGCCGATGCTGCCCCTTAGTCCGGTGTTGCCCCTTAGTCCAGGTGGGGTTAGTTGGAGGGTGGTCATTGGGAGGAGGCTACCGAAGCAGGTTGTGACTGTGGTGGGGTGGGGATCACGACCGGGGCCAGAACCGCCACCATGGACAGACGCCCACCCAGACCCTCCCCTAGTCCTGATGTTGGTGCGCCCGGAGTTCGCACCTTTAGGGGGGGGTACTGTGACACTCTGGCTCTAGGACTTGTATATGTGAGCCAGGGTGTATCTCATTTGGTGGTGTTGGGGATGGGTGAGTTTCATTTTGTTTGTATTTAGTGGTGATTGGTTAATGACTCCCAATCGGAGGTAACGAGTGTCAGCTGTCGGCTCGTTATCTCTGATTGGGAGCCATATATATTCTGTGTGTTTTCACCTTTGTTTTGTGGGTTATTGTTTCTGTGTTGCTGTTAGTCTGTATCAGTATTTTGAACTTCACGTATCGTCATTTGTTGTTTTCTTCGTGGTTGCTTTATTAATAAAGTCATCATGTTCACTCCACGCGCTGCGTATTGGTCCGCTCCTTCAGACGATCGTGACAAGTTCTCAAATCACATCCCTCTCTTAACAAAAACACTAATCATTTTTCATATTATATGCACAACACATAGGATGGACACTTCGTATATATAGTGAGTATACTTTCCAAGTTACATTATTTTCTTTATCCATTTTTTTATGACATCACAAAATAACAACCAATATGACCTTAGTGTCCAACAGATCACCTCTGGCCATTCCCCACGTTCTATGTTAGGAATATTATTCCAATATTAGCTTTTGAACGTGTTAAAGTTTCAGCTGAAAAAAGTCTGTTAAACTAAGACATTCCTTTGGGGATCTTGAGAGGGAGAGCCTGGGCCTTCTCCCTTGATTTACGACAGGGCGTGAGCTGTTAACCCCCCTCTACGGGTGAGAGGGGGTCTGATTGAAGTTATTCATTGCAAACCTGATCTGACCTATTTGGATTCTTGTGGACAGTCATGACAGTCTGCTCAATCAGAAATGTCCTTTAATCATTAAACATTTCAAGTATTTTAATGATGACTGAATCTTTACCTGTCCTGTAAATACATTATCATGAATTGAATAATAACAAACAACATAACTAAAATGTCTGCTTTGTGGTGACCTCTTCTCAAGTTGTGTCAGGACAATTAGAATGTTGCACTTTGTTGCAGTTGATGTCCATGAAGAGAATTAGGGCTGACTGTTTTTGACATCCATAGATAGTTATGCTCTCTCTCTCTCTCTCTCTCTCTCTCTCTCTCTCTCTCTCTCTCTCTCTCTCTCTCTCTCTCTCTCTCTCTCTCTCTCTCTCTCTCTCTCCCCATCCCTATTTCTCCACCTGTATAGGATCGTGGAGTTATTTCCCTCTGTGCCTATCGACCACCACTGGGGAGTGGTCTCCAAGTGCTTGGCCTATAGCAAGGCGGCTTGCGACCCCTTCGTCTACTCTCTTCTCCCTAACCAGTACAAGAAGACGTGTGGTGACATCATCAACAGGCTGCTGAAGCCCAGCTCTCTGAATGCATCTGGACCAGGTCACCATCATAGCCATGAGACCAGGGGGAGGAACAACATCATCCAGAATGCAGCAGACTGAGGAAGCGGTAGTGTTATTGTCTAAGGGTTGATACTCTATGTTCAGACTGAGGAAGGGGTAGTGTTATTGTCTAAGGGTTGATAGCCACGTGAATGTGGCCCTCTCTCGCTGGACGTCATATAAGGATTTCTGGGATATGATTCAGTGTATTTCTGTGGTTCTCCAACTTAGAACACATCATACAGCGACCGATACGTTCGTAGCGTGAACGTGTTGCTGTGAAGAAGATGGATTTGACTTCAGACAGATTTGTGTTGAGGCAGACGATTGCTGTTGCGATTGTTGCTACGGCTGGCCATGCTTTCCACCTGGCTACCACTACCCCGGCCACCAGCTCTGCACCCTCCACTGCAACTTGCCCATGCCCCCCCCCCCCCCCCCCCCCCCCCCCCCCCCCCCGCTTCTCCTTCACACAAATTCAGAAAGCTGATGTTCTGAAAGAGCTGAAAAATCTGGACCCCTACAAATCAGCTGGGCTAGACAATTTGGACCGTTTCTTTCTAAAATTAGCAGCCGAAATTGTCGCAACCCCTATTACTAGCCTGTTCAACCTCTCTTTCGTAACGTCTGAGATCCCCAGAGATTGGAAAGCTGCCGCGGTCATCCCCCTCTTCAAAGGGGGTGACACTCTAGATCCAAACTGTTACAGAACTATATCCATCCTGCCCTGCCTTTCGAAAGTATTTGAAAGCCAAGTTAACAAACAGATCACCGACCATTTCGAATCCCACCGTACCTTCTCCGCTATGCAATCCGGTTTCCGAGCTGGTCATGGGTGCACCTCAGCCACGCTTAAGGTCCTAAACGATATTATAAACGCGATTGATAAAAGACAGTACTGTGCAGCCGTCTTCATCGACCTGGCCAAGGTTTTCGACTCTGTCAACCACTGCATTCTTATTGGCAGACTAAATAGCCTTGGTTTCTCAAATGACTGCCTCGCCTGGTTCACCAACTACTTCTCAGATAGAGTTCAATGTGTCAAATCGGAGGGCCTGTTGTCTGGACCTCTGGCAGTCTCTATGGGGGTGCCACAGGGTTCAATTCTCGAGCCGACTCTATTCTCTGTGTATATCAATGATGTCGCTCTTGCTGCTGGTGAAGCTCGGATCCACCTCTATGCGGACGACACCATTTTGTATACATCTGGCCTTTCATTGGACACTGTGTTAACAAACCTCCAAACGAGCTTCAACGCCATACATACTCCTTCCGTAGCCTCCAACTGCTCTTAAACACTAGTAAAACTAAATGCATGCTCTTCAACCGAACGCTGCTTGCACCCGCCCACCCGACTAGAATCACTACTCTCGGCGGGTCTGACATAGAGAATGTGGACAACTACAAATACCTAGGTGTCTGGTTAGACTGTAAATTCTCCTTCCAGACTCACATTAAGCATCTCCAAACAAAAGTTAGATCTAGAATTGGCTTCCTATTTCGCAAACAAAGCCTCCTTCACTCATGCTGCCAAACATGCCCTCGTAAAACTGACTATCCTACCGATCCTTGACTTCGGCGATGTCCTTTACAAAATAGCCTCCAACACTCTACTCAGCAAATTGGATGTAGTCTATCACAGTGCCATCCGTTTTGTCACCAAAGCCCCATATACAGTGAGGGAATAAAGTATATGATCCCCTGCTGATTTTGTACGTTTGCCCACTGACAAAGAAATGATCAGTCTATCATTTTAATGGTAGGTTTATTTGAACAGTGAGAGACAGAATAACAAAAAAAAAATCCATAAAAACGCACGTCAAAAATGTTATAAATTGATTGGCATTTTAATGAGGGAAATAAGTATTTGACCCCTCTGCAAAACATGACTTAGTACTTGGTGGCAAAACCCTTGTTGGCAATCACAGAGGTCAGACATTTCTTGTAGTGTAGTTGGCCACCAGGTTTGCACACATCTCAGGAGAGATTTTGTCCCACTCCTCTTTGCATATCTTCTCCAAGTCATTAAGGTTTCGAGGCTGACCTTTGGCAACTCGAACCTTCAGCTCCCTCCACATATTTTCTATTGGATTAAGGTCTGGAGACTGGTTAGGCCACTCCAGGACCTTAATGTGCTTCTTCTTGAGCCACTCCTTTGTTGTCTTGGCCATGTGTTTTGGGTCATTGTCATGCTGGAATACCCATCCACGATCCATTTTCAATGCCCTGGCTGAAGGAAGGAGGTTCTCACCCAAGATTTGACGGTACATGGCCCCGTCCATCGTCCCTTTGATGCGGTGAAGTTGTCCTGTCCCCTTAGCAGAAAAACACCCCCAAAGCATAATGTTTCCACCTCTATGTTTGACGGTGGGGATGGTGTTCTTGGGGTCATAGGCAGCATTCCTCCTCCTCCAAACACGGCGAGTTGAGTTGATGCCAAAGAGCTTGATTTTGGTCTCATCTGACCACAACACTTTCACCCAGTTCTCCTCTGAATCATTCAGATGTTTATTGGCAAACTTCAGACGGGCCTGTATATGTGCTTTCTTGAGCAGGGGGACCTTGCGGGCGCTGCAGGATTTCAATCCTTCACGGCATAGTGTGTTACCAATTGTTTTCTTGGTGACTATGGTCCCAGCTGCCTTGAGATTATTGACAAGATCCTCCTGTGTAGTTCTGGGCTGATTCCTCACCGTTCTCATGATCATTGCAACTCCACGAGGTGAGATCTTGCATGGAGCCCCAGGCTGAGGGAGATTGACAGTTATTTTGTGTTTCTTCCATTTGCGAATAATCGCACCAACTGTTGTCACCTTCTCACCAAGCTGCTTGGCGATGGTCTTGTAGCCCATTCCAGCCTTGTGTAGGTCTAAAATCTTGTCCTTGACATCCTTGGAGAGCTCTTTGGTCTTGGCCATGGTGGAGAGTTTGGAATCTGATTGCTTCTGTGGACAGGTGTCTTTTATACAGGTAACAAACTGAGATTAGGAGCACTCCCTTTAAGAGTGTGCTCCTAATCTCAGCTCGTTACCTGTATAAAAGAGACCTGGGAGCCAGAAATCTTTCTGATTGAGAGGGGGTCAAATACTTATTTTTATTTATTTTTTGTTTTTGTTGTTATTCTGTCTCTCACTGTTCAAATAAACCTACCATAAAAATTATAGACTGATCATTTCTTTGTCAGTGGGCAAACGTACAAAATCAGCAGGGGATCAAATACTTTTTTCCCTCACTGTACTATCCACCATTGTGACCTGTACGCTCTCGTTGGCTGGCCCTCACTACATATTCGTCGCCAAACCCACTGGCTCTAGGTCATCTATAAATCACTGCTAGGCAAATCCCAGTTTTACCTTAGCTCACTGGTCACCATAGCAACACCCACCCGTAGTATGCGCTCCAGCAGGTATATCTCACTGGTCATCCCCAAAGCCAACACCTCCTTTGGCCGCCATTCCTTCCAGTTCTCTGCTGCCAATAACTGGAACGAACTGCAAAAATCTCTGAAGCTGGAGACTCTTATCTCCCTCACTAACTTTAAGCGTCAGTTGTCAGAGCAGCTTACCGATCACTGCACCTGTACACAGTCATTCTGAAATTAGCCCACCCAACTACCTCATCCCCATATTGTTATTTATTTTGCTTATTTGCACCCCAGTATCTCTATTTGCACATCATCTTTTGAACATCTATCATTCCAGTTTTAATACGAAATTGTAACTATTTTGCACTATGGCCTATTTATTGCCTTACCTCCATAACTTACTACATTTGCACACACTGTATATATATTTTCTGTTGTATTTTTTGACTTTATGTTTTGTTTTACCCCATATGTAACTCTGTGTTGTTGTTTTTATCGCACTGCTTTGCTTTATCTTGGCCAGGTCGCAGTTGTAAATGAGAACTTGTTCTCAACTGTCTTCTTACCTGGTTAAATAAAGGTGAAATAAAAAAATAAAAACACAATAGCAATTCTATGATTGTCAGCATTTGTATGCTTTCACATTACATTCATACGTATCTATACTACTACACTCCAAAAGGGTTATGCGGCTGTCCCCACAGGAGAATCCTTTTTGGTTCCAGGTAGAACTCTTTTGTGTTCCATGTAAAACCCTCTGTGGAAAGGGTTCTACCTGGAACCAAAATGTTTTTTTTCAAAGGGTTGTCCAATGGGGACAGCCGAATAACCTTTTTGGGTTCTAGATAGCACCTTTTTTTTTCTAAGAGTGTCGGAGGAACATTACATAAAGAATGGAAGGTACAATAGTTGTACAGTGTGTTTTAGTATGTGCACTGAGTTTGGGGGTACGGTGGCCCTAAGGGACCAATTAGCTTTGTATGAAGGGACTACCTCAGTAAGTGTTGTGGTGTTGAACGGTAGCAGTAAATGTAGCTCCATCCAAACATGGCACCAAAGGAGAGGACACAACCTGATTATTACCGTGATGACGACATGTTAGGAAAACACATTGAGGCTTGTTACCTGGGAGTTAGGCTCAGGTATTTAAAACACATTGAGTTGAGGCTTGTTACCTGGGAGTTAGGCTCAGGTATTTAAAACACATTGAGTTGAGGCTTGTTACCTGGGAGTTCGGCTCAGGTATTTAAAACACATTGAGGCTTGTTACCTGGGAGTTAGGCTCAGGTATTTAAAACACATTGAGTTGAGGCTTGTTACCTGGGAGTTCGGCTCAGGTATTTAAAACACATTGAGGCTTGTTACCTGGGAGTTAGGCTCAGGTATTTAAAACACATTGAGGCTTGTTACCTGGGAGTTAGGCTCAGGTATTTAAAACACATTGAGGCTTGTTACCTGGGAGTTAGGCTCAGGTATTTAAAACACATTGAGTTGAGGCTTGTTACCTGGGAGTTCGGCTCAGGTATTTAAAACACATTGAGGCTTGTTACCTGGGAGTTCGGCTCAGGTATTTAAAACACATTGAGGCTTGTTACCTGTGAGTTAGGCTCAGGTATTTAAAACACATTGAGGCTTGTTACCTGGGAGTTCGGCTCAGGTATTTTACACTTGATAAAATACACTTCTACTGTTCTCAACTCTCTCAGATGAATGGTCCCATCAGTGCTTGTCTTTCATATGAGCTGTGAGCACACCCTTACAGTATTAGACAGGGAGAACTGAAGTGTAGTCAATATTCTCTTCTGCAACAGAAGTCCTTCAACCCATCATGGGTCCACTGAGACCGGTTCTTTCCCTGTCGTATTTAAATCCAGTGTTTACGTAGCTCTCATATGCATGGAGACTTCCCAAATGGCACCCTATTCCTTACAGTGAGGGAAAAAATTATTTGATCCCCTGCTGATTTTGTATGTTTGCCCACTGACAAAGAAATGATCAGTCTATAATTTTAATGTTAGGTTTATTTGAACAGTGAGAGACAGAATAACAACAAAAAAATCCAGAAAAACGCATGTCAAAAATGTTATAAATTGATTTGCATTTTAATGAGGGAAAAAAGTATTTGACCCCCTCTCAATCAGAAAGATTTTCTGGCTCCCAGGTGTCTTTTATACAGGTAACGAGCTGAGATTAGGAGCACACTCTTAAAGGGAGTGCTCCTAATCTCAGTTTGTTACCTGTATAAAAGACACCTGTCCACAGAAGCAATCAATCAATCAGATTCCAAACTCTCCACCATGGCCAAGACCAAAGAGCTTTCCAAGGATGTCAGGGACAAGATTGTAGACCTACACAAGGCTGGAATGGGCTACAAGACCATCGCCAAGCAGCTTGGTGAGAAGGTGACATGATTATTCGCAAATGGAAGAAACACAAAATAACTGTCAATCTCCCTCGGCCTGGGGCTCCATGCAAGAGCTCACCTCGTGGAGTTGCAATGATCATGAGAACGGTGAGGAATCAGCCCAGAACTACACGGGAGGATCTTGACAATGATCTCAAGGCAGCTGGGACCATAGTCACCAAGAAAACAATTGGTAACACACTACACCGTGAAGGACTGAAATCCTACAGCGCCCGCAAGGTCCCCCTGCTCAAGAAAGCACATATACAGTCCCGTCTGAAGTTTGTCAATGAACATCTGAATGATTCAGAGGAGAACTGGGTGAAAGTGTTGTGGTCAGATGAGACCAAAATCAAGCTCTTTGGCATCAACTCAACTCGCCATGTTTGGAGGAGGAGGAATGCTGCCTATGAACCCAAGAACACCATCCCCACCGTCAAACATGGAGGTGGAAACATTATGATTTGGGGGTGTTTTTCTGCTAAGGGGACAGGACAACTTCACCGCATCAAAGGATTGATGGACTGGGCCATGTACCATCAAATCTTGGGTGAGAACATTTTTCCCTCAGCCAGGGCATTGCAAATGGGTCGTGGATGGGTATTCCAGCATGACAATGACCCAAAACACACGGCCAAGGCAACAAAGGAGTGGCTCAAGCCAGTCTCCAGACCTTAATCCCATAGAAAATCTGTGGAGGGAGCTGAAGGTACGAGTTGCCAAACGTCAGCCTCAAAACCTTAATGACTTGGAGAAGATCTGCAAAGAGGAGTGGAACAAAATCCCTCCTGAGATGTGTGCAAACCTGGTGGCCAACTACAAGAAACGTCTGACCTCTGTGATTGCCAACAAGGGTTTTGCCACCAAGTACTAAGTCATGTTTTGCAGAGGGGTCAAATACTTATTTCCCTCATTAAAATGCAAATCAATTTATAACATTTTTGACATGCGTTTTTCTGGATTTTTTTGCTTTTATTCTGTCTCTCACTGTTCAAATAAACCTACCATTACAATTATAGACTGATCATGTCTTTGTCAGTGGGCAAACGTACAAAATCAGCAGGGGATAAAATACTTTTTTCCCCTCACTGTATATAGAGCTATGGGTCCTGGTCGAAAGTAGTGCACTGCACAGGGATTAGGGTGCTATTTGGGATGCAACCAATGTGTTCTCTGATTCTTCAACTGGCCCACTAGCTAAGTTCATGTTTTAATGGGGGATCTGGCCTTCAGACAGTTAACACTGCTGTTGTTGTGATTGTCTGACTATCTGTCTGACTGTCTGACTGTCTGACTGTCTGGCTGACTGGCTGGCTGACTGGCTGACTGGCTGACTGGCTGACTGGCTGACTGGCTGACTGGCTGACTGGCTGACTGGCTGACTGGCTGACTGTCTGGCTGACTGTCTGACTGTCTGGCTGACTGGCTGACTGACTGGCTGACTGGCTGACTGGCTGACTGGCTGACTGGCTGACTGGCTGACTGACTGACTGGCTGACTGGCTGACTGTCTGACTGTCTGGCTGACTGGCTGACTGACTGGCTGACTGGCTGACTGACTGGCTGACTGGCTGGCTGGCTGGCTGACTGACTGACTGACTGACTGGCTGGCTGTCTGACTGTCTAACTGACTGTCTGACTGTTGGGTTTCCCCTTAGGTTGTTTGATCAAGTGTAACATAATTGACAGAGCTTGGCTAGCCTCGGCTTGCATTCCACAGAGAAGAGAAGAGCTCATCTCAGCCGTGTGTGTGTGTGTGTGTGTGTGTGTGTGTGTGTGTGTGTGTGTGTGTGTGTGTGTGTGTGTGTGTGTGTGTGTGTGTGTGTGTGTGTGTGTGTGTGTGGACATGTTTAACTATACTTGTGGGAATAGTAAACCAAGAAAAATTTGACCAACTAGGGACATTTTGTTGGTCCCCACAATGTCAAATGCTATTTCTAAGGGGTTAAGGTTAGAATTAGGGTTAGAATTAGGTTTAGGGTTAGGAGATAGGGTTATGGTTAGGAGCTAGGGTTAGGTTTAGGGTTAAGGTTAGGTTTTTGGGTTAGGGTTAATAGGATTTTGAATGGGACTGAATCCCCACCAGGTTAGCTGTACAAGACTGTGTTTGTGTGTGTGTGTGTGTGTGTGTGTGTCTCTTTCAGCTAGAAAGATGGGTGTAATTATTACTAATATCAAAATTAGTCCATAAATATGTTTCTCTTGTACTCACAGCAATGGAAATATGGTTGGAATAATGTGATGGTTGGACAGTAAATATATTACACTAACTCTCACCTCCCATTCCCAACTTGACTTGAGCAGGGGACCTCCCATTCCCAACTTGACTTGAGCAGGGGACCTCCCATTCCCAACTTGACTTGAGCAGGGGACCTCCCATTCCCAACTTGACTTGAGCAGGGGACCTCCCATTCCCAACTTGACTTGAGCAGGGGACCTCCCATTCCCAACTTGACTTGAGCAGGGGACCTCCCATTCCCAAGACTTCAGTTATCGGATCACCTTGAGGGGTTTGAGCTTATTGCTGAGTGATTGACAATATGTTATCACATAAACCCCAGAGGACTCCTGTTTAATGATCCAGATAAACACCAGATGACTCCTGTATAATGATCCAGATAAACACCAGAGGACTCCTGTTTAATGATCCAGATAAACCCCAGAGGACTCCTGTATAATGATCCAGATCAACACCAGAGGACTCCTGTTTAATGATCCAGATAAACCCCAGAGGACTCCTGTATAATGATCCAGATAAACACCAGATGACTCCTGTATAATGATCCAGATAAACCCCAGAGGACTCCTGTATAATGATCCAGATAAACACCAGATGACTCCTGTATAATGATCCAGATAAACACCAGAGGACTCCTGTATAATGATCCAGATAAACACCAGAGGACTCCTGTATAATGATCCAGATAAACACCAGAGGACTCCTGTATAATGATCCAGATAAACACCAGAGGACTCCTGTATAATGATCCTGATAAACACCAGAGGACTCCTGTTTAATGATCCAGATAAACACCAGATGACTCCTGTATAATGATCCAGATAAACACCAGAGGACTCCTGTTTAATGATCCAGATAAACACCAGAGGACTCCTGTTTAATGATCCAGATAAACCCCAGAGGACTCCTGTATAATGATCCAGATAAACACCAGAAGACTCCTGTATAATGATCCAGATAAACACCAGAGGACTCCTGTATAATGATCCAGATAAACACCAGAGGACTCCTGTATAATGATCCAGATAAAAAGCAGTATAAAGGGTGATGGGTGCAATTAATGAAATATAAATGTATTTTCTCTTTATCATTCAGTGCAATGACAATTGTGTTGGAATAATGCAGATATTTGTTTTTTAACATAAAATATATTATCAAAGCCTCTTAACAACCCACATACCCAGAGTATTTTTTAAATATATATATATATTTAGTAATTTAGCAGACACTCTTATCCAGAGCGACCTACAGGAGCAATTAGGGTTAAGTGCCTTGCTCAATGGCACATCAAAATATTTTTCACCTAGTCGGCTCGGGGATTAGAACCAGCGACCTTTCTGTTACTGTCACAACACTCTTAACCACTAAGCTACCTGCCGCCCCCAGTAGTTACCCCATCCTTCACCATCATTACACTACCTCCCATTTCCATATATTCTGTTATTGGATCACCCTGAGGGAGTCAACGTGAGCTCATTGCTTACTGACTGACAAGATGGTATCTCTACTAATGCCACAGAGGAATACTTAATCTTCAACACTGTATTTGTTGCTAAACGGGGAATCAGATCCTACTCACTTCATATGTTGTTATCACTGTTATGTTGTTTTCTGTATCAGGAAGTGAGCAGACTCTGTATCAGAGGGGTTTGATTGAACACAGTATTTCAGGGTTTGTTTAATGGAGATATGATTGAACACAGTATTTCAGGGTTGGTTTAATGGAGATGGGGGTATGATTGAACACAGTATTTCAGGGTTGGTTTAATGGAGATGGGGGTACGATTGAACACAGTATTTCAGGGTTGGTTTAATGGAGATGGGGGTACGATTGAACACAGTATTTCAGGGTTGGTTTAATGGAGATGGGGGTACGATTGAACACTGTATTTCAGGGTTGGTTTAATGGAGATGGGGGTACGATTGAACACAGTATTTCAGGGTTGGTTTAATGGAGATGGGGGTACGATTGAACACAGTATTTCAGGGTTGGTTTAATAGAGATGCGGGTTTGAGTTTTACCTGAAGAAGCATAACGTTCATGATTTATCGATTTTCACAATCCTGTTTGTGTTTGCACTGAACATTGCAGCTTAGCAATACCTACCTTAGCTTACTCTTTAAGGAATACCTGGAATAGTATAAAGTAATTGTCCCACTTGCTATCATAAGTTGAATGCACCAATTTGTAAGTCGCTCTGGATAAGAGTGTCTGCTAAATGATGTAAATGTAAATGTAAATGTAGCAAGACATTATTAGTAAAAAAGTAAAATATTGTGTATTTTCCACTGCACAGAACTGAAGGATGAGCAGTTTATTGTGAACACTTGATATCTGGAAGAGGCTCTAGTTATAGTCCATAAATACTGACAGCTTTTGTAGCTATACCGATCTACCTTATTAACTATGATTCATTTCATGACTTTGCCGGGTAAACTGCAGTTTGCTTTTGGTACTTATCTGATGAATCTCATGCATTTGGATTGACACGCCCCACAAAGTTCTAACAGACATTTCTATGCGAGAAAAGATGGACAGTGCCAAATGAATATACATTGGAATTGAATATCCAGAAATCACACTAGCTTTTAGATTAATCTGAGGAAATACCATGAAATCTGGCTAACTAAATACATATATCATCTAATTGGATCAGTCGTTGACCGTATATATGTATTCTTTAAAAACTTGGGTTGTCATCAAAATGCACTGAGGGTGTAATATTAGACAGTCAGATTATGGTCAAAACGACACCGTCTCCATTAGTATACAGTAGTGGTCAAATGTTTGGACACACCTACTCATTCCAGGGTTTTTCTTTATTTTTACTATTTTCTACATTGTAGAATATTAGTGAAGACATCGAAACTAAAAAAATAACACACATGGAATCATGTAGTAACCCAAAAAAGTGTTTAACAAATCAAAACATTTTATATTTGAGATTCTTCAAAGTAGCCACCCTTTGCCTTGATGACAGTTTTGCACACTCTTGGCATTCTCTCAACCGGCTTACATTTTTACATTTTAGTCATTTAGCAGACGCTCTTATCCAGAGCGACTTACAGGAGCAATTAGGGTTAAGTGCCTTGCTTAAGGGATGGCTAGTCAGGCTAGCGATGTGGATGGCTAGTCAGGCTAGCGGTGTGGATGCTTAGTCAGGCTAGCGGTGTGGATGGGTAGTCAGGCTAGCGGTGTGGAAGGGTAGTCAGGCTAGCGATGTGGATGGGTAGTCAGGCTAGCGTTGTGGATGGCTAGTCAGGCTAGCGATGTGGAAGGGTAGTCAGGCTAGCGATGTGGATGGCTAGTCAGGCTAGCGATGTAGAAGGGTAGTCAGGCTAGCGATGTGGATGGGTAGTCAGGCTAGCGGTGTGGATGGGTAGTCAGGCTAGCGATGTGGATGGCTAGTCAGGCTAGCGATGTGGATGGGTAGTCAGGCTAGCGGTGTGGATGGGTAGTCAGTAAATTGTGGTAAAGATCTCTTCTTTCTACAAGGTGGTAAATCTCTGTAAAATGCATTCCATGTCAGAGCAAATCAGTCTTATTGCAACACCTACTTACATTTCAGGTTCTGTTTGTCAAATGCACAAGTACAGTGAAATGCTTAACTTGCCAGCTCTACCCAACAGTGCAGTATTCAATAGGAAGGAAATATAAGAAATAAGAGAGGAAGCTACAGAATATACAGGGTCAGTACCATATTAACAATGTGCAGGGATACTGGAGTGATGGAGGTAGATATGTATAGGGGTAAGGTGACTATATACAGGGTCAGTTCCAGTACCATATTAACAATGTGGAGGGATACTGGAGTGATGGAGGTAGATATGTATAGGGGTAAGGTGACTATATACAGGGTCAGTACCATATTAACAATGTGCAGGGATACTGGAGTGATGGAGGTAGATATGTATAGGGGTAAGGTGACTATATACAGGGTCAGTACCATATTAACAATGTGCAGGGATACTGGAGTGATGGAGGTAGATATGTATAGGGGTCTGGTGACTATATACAGGGTCAGTACCATATTAACAATGTGCAGGGATACTGGAGTGATGGAGGTAGATATGTATAGGGGTAAGGTGACTATATACAGGGTCAGTACCATATTAACAATGTGCAGGGATACTGGAGTGATGGAGGTAGATATGTATAGGGGTAAGGTGACTATATACAGGGTCAGTACCATATTAACAATGTGCAGGGATACTGGAGTGATGGAGGTAGATATGTATAGGGGTCTGGTGACTATATACAGGGTCAGTACCATATTAACAATGTGCAGGGATACTGGAGTGATGGAGGTAGATATGTATAGGGGTAAGGTGACTATATACAGGGTCAGTTCCAGTACCATATTAACAATGTGCAGGGATACTGGAGTGATGGAGGTAGATATGTATAGGGGTAAGGTGACTATATACAGGGTCAGTTCCATATTAACAATGTGCAGGGATACTGGAGTGATGGAGGTAGATATGTATAGGGGTAAGGTGACTATATACAGGGTCAGTACCATATTAACAATGTGCAGGGATACTGGAGTGATGGAGGTAGATATGTATAGGGGTAAGGTGACTATATACAGGGTCAGTACCATATTAACAATGTGCAGGGATACTGGAGTGATGGAGGTAGATATGTACATGTAGGCAAGGATTAGGAGAAAGTAACTGGTAGCAGGATAAATAATAATAATAATAATAATAATAATAATAGTAGTAAAGAGTATGGCAGCGTGTGTGTGTGTGTGTGTGTGTGTGTGTGTGTGTGTGTGTGTGTATGTGTGTGTGTGTGTGGACGTGTTTAACTATACTTGTGGGGACCAATAATATAATTTTAGCAGCAGCGTAGGTGTGAGGGGGACTAGTAGTTGTTAGCCATTTAACAGTCTTATGGCCAGGGGATAGAATCTGTTTAGGAGTATGTTTGTCTGAGCCTTGATGCACTGCTGTCACCTGCTGGATGTGCACAGGAGCATGGATAACAGTCCATGTTTCGGGTGGCTGGAGTCTTTGGCAATTGTTCTGGCCTTTCTCAGACACCGCCTGGCATGTACGTCCCGGGTGGCTGGGAGCTCACCCCCAATGATGCACTGAGCTATATCCACACCACCCTGTGTAGGGCCTTCCCGTTGAGGGCAGTGCAGTTGCCATACCAGACAGTAATACAACCAGTCAGGATGCTCTAGTGGGTGTGGCGTCAGGATGCTCTCGATGGTGCAGCTGTAAAAGTTCTTAAGGATCTGGTTTCCGCCTCCTGAGGGAGAAGAGGCGTTGCTGTGCCTTCTTCAACACTGTGCATGTGTGAGAGGACCATGTGAAGTCCTCAGTCGTGTGGACACCGAGGAACCTGAAGCTCTTGGCCCTCTCCGCTGCAGAGGGATGGGGGTGTGCTCCCCCCTGTTTCCTGTGGTCCACCTTCAGCTCCTTGGTCTTGCTGACGTCGAGGTAGAGGTTGTTGTTCAGGGCACCACACTGCCAGGTCTCTGACCTCCTCCCTGTAGGCCGTCTCATCGTCGTTGGTGATCAGACCTACCACCTTTGTGAAGTCAACAAACTTGATGGTGTTGGAGTCATGCGTGGCCACACAGTCGTGGGTGAACAGGGAGTACAGGAGTGGGTTAAACACCCCCCCCCCTCCCGGGGGGCCCCTGTTTTAAGAGTCAGTGTGGAGGAGGTGTTGTTACCTACCCTTACCACCTGGGGGCGGCCCGTCAGGAAGTCCAGGATACAGTTGCGGAGGGAGGTGTTTAGTCCCAGATCCCGAGTTTAATGATGCGCTTGGAGGGTACTATGGTGTTGAACGCTGAGCTATAGTCGATGAAGAGCCCTCACATAGGTATTCCTTTTGTCCAAGTGGGAGAGGGCAGTGTGGAGTGCAATTGAACAGAGGTTCTCGTCTCTCGTTTCATGATGGGCATTGACACGTAGCCTACATCATGGAGGGGTTTTACGCACGTCCAAAACGGGACCTGCATGGATAAAATAACGTGGGCCTGCCTACAATGCATAGATCAAAAGGGAATGTAAGCTCACTGTTTAACTCCTCTCAAACTTGATATTTAAAAAAAGCTTTGGTGATTAAGATTTATTTCCAAGTGGTCTCAGGAGCCAAACCTTTTATCGACAGTCTTGACTATTTCGCGATTGCATTGGGCAGACAAAATAAAATCCTTAATTGAGAGGAGGGGAGGCTATGCTTGGTTTTTATTAATCAAAATAAAACGAAATTGGAAAAATATTCGTTTTTTAATGTTTCTAAATAAAAAGTATACAGGCACCAAAAGTAAATTAGGCTACTCTTGTTCCACGGGTAAGGCTGCAGTCAAAATTCATGCCTTAACCAACTGTGTTACCGCTAAAACCAGCTTTTTGGCTGGTCTTAAATATCCCTATCGGTGCTGCCAGAAATGAGAAATTCGGATCGTGTTTGTAAGGACACACCTCAAATATTTCCATCTTGCCCATCTGAGCACAAGCGAGCTGATGTAAGACAGGTAAATTGCCGAACCTGGCGTTAGGGCTGGAAAATGCCAGTGTGCCCGTTTTTACATGACGAAATTGCAAACTAACGTTGCGTTTGACACTAGCGCTGCCTTTAACGCCAGCCCAAAAATAGAGCTCTAGCTGTGGACTGTTGGAGGAGCCGTGGGAGTTTTTGTAGTTCAAATATACACTACCCGTCAAAAGTTTTAGAACACCTACTCATTCAAGCGTTTTTCTTTATTTTTTACTATTTTCTACATTGTAGAATAACAGTGAAGACATCAACACTGTTAAATAACATATATGGAATCATGTAGTAACCAAAAAAGTGTTAAACAAATCAAAATATATTTTACATTTTTAGATTCTTAAAAGTAGCCACCCTTTGCCTTGATGACAGCTTTGCACACTCTTGGCATTCTCTCAACCAGCTTCATGAGGTAGTCAACTGGAATGCATTTCAATTAACAGGTGTGCCTTCTTAAAAGTTAATTTGTGGAATTTATTTCCTTCTTAATGTGTTTGAGCCAATCAGTTGTGTTGTGACAAGGTAGGGTGGGTATATAGAAGATAGCCTATTTGGTAAAAGACCAAGTCCATATTATGGCAAGAACAGCTCAAATAAGCAAAGAGAAATGACAGTCCATCATTACTTTAAGACATGAAGGTCAATCAATACGGAACATTTCAAGAACTTTGAAAGTTTCTTCAAGTGCAGTCGCAAAAACCATGAAGTGCTATGATGAAACTGGCTCTCATGAGGACCACCACAGGAATGGAAGACCCAGAGTTACCTCTGCTGCAGAGGATAAGTTCATTAGAGTTACCATCCTCAGAAATTGCAGCCCAAATAAATGCTTCACATAGTTCAAATAACAGACACATCTCAACATCAACTGTTCAGAGGAGACTGTGTGAATCAGGCCTTCATGGTCGAATTGCTGCAAAGAAACCACTACTAAAGTACACCAATAAGAAGAAGAGACTTGGTGGAGCCAAGAAACACGAGCAATGGACATCAGACCGGTGGAAATGTGTCCTTTTGTCTGGAGTCCAAATTATAGTTTTTTGGTTCCAACCGCCATGTCTTTGTGAGACGTGGTGTGGGTGAACGGATGATCTCCGCATGTGTAGTTCCCACCGTATATCATGGAGGAGGAGGTGTGATGGTGTGGGGGTGCTTTGCTGGTGACACTGTCTGTGATTTATTTAGAATTCAAGGCACACTTAACCAGCATGGCTACCACAGCATTCTGCAGCGATACGCCATCCCATCTGGTTTGAGCTTAGTTGGACTATCATTTGTTTTTCAACAGGACAATGACCCAACACACCTTCAGGCGGTGTAACGGCTATTTCACTCACCAAGAAGGAGAGGGATGGAGTGCTGCATCAGATGACCTGGCCTCCACAATCCCCCGATCTCAACCAAATTGAGATGGTTTGGGATAAGTCGGACCGCAGAGTGAAGGAAAAGCAACCAACAAGTGCTCAGCATATGTGGGAACGTCCTTCAAGACTGTTGGAAAAAGCATTCCAGGTGGAAGCTGGTTAAGAAAATACCAAGAGTGTGCAAAGCTGTCATCAAGGCAAAGGGTGGCTATTCGAAGAATCTCAAATATAAAAAATATATTGATTTGTTTAACACTTTTTTGGTTACTACATGATTCCATATGTGTTATTTCATAGTTTCGATGTCTTCACTATTATTCTACAATGTAGAAAATAGTAACAATAAAGGAAAACCCTGTGAATGAGGAGGTGTTTCTAAAACCTTTGACCGCATAGTGTAGATTGATCGCGTTGATGTTCTCCTGTGGACTTCTGTGCTTTTTCACACACAGTACCAACATGTCATTTGAGGTCACCACTATGTGCAAAATACTGTGCCTACCTTCTAACCAGGGTAAAGTCCCGAATGTAGTCTGAACCTTCTAACCAGTGGTCAGTCACGATTGTAGTCTACCTAACCAGGGTCAAGTCACGACTGTAGTCACCTTCTAACCAGGGGAAAGTCCCACTGGTATCTACCTTCCCAACCAGGTAAGTCCCAATGTAGTGTATTTAAGGTAAGTACACGTATTATTTTAAATAAGTTTCCCATCAGTTTTCCTTCCCAGGGAGCAATTATCTCCTTTTGTTACACATCTTTCAAATATCCTTTGATGTGTGTATGGTACACGTTTTAGTTTAACTCATAGTTCCCCCATTTCCCTCCCCGAGAAAGCTTTGGGGTATTGATAGGGGTCCGGAGACAGTAGCGAGGGAAAAGTTTTATCAGCAGTGAGTAGCCGGTGATAGAGAGACAAGACAGTTAAGCGGGGAATTTTGAGGAAAAGCTTTGTGCGAGCGTGCCAGTCACACTGTGTCCCCAGCACAGTCTACATTATCGGACAGACTTG
>LR778289.1:40361618-40379490 GCA_902810595.1 Coregonus sp. 'balchen' | reverse complement strand
AAAGGGGAAAAACCAAGAAGGATAAGCCATCGGATCTTACTCTATCTCTTCTCTCTTCCTCTCTCATCTCCCTCTCTTCTCATCTCTCTCTCTCTCTCCTCTCTGCTCTTCCCCTCACTCTCTCCTCTCCCCTCTCTCCTCTCTCACTCGCTCCTCTCTCACTCTCTCTCCTCTCCTCACTCTCGCTCTCTCTCTGTGTGTGTCTCAGTCTCGCTCTCTTCTTCACTATTGGAACAAAGGTATTGTTTTTCTATATACAGCTTCCCAAACCATAACCATGATGACTCACTCCCAGACCAAGGCTTCTGTTCTGTTCATTCACTTCTATGCTCACTCCCAGACCAAGGCTTCTGTTCATTCACTTCTAGGCTTCAGACTAAGAACACACCTCACCATGACGGAGAGCCTATGATCTATATAATCTTACAGACCACTGAACAAAAACACTGGAGGAAGAATCAGACAAAATGCTATCTATAAAGATATAAACTACTCTAATATTCCTAATACTGTGCTGTAACAGAGTGATTGAATGTTTCAATTCCTTTTTCATTCCAGCTGCGCCTCTCAGTTTTAGAGCATGAGCTAATTCTTAGAGGTCAGCTGTGCGGTATAGGCAGACAGTGGTCACTTCAATGGGGATGATTAGCCTCAGAAATAACGTCAGTGTCAAGATTGGAGAGAGAGAGAGAGAGAGAGAGAGAGAGAGAGAGAGAGAGAGAGAGAGAGAGAGAGAGAGAGAGAGAGAGGAGAGAGAGATCTACAATCTAGTACGTGTGGCAGTCAGCTCCTCTTGGACACTATCTCATCATTGTGACTCTTCCCTAATGAAGTTGGTATTCGCTGCTCATCTTACATATCTCTGTCAGACACCGCAATCTGTTATTTTTCCCTGTCTATTTCTCCAGATGTAATATTCAGTGTTCTTTCCTTCCCAACAGTGTTTAGAAACAAACACGGATGCCTTTCGCATGGTGGAGCTAGGCTTTATAATATACTATATTTCTCTCTGTCTGTGTCTGTACAATCCCCCTCTTCACAACACAAGTCTGTATTGATTGGTCCTAAGTGCATCTAAGCAACATTTTTTTACCACCAATGAAAGGAAGAAGGAAAAAGAGAGGGAATAAAGGACTGTAGTCATCTCTGGCTGGAGGTTAAACGGCTCTATTCTTCCACTCATTCTGTTGTTCTTCATCTGTATGGCTTTAGTGTTTCTCTCTCTCTCTCTCTCTCTCTCTCTCTCTCTCTCTCTCTCTCTCTCTCTCTCTCTCTTCTCTCATTAAAAACAAACACATGATCTATTTGGCTACAGCTCTATTCAAACGCTGCTTGGTTACGACGACAAAGGAGCCTTGTAAAAAAACTACCAGCTTGGATAAAAAAAATATGAGAAATATTATTTATTTATTTTTGCAGTAAAACAATGTTATGCTTGTTTAAAAATAGGCTGTTACAGGCTTTGGTTTTTCCATGTATGTTTTGAGGTTGGACTTTAGCACGTATAGCTCGTTAGCACCTAGGGCGCGCCGATTGACGTCATCTCGTTAGTCTGCATGTGTTACACCTGTGCTGGTTAGCCATCTCGTTAGTGGGAAGGTGTTTCACCTGTGCTGGCCCAGGCGCTACTTAAGAGTGGCTTGATAGATGCGGAGGGTTTAACACCTTTAGTTGGTGCTCCCGATTTAGAGTTTTAGACAAACGGTCTTATCTGATGTTGTTTTGCTCCACTTTTGTGGTTTGCTTCCTGTCTTTCAGTTTGGGATTTTCTTTTGTTTGCCTCTTCTGGGGGCACATTTAGTGGGTGCACATGGTGGGTGTCTTTTTAGGTTCCTGTTGTTGTTGCTAGTTAACTTTCAGTGGACACCCCCCCCCACCCCCATGAGGGTCTTTCAGAACCCCTCCTAAAAACCCCACCTGTTGTGGTTGTTGGTCAGGTGACTCTTTGTTAGTTCCCCTTTCTGTTTGAGCGACATTTGTTTGGTTTTCTTGCTGGGGAACGTAACAAGGTGTATAAATTAATGTCTGTATAATATTCTACAGTCTTTCTTCTAGCGTAGGAAATGCCCATTCTATAGTTTAAAACGTCATAAGAATCAATACATTATTTTTCACACTTTTAAATGAAACGTGCCCTGTGTTGTAAATTGCGTGTGAATAGCTGAATAGACAATTCTCTGTTCTTTCTCTACCTCCCTCCCCTCTCTTGCTCTCGACCCCTCTTTCCCTCTCTGGAATCTGGCAGGTTTATCCCTGCCCTGAGGGGAGGTCTTCCAGAGGCCACACATCCTTCCTCTGTGCTCTACTGCCAGGTTGCTAGTGCTCTGTCTATCTATCCCGCTGATGGGAAGCAGACTGGACTAGACAGGATGACTTCAGGACATGGACTGACTCCCTTGATAAGCTCTGGGCCAGTCTCTCATGATACAGGTTGATTCAAGGACATATAGTCTGTTTTTTGTGTTGTCCTTTTATTTAGGTAGGTAGGTAGCCCCATTGAGATCAAAGTCTCTTTTGCGAGGGAGCCCTGCTCTGAAAAGCTCTGTTTTTCTAACCTCTTGTTGAAATCTCAACAGGTTTTAAATCACACTCTGATCTCTAATTGCAGACTACAGAGAAGGCTGGGTGTCACGGAATCAGCCGTGGCTGCTCCTCCTCCTCGCTCGGGCAGGCTTCGGCGTTCGTCGTCCCCGGAGTACTAGCTGCCACCGATCGATGTTCGGTGTTTGACTTGTTTTGTCTTGATTGTGTACACCTGTTTCCCATTATGTTGTATTGTATTCCCTATATAACCCTCTGTCGTTCATTGTGTGTTGTGTGTGATTGTTCTCGTCATTTTCAGCAGTTGCTATTGTGCGGGTATTCCCCTCCCTGTTTGGAGGTTGTTTTGTATTCTGGTTACTTTGTTGAGTAAAGTATCGTTTCCAGTAGCTCGGTGTCCTGCGTTTGACTTTGCCTACCGCATTCACGTCGCACTTTGACACTGGGGACATTTTAGGAAGTTGCTGGTATAGTCTTTGTTTATGTTCTTTCAAAGGCCCCAGAGCGTCAACAAGGCAAGAGACTTGAGGAAAAAGCCCTCTTCTGGCACATGACCCCCCCCCCCCCCCCCCCCTCACTGCTCGAAGGGAAGTTGTTCTCCACGTGTCCATGTGTTTCAACCATGTAGTAAATGACTACTCAGTTTGAGAACCACACCATGTGTACATCAATAGACCATCGTCACGTCCTATAGAACATGATATTACAACTTGTCACTCAGAGTCCATATAGAGTATAGAACAGCCTGTTCCTGGAGAGACGCCCTCCTGTAGGTTTTAACACCAACCCTGTTCCTGGAGAGACGCCCTCCTGTAGGTTTAACTCCAACCCTGTTCCTGGAGAGACGCCCTCCTGTAGGTTTACACTCCAACCCTGTTCCTGGAGAGATACCGTCCTGTAGGTTTTCACTCTAACCCTGTTCCCGGAGAGATACCCTCCTGTAGGTTTTAACACCAACCCTGTTCCTGGAGAGAACCCTCCTGTAGGTTTAACTCCAACCCTGTTCCTGGAGAGATACCCTCCTGTAGGTTTACACTCCAACCCTGTTCTAGCTGGTTGATAAGGTTAGTTACAACTGGGTTTGGTAGCTTAGTGGTTAAGAGCGTAGTGCCAGTAACCGAAAGGTCGCTGGTTCTAATCGCCGACTAGGTGAAAAATCTGTCGATGTGCCCTTGAGCAAGGCACTTAACCCTAATTGCTCCTGTAAGTCGCTCTGGATAAGAGCGTCTGCTAAATGACAAAAAAAAAAAGTGTATATATACGTCAGATACAGTACATCGCTTTGCAGATGTTTATTTATAGTGTCGTAATAGTATCTTCATCAATTGTACCACAGTAAAATCCCACAGCTGAACTCTGAACTCTCACCCACACTTTAATGGCTCCTATATTCCACAGCTGGCTGATTTTTACATTTCAATGAGACCGTTTTATTCATCCTTTACTTTCAGCAGCACAGAGTGAAAGCAGCCAACATCGCCTCATTTAGACATGGATGAATTCACTTTCTACTGTGAGCATTAATTACTTCAGAGGATCAGAAGCATCTCTATCCTTATACACTCCAGGAGATGTTCTATTCCAGGAGATGTGTATAGATATGGAAATAAATCCACAGAGCTATCCTTCCTTATTCCGGGAGATGTGTATAGATACACTATATATACAAAAGAATGTGAACGCCCCTTCAAATTAGTGGATTCGGCTATTTCAGTCACACCGGTTGCTGACAGGTGTATAAAATCGAGCAACCATGCAATCTCCGTAGACAAACATTGGCAGTAGAATGGCTTTACTGAAGAGCGCAGTGACTTTCAACGTGGCACCGTCATAGGATGCCACCTTTCCAACAAGTCAATTTGTCACATTTCTGCCCTGCTAGAGCTGCCCCGGTCAACTGTAAGTGCTGTTATTGTGAAGTGGAAACGTCTAGGAGCAACAACGGCTCAGCCGCGAAGTGGTAGGCCACACAAGCTCACAGAACGGGACCACCGAGTGCTGAAGCGCGTAAAAATCGTCTGTCCTCGGTTGCAACACTCACTACCGACTTCCAAACTGCCTCTGGAAGCAACGTCAGCACAATAACTGTTAGTCGGGAGCTTCATGAAATGGGTTTCCATGGCCAAGCAGCCGCACACAAGCCTAAGATCACCATGCGCAATGCCAAGCGTTGGCTGGAGTGGTGTAAAGCTCACCGCCATTGGACTCTGGAGCAGTGGAAACGCGTTCTCCGGAGTGATGAATCACGCTTCACCATCTGGCAGTCTGACGGACGAATCTGGGTTTGGTGGATGGCCAGAAGAACACCACCTGCCCCAATGTATAGTGCCAACTGTAAAGTTTGGTGGAGGAGGAATAATGGTCTGTGGCTGTTTTTCATGGTTCGGGCTAGGCCCCTTAGTTCCAGTGAACGGAATATCTTAACGTTACAGCATACAATTACATTCTAGACGATTCAGTGCTTCCAATTTTGTGGCAACAGTTTGGGGAAGGCCCTTTCCTGTTTCAGCATGACAATGCCCCCGTGCACAAAGTAAGGTCCATACAGAAATGGTTTGTCGAGATCGGTGTTGAAGAACTTGACTGGCCTGCACAGAGCCCTGACCTCAACCCTATCGAACACCTTTGGGATGAATTGGAAGGCCGACTGCGAGCCAGGCCTAATCGCCCAACATCAGTGCCTGACCTCACTAATGCTCTTGTGGCTGAATGGAAGCAAGTCCCAGCAGCAATGTTCCAACATCTAGTGGAAAGCCTTCCCAGAAAAGTGGAGGCTGTTATAGCAGCAAAGGGGGGACCAACTCCATATTAATGCCCACGATTTTGGAATGAGATGTTCGACGAGCAGGTGTCCACATACTTTTGGTCATGTAGTGTATGTAAATAAATCCACAGCACTATCCTTCCTTATTACAGGAGATGTGTATAGATACATCGCAGGACTATCCTTCCTAGAGTAGACTAGAGTAATCCCAGGACTATCCTTCCTAGTGTAGACTCTAGAGTAATCCCAGGACTATCCTTCCTAGTGTAGACTGTAGAGTAATCCCAGGACTATCCTTCCTAGTGTAGACTGTAGAGTAATCCCAGGACTATCCTTCCTAGTAGTAGACTGTAGAGTAATCCCAGGACTATCCTTCCTAGTGTAGACTGTAGAGTAATCCCAGGACTATCCTTCCTAGTGTAGACTGTAGAGTAATCCCAGGACTATCCTTCCTAGTGTAGACTGTAGAGTAATCCCAGGACTATCCTTCCTAGTGTAGACTGTAGAGTAATCCCAGGACTATCCCTTCCTAGTGTAGACTGTAGAGTAATCCCAGGACTATCCTTCCTAGTGTAGACTGTAGAGTAATCCCAGGACTATCCTTCCTAGTGTAGACTGTAGAGTAATCCCCAGGACATATCCTTCCTAGTGTAGACTGTAGAGTAATCCCAGGACTATCCTTCCTAGTGTAGACTGTAGAGTAATCCCAGGACTATCCTTCCTAGTGTAGACTGTAGTAGTAATCCCAGGACTATCCTTCCTAGTTGTAGACTGTAGAGTAATCCCAGGACTATCCTTCCTAGTGTAGACTGTAGAGTAATCCCAGGACTATCCTTCCTAGTGTAGACTGTAGAGTAATCCCAGGACTATCCTTCCTAGTGTAGACTGTAGAGTAATCCCAAGGACTATCCTTCCTAGTGTAGACTGTAGAGTAATCCCAGGACTATCCTTCCTAGTGTAGACTGTAGAGTAATCCCAGACTATCCTTCCTAGTGTAGACTGTAGAGTAATGCCCAGGACTATCCTTCACTAGTGTAGACTGTAGCGTAATCCCAGGACTATCCTTCCTAGTGTAGACTGTAGAGTAATCCCAGGACTATCCTTCCTAGTGTAGACTGTAGAGTAATCCCAGGAATATCCTTCATAGTGTAGACTAGAGTAATCCACACCTAGGACAGCTGAGGCTGCACACCATAAAAAACTGTAGAGAAATGACTCCGCAAAATCCCACTACAGGGCCAGAAACCACTGTTACTGGGAGTAAGTGTCCAACATAAAAAACATATTGGCCATTACTGGTGGATGAATGTTTACAGGAGGATGGTGATCACTGGAGCGTTGATAGAGGTGATAAAGGCTGTATACTGCTATGGGAGTCAAGGGGAGAGTCTGAGGGGAGTCTGGAGAGGAGTCAAGGAGTAAAGGAGTCAAGGGGGAGTCTGTGGGGAGTCTGGAAGAGGAGTCAAGGGGAGAGTCTGGGGGAGTCAGGAGAGGAGTCTGGGGAGAAGTCGGGGGGAGTCTGGAGAGGAGTCAAGGGGGGAGTCTGGGGGGAGTCTGGAGAGGAGTCAAGGGGAGAGTCTGGGGGGAGTCTGGAGAGGAGTCAAGGGGAGAGTCTGGGGGAGTCTGGAGAGGAGTCAAGGGGGGAGTCTGGGGGGAGTCTGGAGAGGAGTCAAGGGGGAGTCTGGAGAGGAGTCAAGGGGAGAGTCTGGGGGAGTCTGGAGAGAAGTCAAGGGGGGAGTCTGGAGAGGAGTCAAGGGGGGAGTCTGGGGGAGTCTGGAGAGGAGTCAAGGGGAGAGTCTGGGGGGAGTCTGGAGAGGAGTCAAGGGGAGAGTCTGGGGGAGTCTGGAGAGGAGTAAGGGGGGAGTCTGTGGGGAGTCTGGGAGAGGAGTCAAGTGGGAGTCTGGGGGGGTCTGGAGAGAGTCAAGGGGGAGAGTCTGGGGGGGAGTCTGGAGAGAAGTCAAGGGGGGAGTCTGGAGAGGAGTCAAGGGGAGAGTCTGGGGGGAGTCTGAGAGGAGTCAGGGGGGAGTCTGGGGGGAGTCTGGGAGAGGAGTCAATGGGAGAGTCTGGGGGGAGTCTGGAGAGAGTCAAGGGGAAGTCTGGGGGGAGTCTGGAGAGGAGTCAAGGGGGGAGTCTGGGGGGAGTCTGGAGAGGAGTCAAGGGGGGGAGTCCTGGGGGGGAGTCTGGAGAGGAGTCAAGGGGTGAGTCTGGAGAGGAGTCAAGGGGAAGTCTTGGGGGGAGTCTGGAGAGAGTCAAGAGGGGGAGTCTGGGGGGAGTCTGGAGAGGATCAAGGGGGGAGTCTGGAGAGGAGTCAAGGGGGGAGTCTGGGGGGAGTCTGGAGAGGAGTCAAGGGGGGAGTCTGGAGAGGAGTCAAGGGGGGAGTCAACACCATCACCACCACACAGCAGTGTCATTGTCCATTTATCACACCACCCCACAAAGACGCTGGCTGCTCCATACCCCTCCCCCACAAAGACGCTGGCTGCTCCATAGCCCTCCCCCACAAAAAGACGCTGGCTGCCCATTGCTTCATAATCCTCCCCCCACACAAAGACGCTGGCCTGCTCCATACCTCTCCCCCACAAAGACGCTGGCTGCTTCCATACCCCTCCCCCACAAAGACGCGGCTGGCTCCATACCCCTCCCCCCACAAAGACGCTGGTCTGCTCCATACCTCTCCCCCACAAAGACGCTGGCTGCTCCATACCCCTCCCCCCACAAAGACGCTGGCTGCTCCTACCCTCCCCCACAAAGACGCTGGCTGCTCCATACCCTCCCCAACAAAGACGCTGGCTGCTTCCATACCCCTCCCCCACAAAGACGCTGGCTGCTCCATAGCCTCCCCCCAAAAGAACCTGGCTGCTCCTAGCTCCCCCCACAAAGACGCTGGGCTGCTCCATAGCCCTCCCCCACAAAGCCGCTGGATGCTGCCATAGCCTCCCACCACAAGACGCTGGCTGCTCCATACCCTCCCCCACAAAGACGCTGGCTGCTCCATACCCCTCCCCCACAAAGACGCTGGCTGCTCCATACCCTCCCCCACAAAGACGCTGGCTGCTCCATACCCTCCCCCACCAAAGACGCTGGCTGCTCCATGCTCCCTCCCCGACAAAGACGCTGGCTGCTCCATACCCTCCCCCACAAAGACCACTGGCTGCTCCATACCCCTCCCCCACAAAGACACTGGCTGCTCCATACCCCTCCCCCACAAAGACGCTGGCTGCTCCATACCCTCCCCCACAAAGACGCTGGCTGCTCCATGCCCAATGCTCCTCCCCCACAAAGACGCTGGCTGCTCCATACGCTCCCCCACAAAGACACTGGCTGCTCCATAACCTCTCCCCCACAAAGACGCTGGCTGCTCCATACCCCTCCCCCACAAAGACGCTGGCTGCTCCATACCCTCCCCCACAAAGACGCTGGCTGCTCCATACCCTCCCCCCACAAAGACGCTGCTGCTCCATACCCCTCCCCCACAAAGACGCTGGCTGATCCATACCTCCCCCCAAAGACGATGGCTGCTCCATGCCCTCCCTCCCCCACAAAGACGATGGCTGCTCATGCGCTCCTCCCCACAAACTTGCAATGGCTGTCCTACGCTCCCCACACAGAAGACATATGCCCTTTATTACCTGCACAAAATCTCTCCCAACCCTAACTTTCGCTCCCGCAACTCCCCCACAAAGACGCTCTATCTGCCCCCCCCCACAAAGACGGCGGCTGCTCATCTCTTTTCCCCCTATGAACCGCTCTTCTCCCCCCTACTCTCTTTCTCCACTCTCTATCTTTCTCCCCCCTCTCTCTTCTCCCCTCGATCTCTTTTCTCCCACCTCTATCTTTTCTCCCCTCTCTCTCTTTCTCCCCCCTCTCTCTTTCTCCCATCTTTCTCTCTCTTTCTCCCCCCTCTCTCTTTCTCCCCCCTCTCTTTCTCCCCCCTGTCTTTCGCCCCTCTCTCTTTCAGTTTTGCATTAGGCCTTAGCAAAGTACTTCCTTGTTCTTCTTCAGTAGGTTTCTTTCATTCTGACACATCCTGATTGATCCAATGTGTTAGAAAAGAGCCACCAAACAGTGACAGATGGTACTACACATCTAGGAGAGGGGGGGGGGGGTTCTACTAAGATAACATATGGAATTGTTTCAAGATGGTCATACCATGGATCATTTAGTTATTTGACTGAGAGTTTTAGGAACCAATTTATTTGATGAAACATTGAATTTGGCCTTACTGCTATTAGACCACAGGTGTCAGACTCATTCGACGGAGGGCAGAGAGTCTGCGGGTTTTCACTCCTCCATTGTACTTGATTGATGATTTAAGGTCACTAATTAGTGTTGAACTCCCCTCACCTGGTTGTCTTGGGCTTTATTGAAAGGAAAAAACGAAACAAGTTAAAATGAGTTTGACGCCCCCTGGATGAGCCAATAGAAACACATTGAATAACATACAGTATTCATACATGGAAAAACAGTCAAAAAATGTCTCAAAAGGAAGTATGTTTTGAAGTGTCTGTCCCATAATTGAGAGATATATAAGACAGTTCAGAAAAGAAAAGGCACTATTCACTTCCATTCATTTTTCAGCAGGATACCGGGCTACCTCCGGACGAGTGTTGTGAGGCTTGTGGGCGGCGTAGAGCAAAACAACAACATGTACCTGTTCGTCAGAGTCTCACCTGTCGATAGTGAGGTCATATTAGTTTGTAGCCCAGCCCATTCGGACGCTACAGACAGAAGTTGGCACATCGGCGGTACCGACTACAGATGAGTGCTGTGACGCTTGTGGGGTTCTTAGAGCAAAATGGAGAATACAATTGTGTGGGTCATATTAGCTTGTGTAGCCCAAACCGTTTGGAATCTGCAGACGTTTTTTGTGAGAAGACCGATTTTTCGGGATGTCTCCTGGTCTGACAAACACTGCTGAGGCTCTGTCACCTTCCACCGCAGAAGCAGAAGGCCGACATCGCCGGTGTGGTGGATTGGGATGCAGCCCCATGCAAAAAAACAGATGTCTCTATCTTAAACTGACAGATTTTTATGGGATGTGTTTTATTATGCTAATTAGATGGCCGTGCAGGCGCAGACACCGACTCTAGGGGGATTTATAGAACACACAAAACTAGTCGTAACACACAACTGGTCATATATAACACACAAAACGAGTCAATATTTCTGTTTTTCTATTTCTGATCACTACCAGACTATACTGACCACAGAACTATTGACCCATCCTGACCAGGAATCAAAGCCTTCTGGTTGTCCCTTTCATCTCTCATAGCAGCATGTTAGAGGTGAAGAGTTACCAGAAATGCTGCCATTTGTTTCCATCAGCAGAAAAAGTCCCCTCCACACACACACACACACACACACACACACACACACACACACACACACACACAACACACACACACACACACACACACACACACACACACACACACACACACACAACACACACACACACACACACACACACACACACACACACACACACACACACACACACACACACACACTCGGCGACACACACACACACACACACACACACACACACACACACACACACACACACACACTCCTGTCCTAGACTGCCCATGAAGAAAGAATGGAGTGAAAACTACACTGTAGTAAAATGTTGTGAGGCGATGTTAGCCCACCATATTCATTCATTTTATTGGCGGCAGGTAGCTTAGTGGTTAAGAGCGTAGTGCCAGTAACCGAAAGGTCGCTGGTTCTAATCCCCGAGCCGACTAGGTGAAAAATCTGTCGATGTGCCCTTGAGCAAGGCACTTAACCCTAATTGCTCCTGTAAGTTGCTCTGGATAAGAGCGTCTGCTAAATGACTAAACTGTAAATGTAATTGGCCCCAGACATCAGAGACAGAAGGACTAATATGTTATTAGGTCAGGGATCCTTTCCTCATGGTGCTTGGCGGTCTGTTCAGAATGGACAGGGAAGAAAGACAGGCCTCATGGTGCTTAGCGGTCTGTTCAGAATGGACAGGGAAGAAAGACAGGCCTCATGGTGCTTGGCGGTCTGTTCAGAATGGACAGGGAAGAAAGACAGGCCTCATGGTGCTTGGCGGTCTGTTCAGAATGGACAGGGAAGAAAGACAGGACTGAAAGACAGTCAAAGTGAAAACCCAACTTGTTCTGAGGAAACGAAGCTTCAATTGTAAGAGATTACGGCTGCTTCCCCAATGTCCCCACATTCCCTATATAGGGTGCTACTGTTGACCCCATAGGGACACACTACATTTTACTGAGGAAATGCCAAGGCGTCAGCGTTCCATTACCCAGGTGTCCCAGAGCCATACCTGACAAGCAATGAATCCACCAGTTAATGTAGGAACAAGAGCAGACAGGAAAAACAAGCCTTCTCTCTGTACGATCCTTTCAGGCTTAATGCAGCAAACTGATCATGTATTTTACCCCAACTCTTTTAGTCTGCGTCCCAAATGGCATCCTATTCCATATGTAGTTCACTACTTTTGATCAGAGATCTACGGGTCCTGGTCATAAGTAGTGCGCTTATATAGGACATAGGGTGGTATTTGGAACGCACCCTTGGAATGTGTTCAGACTCAGGATGCTAAACTTGAAATTGGAAACTCAGGTTGAATCCCCTGTCCAGGCTCAGTTTGAATCCCCTGTCCAGGCTCAGGTTGAATCCCCTGTCCAGGCTCAGGTTGAATCCCCTGTCCAGGCTCAGGTTGAATCCCCTGTCCAGGCTCAGGTTGAATCCCCTGTCCAGTCTCAGGTTGAATCCCCTGTCCAGGCTCAGGTTGAATCCCCTGTCCCGGCTCAGGTTGAATCCCCTGTCCAGGCTCAGGTTGAATCCCCTGTCCAGGCTCAGGTTGAATCCCCTGTCCAGGCTCAGGTTGAATCCCCTGTCCAGGCTCAGGTTGAATCCCCTGTCCAGGCTCAGGTTGAATCCCCTGTCCAGGCTCAGGTTGAATCCCCTGTCCAGGCCCAGGTTGAATCCCCTGTCCAGTCTCAGGTTGAATCCCCTGTCCAGTCTCAGGTTGAATCCCCTGTCCAGGCTCAGGTTGAATCCCCTGTCCAGTCTCAGGTTGAATCCCCTGTCCAGGCTCAGGTTGAATCCCCTGTCCAGGCTCAGGTTGAATCCCCTGTCCAGGCTCAGGTTGAATCCCCTGTCCAGGCTCAGGTTGAATCCCCTGTCCAGGCTCAGGTTGAATCCCCTGTCCAGTCTCAGGTTGAATCCCCTGTCCAGGCTCAGGTTGAATCCCCTGTCCAGTCTCAGGTTGAATCCCCTGTCCAGTCTCAGGTTGAATCCCCTGTCCAGGCTCAGGTTGAATCCCCTGTCCAGGCTCAGGTTGAATCCCCTGTCCATGCTCAGGTTGAATCCCCTGTCCAGTCTCAGGTTGAATCCCCTGTCCAGGCTCAGGTTGAATCCCCTGTCCAGGCTCAGGTTGAATCCCCTGTCCAGGCTCAGGTTGAATCCCCTGTCCAGGCTCAGGTTGAATCCCCTGTCCAGGCTCAGGTTGAATCCCCTGTCCAGGCTCAGGTTGAATCCCCTAATTCTAACCACCTTGGTCCAGGGGTGGATTAGCTACTGGATAGACCTTCTGTATCCTCTGTAGATGGACTGTATCCTTACAACACTTCTATACTGTCCTTATAAGACTTTATACTGGAACCTCATAAGATATGCTGGATCTTCAGAAGACTTATGTCTTTGCCCATTTCTTTACATTTAAAAATACAGAGTAATAAAAACTCTCATTTTGAGATCCATCCACAAGTAATACCCAGAGGTACTTCAATCTACTGTACTCTAATGTGGGAAAGTACCCTGTCCCTGAAAACACCAAATCCATCCACCTGTAGCTGCCTTGAGAAAGCTCCTAGTCTGATCCACCTGTCTTGAGAAAGGTCCTAGTCTCATCCACCTGTCTTGAGAAAGGTCCTAGTCTCATCCACCTGTCTTGAGAAAGGTCTTAGTCTCATCCACCTGTCTTGAGAAAGGTCCTAGTCTGATCCACCTGTCTTGAGAAAGGTCCTAGTCTCATCCACGTGTCTTGAGAAAGGTCCTAGTCTCATCCACGTGTCTTGAGAAAGGTCCTAGTCTCATCCACTTGTCTTGAGAAAGGTCCTAGTCTCATCCACCTGTCTTGAGAAAGGTCTTAGTCTCATCCACCTGTCTTGAGAAAGGTCTTAGTCTCATCCACCTGTCTTGAGAAAGGTCCTAGTCTCATCCACCTGTCTTGAGAAAGGTCCTAGTCTCATCCACGTGTCTTGAGAAAGGTCCTAGTCTCATCCACGTGTCTTGAGAAAGGTCCTAGTCTCATCCACGTGTCTTGAGAAAGGTCCTAGTCTTTGACTTTTCTGTGTATGTATCCTCAACAATTTTGCTAAATGTATCTGTTGTGCCCGGTGTAAAATTGTATTTATTTTTAATTGTCAAATCAAATCATGGAGAAGAGAAAACCAGCGGTGCGGTGTGGCAGGTTGGCATTCCTCACTCTGGTTAATGGCAGCAGCTGTCATGGAGGCTGAGCAGCCTGGGCACCAAGAGCTGTCTGGGTAATGCAATCCAAATGCCAACCCTGATCCTCTCTCAAGCCTGTCACATTACAAGAACCCACGGCTCCAAGCCCACAGCCCACCGGCTAATCCCAAGACTCCTCCCTTCCTGACTGGCTAGCAGCAAATAGATCTGAGGCGTTTTATCCAATCAGTGGGAAGGACGGATGGAAAGAAACTCTCCCTCTTCTTCCTCTTCCTAATCTATCTGACGTTGTTAAACGTTGTTGTGTTTGTGACATTATCAAATCTACACCTGCAAACAAGCTGTCTGGGTAATGGGGTAATGCAGTCCAAATGCCAACCCTGATCCTATCTCAAGCCTGTCACATTACAAGAACCCACAGCCCACCTGTTCCTCAGCTATTATTACTTCCAGCTAGCTAGATCCACCCAGTGTCTTTCCTCAGCTATTGTTACTTCCAGATAGCTAGATCCACCCAGTGTCTTTCCTCAGCTGTTGTTACTTCCAGATAGCTAGATCCACCCAGTGTCTTTCCTCAGCTATTGTTACTTCCAGCTAGCTAGATCCACCCAGTGTCTTTCCTCAGCTATTGTTACTTCCAGCTAGCTAGATCCACCCAGTGTCTTACCTCAGCTATTGTTACTTCCAGCTAGCTAGATCCACCCAGTGTCTTTCCTCAGCTGTTGTTACTTCCAGATAGCTAGATCCACCCAGTGTCTTTCCTCAGCTATTGTTACTTCCAGCTAGCTAGATCCACCCAGTGTCTTTCCTCAGCTATTGTTACTTCCAGCTAGCTAGATCCACCCAGTGTCTTTCCTCAGCTATTGTTACTTCCAGCTAGCTAGATCCACCCAGTGTCTTTCCTCAGCTGTTGTTACTTCCAGCGAGCTAGATCCACCCAGTGTCTTTCCTCAGCTATTGTTACTTCCAGCTAGCTAGATCCACCCAGTGTCTTTCCTCAGCTATTGTTACTTCCAGCTAGCTAGATCCACCCAGTGTCTTACCTCAGCTATTGTTACTTCCAGTTAGCTAGATCCACCCAGTGTCTTTCCTCAGCTGTTGTTACTTCCAGTTAGCTAGATCCACCCAGTGTCTTACCTCACATCCATGGGAAGGACTTTGTTTCTGTTCTGCTTCTTCTTCTTCCTAATATATGTGATGTCAGTGACCCCTGAAGACACAGGTGGAAATGTAGCATGCTTAATCATTAGCTTTTAGCATTATTTATTTAGAGAGATGGTATGTCTGGAAGTGTTAAGTGTGTTGTGAAAAAATGTATGCACTCACTAACTGTAAGTCGCTCTGGATAAGAGTGTCTGCTGAATGACTAAAATGTAAAATGTCATTACAGTTCTGTTGTGTTTCTGACATTCTCAAATCTACACCTGCACTGGCAAATAAGCTGTCTAAAGGATTTTGTGAATCAATGGGGGTATGCCTACCTGCTTGCCTGCCTGCCTACCTGCTTGCCTGCCTGCCTACCTGTCTTCCTACCTGCCTGCCTGCCTGCCTGCCTGCCTGCCTGCCTGCCTGCCTGCCTGCCTGCCTGCCTACCTACCTACAGTGGCTTGCGAAAGTTTTCAACCCCTTGGCATTTTTCCTATTTTGTTGCCTTACAACCTGGAATTCAAATGGATTTTTTGGGGGTTTGTATCATTTGATTTACACAACATGCCTACCACTTTGAAGATCCAAAATATTTGTTATTGTGAAACAAACAAGAAATAAAACAAAAAAAACAGAACTTGAGCGTGCATAACTATTCACCCCCCCCCCCCCCAACGTCAATACTTTGTAGAGCCACCTTTTGCAGCAATTACAGCTGCAAGTGTCTTGGGGTATGTCTCTATAAGCTTGGCACATCTAGCCACTGGGATTTTTGCTCATTCTTCAAGGCAAAACTGCTCCAGCTCCTTCAAGTTGGATGGGTTCCGCTGGTATACAGCAATCTTTAAGTCATACCACAGATTCTCAATTGGATTGAGGTCTGCGCTTTGACTAGGCCATTCCAAGACATTTAAATGTTTCCCCTTAAACCACTCGAGTGTTGCTTTAGCAGTATACTTAGGGTCATTGTCCTGCTGGAAGGTGAACCTCCGTCCCAGTCTCAAATCTCTGGAAGACTGAAACAGGTTTCCCTCAAGAATTTCCCTGTATTTAGTGCCATCCATCTTTCCTTCAATTCTGACCAGTTTCCCAGTCCCTGCCGATGGTGTTCTCGGGGTGATGAGAGGTGTTGGGTTTGCGCCAGACATAGTGTTTTATAACCCAACCCTGATCTGTACTTCTCCACAACTTTGTCCCTGACCTGTTTGGAGAGCTCCTTGGTCTTCATGGTGCCGCTTGCTTGGTGGTGCCCCTTGCTTAGTGGTGTTGCAGACTCTGGGGCCTTTCAGAACAGGTGTATATATACTGAGATCATGTGACAGATCATGTGACACTGAGATTGCACACAGGTGGACTTTATTGAACTAATTATGTGACTTCTGAAGGTAATTGGTTGCACCAGATCTTATTTGGGGGCTTCATAGCAAAGGGGGTGAATACATATGCACGCACCACTTTTCCATTATTCATTTTTTCTAATTGTTTTAAACAAGTTATTTTTTTCATTTCACTTCACCAATTTGGACTATTTTGTGTATGTCCATTACATGAAATCCAAATAAAAATCCATTTAAATTAATTAATTAAAATCCTGCATGTGTAGCCCTTTAAGGGAGGATATTATTTCAGGTTGCGGCCCTCGAAGGTTTTCAACCCACCTTCTGACCAATACAATTTCTACATCTGTTGCTGATAAATGAGGGAGCTGAGGGTTGTGTCATTGTGGTACAAACAGACACACATTGAGTAGTGTCATTGTGGTACAAACACACACACACATTGAGTAGTGTCATTGTGGTACAAACACACACACATTGAGTAGTGTCATTGTGGTACAAACACACACACATTGAGTCGTGTCATTGTGGTACAAACACACACACATTGAGTCGTGTCATTGTGGTACAAACACACACACACATTGAGTAGTGTCCTTGTGGTCCAACGGGGGGCAGACTGTCTCGTCTGGCCAGCTGCTCTCCTCACCATGCTGTCTGTGTGGATGGAGGGGTTGAAAATGAAACACTACAGAGCCTCTGTCATCTATCTACACACACAGACACAAATGTGCACACACACACACACACATACACACACACACACACACACAGACACACACACACACACGTTAGAGCCTCTCCCATCTGTCTATTCTACTGCTAGAACCAGCCACTGAACTGCATCCATCCCTGAGCTAGGCAGATAAAACCAGGAAGATGACAGACGGCCCCAAACAATAGATGCTACTGTAGCAAAGAATGATTTGTATTTTCTTACTGAAATATCTTGATTGATTATTATGTGTGGTCTGTAAATAAGACTCTAAGTGAAAACCTCAAGTCCATAGTGACTTTAAAACGTTCAGGGGTTTATATTGTAGTAACCGGTAACTGACAGCTACAGTGATAATATCAGATGCCAATGCAGATCAAGATAACCAACTATCTTGAGCGTGGGAAGGATGTAGCTGCTGGGTTATTTTGCTGCATCAGTTCCTGAGTGCCCAGTGTTGCATAGTCATCTCTAGTCCTTGGCTAGCCAGTCTAGGTGTTGCTAAAGCGAACCTTCACCACTATGAGTGCCAAGCTTCACTCAACTTAAACATTGAAATATTTATTATTGATGGAAGTAGCGTGACAAACTGTGATCAGTATGCTTATTTAGCTGGTTCTCAGTGTTACCGTGGCCAGTGTGTGTGTGTGTGTGTGTGTGTGTGTCTGTGTGTGTCTGTGTGTGTGCGTGTGTGTCTGTGTGTGTGTGTCTGTGCGTGTGCGTGTGTGTGTGTGCGTGTGTGTGTGTCTGTGTGTGTCTGTGTGTGTGCGTGTGTGTCTGTGTGTGTGTCTGTGTGTGTGTGTGTGTCTGTGTGTGTGTGCGTATGTGTACGTGTGTGTGTGTGTGTGTGTGTGTGTGCGTGTGTCTTGTGGTGTGGTCTGTTGCGTGGTGTGTGTGTGCGTG